>OZ025294.1:398000754-398551814 GCA_964019185.1 Maratus speculifer | reverse complement strand
GTTATTTGTGCTGCACATGACATTTTAGTCGAATCAAAAAATCGTCTGCCTTTTTCTCAAAACTGTGCATTTTGTGAACAATTAATAGAATCTTTTTGTTTCTTTCTGCAAGCAATAAAAATATTCTTCTTAATTGTACATGAATTTTTACGATGTAATTGTTTTTGATTGCCAGAGAGCTGTTCGAAACACGCTTTTGCAAGTTATTTGGCCACGCGAAATTCTCTTTAAAACGACATGCATTAATGGTTGCCATCACAACCCATTTTGTTTGGTAAAAAATGAATACATTGTCAGATAAAAACGTGAAAATGAGTTGTTGAACCCGAAAGATAAGCGTGCATTATATTATTTTTCCTTTATTTATTTGTTACTTAAAAAGGCTTAATAATGTGAAGAAAGATTGCCACTATGTATTACAAATAATAAATTTAAAAAAATGGAAAATATGGATTAAATTTTATTAATATATTACATATCACTCCAGGGTTGAATTTAGACTATACAACCCATCTTTTCGTATCTCTAAGCGTCATATAAAAATGCAATATGCATTTTTTTCTTAATGTACTACATTTCAACTCCAGATTTTACGATTCCAAATTTTACGAACTCGAGATTTTAAATTCCATTACGTTGCTCAACCTATAAAAGTTAATTGAATTTTTTTTCAGTAATTATTGTTCAATTAAAATAATGGTTGGTTTGTTGTTTATGGTTTAATGGCACAAAGTCCCATTAGAGACATGCTGCGCAACTAACATAAGGCATCTTTATTAACATATATAGGCATTTGCATCTTAAATATAATATATAGGAATTATACATTAAATTACATAAGCTTGCTCAATGGTACATATAAATGAGAATTTTTATAGGGATTTGTTCAAATAAAATTAACGGTAAAGCACGATAGCGATGTTTCGAACTGATTCTACATTCACCTTCAAGATAATTATGATGTTGAAATGTTTAACCCTTTCAGGCACACTGTGCCCAGTCTGGGATACCTAATTTGATTTCCAAACTTGCAATCGGCACCAATAATATTTTAGTAAAATTTTGCTTTTACAATAAAAGCTTAAATTAAGGAATTCAAAATATCTAAAAAATTCGTTTCTGAATTCCGGTGACAGTCGATAATTTCTCATTTTACTACAGATTTTGCCCGTGCCGGAAAGGTTTAAGGGAAAATACTATTTTTGAAACCATCTCTTCAATTTTGAGTAATACTGTAACAATATTCCGTGGCACAATACCTAATACTAAAAATTAAATAAAATTTTTAAAAATCTTATAAAACAGATTATTTTACTAAAACTTTAAAAAAAAAATAACTTTTTAAAAATCTCTACTACTTTTATAAACATGAATATTTTGGCATTGACTTTTTTACAAATTCATTAGAATATACTACAGAAAATTGTACATGGATTTTTAAATCCATGAGATTTTACAATTAATATAATTTTTTCCCTCTCGTGTCTATTAAAAAAATTAAGGAAACTCCACAAAATGTCAATTTAAATATTTAAAAAGAAACTAACAATAAACTTGAATGTTAAATCCATGCACAAAAATATTAAATACAACATGGAGAACAAGTAAAAAAATGTAAACCTCTATCTAAATTAGGAAAAAATCCTTAGCAAGTTATCAAAATAGAACAGGGAGAAGAAAAATCAGATCAAAGATTTCATTTGCATGAGTAATGGCGCTGGATCTCTTCACAAAATTTACAATATTTCCCGATATGATTTTCGTACGCCCCGATTCCGAAATTCCCGATATGTCAAAATATTCACAATTAAAGGAGTTCTTCAGTTAATATTTAAAAAAGAAAATCGATATTTTGACCAATTTCAATGTATTATGTATCCTTAAAAATATAGAGACGAAAGTTTCCTGTCGAGTCTAGACCAATTACATGAATGGAAAAATACAGCGAGTACATCAGAAAAAAATTAAATCAAATAAGTTGGGATGAATCGAATGTTTTGATTCATTAGTAAAATATTTCATTGAATAATTTAATTGATAAGAATCAATTGCGCAGTAAATATATAAATAATATTTCGTCAACAAATATAAAAATACATGACGGAATGAAACTTTCTCCTTGCTTTTAACACAAAATATATAATATAAACTTTAAAATGTTCAGGTTTACTTAAAAGACGATTAAAATAATCAAATAGAGATATTAATAGTTAATTTTATTTAAAAACTCTTAGTACTTTCAAGCCTTTAATCAGCCTCTTCCTCAAAGAATATTTTCTTCATTTATACAAATACATGATTCCATTTTGAAAATGAACGAGATTCGTGGCTTGAAGATTGAAGTAGTAGTATTTAAAATAAACGGTAAAAATAAATATTTAATTGTTGTATCATAAATTCTAATACGTCAGTTTTCTCAAATTGTCAGGATTTATTTTCGGGATGTTAAACCATAAGATCGATATATTATATGATAGGGCATCATTACACACTTGATTGTTTTTGCATAGGATTTCTCTGGATTCTCTAATAATTGATAAAGAATAATTGGATGTTGGGAATATGATTTTCGTATGGTCAAAATCTATTGTAATATTTTGATTGAGATATAAACGAGAGAGAGCAGTAGATTGGCGACAAAATTTTATATCTGTTTTATGTTATTTTATTCTTTTTTGAGTTTTCTATTGGTTTTCCCGATGTATTCCATTAATTTATTGAAATCAGTTCTGAAAGGAATGGTATACATATCAGTTAATTCAACTTCTAGTATTGGATCGATTTTCGTACAGATTACTTTTTTTAATTTCTCTGGTGGACTGGCTATTAAATTTATATTGTGTGTTTCAGTAAAGCGTATCTTAATTTTTCGTATAGACTAGATAAATAGTTAAACTTTTTGTATATTATTTCTTTATGGTTTATTTTTTTTATATTTTCATGAAAATTGAATTTATGAATGAGTTTATTAATGAGAATTGTTGAAAATCCGTTTCCTTCAGCGATATTTCTGATGGTATTAAGCTCTTTTTCTAAATATTTATCTGAACATACTTTAAAAGCACGTCTAATGTAAAATTTGTTAGCTGCAATTTTACATAAAAATGGTGATGAGCTATTATATGGGATCGTATTATTTGATTTGATTGATTTTCTTTTTCTATAAACATTTCTGTCAATGCTGAGGTTTTCTTTGTTTTTAATTAAATGAACGTCAAGAAAAGGTAAGCTTTCATCTTTCTCAATCTCAAGAGCAAATTTTATATTATCATCAAGCTCATTTATTTTATTAAGGAAAAGGTATAATTCGTGTAAACTATTTTCCAAATAATAAAAATATCGTCTACGAATCTATACCATACTGTAGGTTTTAAATCAATCCCAACTAATATTCTTGCTTCTAAATTAATTAATTAGTCGTAATTTAATTTCGGCAAAAAATCCAGAAATAGGCGAACCCATTGGAGCTCCTTCTAGCTGCTTGCAATATTTTCCGTTAAAAACAAAAACATTATAATTTGTAATAAGTTTTAATCCAGCTTTCAAAATGTTTTTTTATATGAATATCGGATATTGGTTCTGTTTCAATGGAATTTTCAATGAACGATTTAATTTCTTCCACATTAATCGACGGCTATAATGAGATGGTATCTAAGCTTGCAAGTATGCTATTTTCGGTAATTGTTTATATCTTTTATCTTATCAATAATGTTGTTTGTTGAGGTTAAAACATATATAGAGTGTGGTAAAATGTTTTTCAAAAATCTTACATAAGCTTTTTCTAGAAAATATGTAGGGCTGATACATTTGGTTACAATAGGTCGGAGAGGTGATTTATCTTTATGATCTTTTAATCTAGCTTTTAGTCTTGGTGTTACAGCAGCAGGACTAATTTTAATAAGATCTTTCATATATGGTGGTCATGTTCCATCCTTTATCAGATCCTGAGTTTTCATATTAATTGAATTGTTTGGATCTTTATTGAGTTCTTTACATTTCCATTCTTTGCCATTTATACATTCTTCCATTTTCTTAATATATTCATCTGTATTTAAATCAGCTACTTTATTTTATTTATCTGTTCTCTGATTTTCTGATTCTGATTGACTCTCTCTGATTAGTTCTCTGGTCGGAGAGGGGATTTATCTTTATGATCTTTTAATCTAGCTTTTAGTCTTGGTGTTATAGTAACAGGACTAATTTTAATGAGAACTTTCATATATGGTGGTCATGTTCCATCCTTTATCAGATCTTGAGTTTTCATATTAATTGAATTATTTGGATCTTTATTGAGTTCTTTACATTTCCATTCTTTGCCTTTTATACATTCTTCCATTTTCCTAATATATTCATCTGTATTTAAAATAGCTATTTTATTTTATTTATCTGTTCTCTGATTTTCTGATTCTGATTGACTCTCTCCGATTAATTCTCTGATTGAGATTCTCTGAGGAAGAGCCTGATTAAAGGCTTGAAAGTACTAAGGTGTTTTGAAATAAAATTATCTATTAACATCTATATTTGGTTATATTTTAATCGCCTTTTAAGTAAACCTGAATATTTTATAGTTCATATTATAAAATTTGTGTTTAAAACAATGTGAAAATTTCCTTCCGTCATATATTACTTACCCATCATACGTAGTATAGGGTAAGTCTTGCAATCGTTTTGAAAATCGAAAAAAAATTTTTTGACAGATTTACACGTTTCAGACGCTGGAGATTCCGAAAAACATATTTTTAGAAAAAAAAAAATTTGCCGTCCGTCCGTCTGTCTGTCTGTCCGTCTGTAAACGCTCTGTCTCCCGAACAATTTGAGATAGAGACTTGAAATTTTGTATGTACTTAGTATGTAAGAATGGGACGAAGCCTATTTAATATCAGTAACTTCGATTATCCGGAACTATTTTTTTCAGACTCTCGAAAATTTCTTTCTGATAAAAGGTATATAAAAATTTACTTTATTAAAAATACCAATTATAGGCATTAGTTTTAGATCTTTTAAAAAAATCTCGAAAATAATTTTATATATCATAAAATACAATTGTCAGTATCACAATAAAAGTTTATTAATCCGATATTTAAAACTGATAACGTTTTCGTTATTTCTAGGACATCTTCAATCAGCGTAAGTGGAAATCATTTTCTCTTGAGCTTTATATACCGTGTAAATCCCCAGGTATTAAAAATTTTCGATTTTTTTTTTAAGGAGTGGACGTAAAAGGCTATAAAATAACATGAATTTTCCATAAAGAACAAAGTCAATCGAATTATTGGTTGCCGAGATATGTGTAATCCTGTTTTCCACATTCATCGATTTTTCATGGCCCTGTATTTTATTCAAATTTAAATTGAAAGATAGATTTTAATTTGGAATGAGACGATTAATCCGACGCATTAAATTGTTAGTTAATATGAATGTTATTTTTGGAGTTATAAGGATGTTTCTTTTACGTAATCCGGTAATACTTGAGTATTTTGGCGTTTTATAATTTGTCGAAATTGGCTCATCAGCAATTCATTAATAGAGCTTTACTATGGATATTAAAACTATTTAATTATAAGTTTAAACTTTGTTTTGGAATTGGTATGCATTCTATAAGTAGTTCACACACGTTTTATTTTCATATTTTATATTACGCATATCCATGATGGGTAAGTATTACGGTGGCCTCCCAACGACTAGTTTTTATATTTATTTACAACGTAGTCGATACTGGATGAATAGAAATGGAATGCAAGAAATTTAAAAATAAATACAAATACGAGCGTCGTCGTTTGGACCGAGAGCTGATGAATTTGAAGTTTCTACAGTCATGTAAGCATAGTAATATAATTCCAAATTTTATTCGTTGCAAGAATTATTTTATTGATAGGAATTTAATGTCAATCAAAAAACAATTTGAGTTGAAGTGTTTAAGCATTTGTATTAGAATGATATATAGATTGATTGAATATATTTCTAGAAATGTCTTGCACTTATATAGTATTCTAACGAAAATTTTAAACACTTCAGATTTTGATGAATATATATGCGAATTATTGAGCATTATAGAAACATCCAATATAAATCTAAAGAAAAGGTCATTAGTAAAATAAATTTTTCATGTTAAATATGAAAGTAAAATTTTATACTTAAGTGTCTGGGATCAATTTTAGCAGTTGGAGATTAAAGTTCACTAGAATAGATAATATATCGTCGCTTTTTAAAAGATTAACACGCGTTCTCTAACTTCATTTTTAGAAACTTCCTTCGAATGTCACCTTGAAAAAGGAATTATTGCATTTAAAATAATCTTATGTCTTTTCTAGTAAATTTCGAATGTCAGTCTTTAATTCAATTTGTCACAGAAGATAAGGTTTCTGAATTTCCAATAAATACACAGGATCGCGCTTTTTTTTATGAAAAATATATATGTGGCAATCAAAAACTGGCATAAATAATATATCGTCACTTTTCAAAGGATTAACACGTGTTTCTTTGACCTCATTTTTAAAAACTTCATGCGGATGTCACTTTGAATTCCATCATTTAACAATGAAATTAGAGCACTCAAAATAATCTTTTGTCTTTTTTGATAAAATTCAAATGACAATCCCTAATTCAGTCTGTCATAGAAGATAAGATTTCTGAAGTTTAAAAGAACACATAGGATCACACTTTTTAAATGGAGAAATGTAGCAAGCTAAAGGAACGCATTAACGGGAGGGATTCCATTAAAAAATGTCCATTGTCAATCATCGTGTAGATTAATAGGAGTCAATGGCTTTTTTATTTTAGTTAAAAAGCCACGTGTAACATTTCTCTAAGAAAAGCAATTCACGAAGCATTTTCAAAAGTGTTTTCTTTCTCCTTGAATGTTTAAATGAAGTCTTACAGCAATGCTTTTGTAAATATTTTGAAAATCTTCTCTATGGATATTGTCACAAGCAATTATGTCTTTTGTTCAGTCTAATACATATGTGTATTACTGTCTATGTTTTTGCTTACTGTCCGTATTGTCAAAAGATTTTCCTTTAAATTTATGTTAGAGGAGCCAAAAAAATAGAATCCATTTTAGAAATTATTGGTGAGACATGAGCTCCATCAGCCTATACAATTCTTCTCAAAAAAGAGTGCAAACTAATTTGTAACGTTAATATCCACACAGGCCGAAGAAAATTTAAAATAGAGGTAATTTAAAATTTAAAAAGTAATTATTATCTTAACCACTCTGCCACGTAATTAAATTCTGTTATAAAGGAATTTTTTTAAATAATTAAACTACTTTTAAAAATTTTGAAGAGTTTTAAGATTGAATCTCAAGGATTAGAGAGCAAACTACTAATGCTTCATTAAAAATTTCCATAAAACTTTTGAATTGAGGTGAATGAATGGTAAAGTGGAATCTAATAAATTAGTCATACGATCTCTTCAAATGTTGAATCAGTGCTTTTATTAGTTTTACTAGCTACGTAATCCACAGTTACGTAAATTAGCTCTTGGAAAAATCGACTAGGGGGGGGGGGGGTGAATGTCTCGTACCATGTGAAAAATGTTGGCTGTTAGGAGCCCTTTGAGGTTCTTGCAAAAAGAAATTATCATCGTATTACCATGGTAACGTGAATTAGTCACGTTATCTTTTACCGTGGAATTCCTTCACACACACTCCCATGCAGCCCCCAGTGATTCATAAAAAAACTGCATTCATGAAAAGCTCAGTAATTTTTCTGTTAATTAGTATTTCTTTTTTTTTCTAATTATTCTGATTTTGAAGTAGGGGTGTTCATTTTAAAATTTTTGAAATAGAAAAAAAAAAACTGTAATTAATGATCAATGTTTTTAGGAATCCCCTAAAAAAGTTAATTTGAAATTACGAAAGAAGCGTGTATTTTAAAAGGAAAAAAATCTGACAAATTTAGAAAATTATTTCATATTAAAAATAAATTTTGCTGATGCATCTTTTTTTTTTTTGTTATTATTATTATTGTTATTATGGATCTGACAACATTTGTTTTAGCCAGTAATTTTTTTTCTTTGTGAAAATATAAAAGCTTTTTACATTAGTGAAAAATCTAGTATATGTTTGTAAATTCGATATAATTATTATACACAGGTTTCTGTTAATATATTTTAAAGAAGAACTATGAATGTAATATATATATATATGTATCTATATATGTAAAAGTGACAGGTCAGGTTTTACTTTTAAAAGCTTAAATTTGTGAAACGTTCAGTTTGGAGATGGAAAATTTTTGTGAAAGGCCTTTCTTTAAGACAAAGAATTTTGGGAAATGTCCTGCTTAAGGTAAAAATTTTTGTGAAAGGTCTTGCTTTGAGATTAAAAAAATAGTGAATTGTCGTATTTTGAGATAAAAAATTTTGTGAATTGTAGTGTTTTGAGAATAAAAAATTTTGTGAATTTTCCTGTTTTGAGATAAAAAAATTTGTGAATTGTCGTGTTTTGAGATAAAACATTTTGTGAATTGTCGTGTTTTGTGATAAAACATTTTGTGAATTGTCGTGTTTTGAGATAAGAAATTTGGCGAATTGTCGTGTTTTGAGATAAAAAATTTTGTGAATTGTCGTGTTTTGAGATAAAAAAATTTGTGAATTGCCGTGTTTTGAGATAAAAAAATTTGTGAATTGTCGCGTTTTGAGATAAAAAATTTTGAGAATTGTCGTGTTTTGAGATAAAAAAATTTATAAATTGTCGTGTTTTGAGATAAGAAATTTTGTGAATTGTTATGTTTTGAGATAAAACATTTTGTGAATTGTCCTGTTTTAAGATAAAAAATTTGGCGAATTGTCATATTTTGAAAAAAAAATTGTTAAGATCTTGTTTTAAGGCAAGATAAATATTGTAAAAAGGTCCTCTTTTGAAACGTAAATTTTTGTGAAGGGTCCTTTAAAATATTCAATTTCTTCCAAAATCAATTTCTGATGAATAAGAACATGATTTCTGATTTTTGAGAAACTTACACTAGCACTCAATGACTTTGTTTTGAACATATATACGTACCTTTAACATTATAAAAGATCTGTCACAGGCTGTTAATTTATATTAAATCAATGTACAAATTACTATTTCCTAAAAAGTTCAATTTCTGTTAGACTTCTATAAAAATTGTGTGAATCTAATAAAAAGTATAGTTGCTAATGGCAGCCCTATCAACAATTATTGGAAAATATGAACACAAGTTTGATTTTATATTTTATTTTAAGTTATAACTACGCAGACATTTTATTACGAATTGCCGAATATTTCATGAAAGCATCATGATTAACAAATAATTGAAAGAAAAAAATCTAAAAATAATTTAGTGTACTAAAATTTTAGAAAAGCACAACTAAACAACAAACATTGTTTTTTCAGGAATAAAAATAAATATCAAAATTACATGTCATCACGTTTCAAAGCTCTCTCTTGAGAAGATATACTTAAAAACTAAATAAAATTTGAATTTATGTTGTATTTTATGCAGTCTGAATTTTAAAAAAATGTAAAGATTATTTTTAATATTGTTTACCAATTAATTCTTTTTTACTCAGCAAAAAATTAGTTAACTGCACATGTGTTTTACGTTTTTTTTCCTATATTCAATTGTAACTGTATTATCCACGTGTAGAAACACTTGGCCACACTTGCCGACAAATAGTTAAATACTATGTGTTGTTCTGTTTGCCATTCTACTTTCCTTCATTCTATTTTTATATTACATTTTGTTCTTTTTGTGATTAATCTCTTTGTTTATGGATATTCCATCTATTAGAATGTTTAGAATATCAATATTTTAAGATTTGCTGATGGGTTCTATTTGTCAAGAAGCTTTACATTAATATAAGTTTTGGTATAACAATTAATTTACAATATTACTATATGCTATTTTTATTCAGAAATTTGGTTATTACTGTTATTTCTACTTGCCAGATAGATTTTAATTCATAGCAAATATATATGCATAATAATAAAACACTGACTACAAAACTTAAATCTTTTAAGATACTATGAAACGAAAATTGTACAAAATGATGTACGTTAATCCTTTATCTACTGAATTATGGATTAATAAATATTTTATCTACTAAAAAGTTTTCATGAATTGCTTAAACTGCATTAGAAAATTTAGATAATCACTTAATAAATATCTTTGGAATTTTATGCAATATTTATAACCCTACTTAAATCTTTTATATAAATCTTTTATTAAAAATAAACGCGTATGCTTTTGAAAAACCTTGTGGTATACAACGTCTTTGTAAATATTTTAAAGCACCTTTTGAGTAATTTTATGTATGTTTTTAACTTTCATATTAATAACAAGGTGAAAATTCCTTCACAGCGCTAGTTTTTAATACAGTGCTTTTATTAAAATTAACATATAAACAAATCCAATTAAGTGAAAATAAAAAAACACATAAAAGTGAATTGCTAAAAGTTTTTTTTCTTTTAACCCTCCTCCCTCTTCACCACAAAAAAAAGTGATTAATATTTCCAACCGAAGCTGAGATTATCTTAAGTTCCATATCGATCCTCTGCAAATCTTTAAGAATGAATCGCTACTTTCACGTGGAATTATATATATATATATATATATAAGGCAGAAAATATAGAAAAAGTCTACTGCTCTAGTTTATTGTCTTTCCCCAAAACGACAAACTTCAACAACCTTACATCGTTAATACCTCCCTATTTATAGCAGCATAAAATCTATGTCGCTATTTTTCATCCGAAGTGTCATAAAAGTACAGCTAAAAGATGCTGCGGCAACTTATCAGTCCAAGCTCAGGAGAGGCCTTTTTTCATCCTTTATTTTTTCCCCTTATTTTTTACCAGAAATTTCAATGAGGTAAAGATGAAGAACAGAGCATTTATTTTTACAGTGTGTAAGAATTAACTAGTTTGGAAGCCAATGTACACAGAGGAGAGACGTGTCTTTAAGTTTGCAGTTCATAAAATATACAAAATGTTGATGATGATATACTTCTTAATCAAAATACACATTAAAAAAGTATACAGGGTGGTTCTAAATTTATGGTACAAACTTTTGGTGTTGGTACAGCACATTGTGACAATCATTTATTGTACGGGAAAGTATGGACGCAAGTGAAGCGTTGAGGTATAAAAACCAAGGGCTTT
Organism: Maratus speculifer; assembly: GCA_964019185.1. NCBI lineage: Eukaryota > Metazoa > Arthropoda > Arachnida > Araneae > Salticidae > Maratus > Maratus speculifer. The sequence goes on along the minus strand of OZ025294.1, from coordinate 398,540,695 downwards.
AATTTGGCTTTTTTTTATTTCAAAATTTCTGATTTATATCTGTAAATTCCAATGCTATTCTTTTCTTTAATTAAGACTATCATGTCAGGCTTACGTAAAAAAAATTCTCCTTTGAAATTTTCCAATACGAAATTAAAATGCTTGAATTATAAAAAAAAAAAACGCAAAACTGGCAAATCTGTCAAATACAGGACATACGTGAATTTAAGTTTTTTTAAATTCAAACATATCCATTTCATACCGGAAATTTTGAAAGAAGAATTTCTTCTTTATGTAATCATGAAATGTCTGTCTTAAATAAAGAAGAGAATAGTATAGGAATTTTATAGAATGAAGGAGAAATTTTTAAATAAAAAAGTGGCCAAATTAGCTCCCTGGTCTTTGTGCCTCAACGCGTCACTTGCACCCATACATTTCTATACAATAAATAAATGTTACAGTGTCCTTTACCAACCTTAAAATTTGTACCATGAATTTAGAATTTTAGAGCCCTATATATAAAAAATGATTTATATAAATCATGGTGAATTAATTAATATATATATAATGTTGCTTTTTTGGGGATTATAAGTATGGTTAAAAGGAGTTAGTGTACACAGTTTTTATATATTTGGCAAAATAGCTTACTAAATATCTTTTTTAATGCATCAAGTGAAGAAAATTTTGTAATATACACTTAAGAGCCAAAACATTATGACCATCTGTTAATAACGAGTTCTCTCTGCAATACAGCTGTAACCTGCCTTGGCATGGACGCCGCAAGTCCTTGGTAGATGGTCGAAGACTGATTGTACAAGATGTTTCAGAAACGATCACGCAAACGCGAGATATTGCGACCCTTGGTATTTGAGTTCTGAGATGATGTTCCATGACATTTCAAATGTATTTAATCAGACTGATATCCAGTGAGTTAAGCGGCCAGGATATTAACTGGAATTCAGCATTGTGTTTTTCGAATCAGTCCAACACAATTCGAATCAGTTGACATACAGCGTTATCTTTTTTGAAGACTCCATTTCCATTTGGGAAGAGAGATACCATGTAAAAATGTCAATTGTTCACAATGATGTTCAGATACTCTTCCTGATCTGTTCTACCTCAACCATAGATCCCAGAGAATCCCACGAGAACGTAACCTGAAACATAATATTGCCTTCACAGACCTATGTATGATCTGCTGTATGAGGAGGGAGCAACAGCTCGCCTGGAAGATGGCGTACCTAACACATCCGTCGACGCGTTGAAGGATGAATTGTGATTAATCTGACCAGGCACCTCTCCCTTCAACGATCCATAAACCAGTCATGATGTTCCCAGTCCTAGTGTTGGAATAATTGACGATGATGCCTAGTCAATAGAAGCACAAAAGTAGGATGCTGTCTGTCCGTCACATATTCAATATTGTCATCTTAACTATGTATTCCGAAACAATTCCACTACGACCTGTATTGTATTGCATCAGTTATGGGATCTGTATTGTATCTGTTGAGTCAGTCACTGATGCCGCTTTCGCTTTATAAGCTGAAAAGTCAACGAAGCTCTTTTTCTTTGATTACATGGGCGTCCAACGTCAAGGTGTCTGCTGGTTGTTTCACTAAATACTTACAAGGATGTCACGAACAACCCATGAATCATGTACATTGGGAGATACTCATTCTGAGCTATTAAGCTACTGAATTCTGCCCCCTATCAAAATCACTGAAATCATCAGCCTTTTCCATCACAGACAAAAATAAGGGCAAAAAAATTCCTCAGACTCTTTAGCACCACTTAAAAACCATTTCCACCTGATTAAGTGCTCTCTACGTCATCCAGACGACGAGTTCATTACAAAATGTGAAGATGGTCATAATGTTTTGGCTCTTGAGTGTATATTTTCTATTTTTATATACAATAAAAATTTAACTGTTTATATTTATATAAAACAACAATATATATATATGCATATATAAATACATATATAACAAAGAATAAAAATTCTTTAGGTTTATTTTCATAGCTGTTTACATATTTTGGCATGACATGGCTGATTTTTGAATGTCTTGATTTTCAGGAGGTCGAAAATCTGCCACATATAACCATTGTGTGAGATGCCAAGAGTCCCGATTTTTTCAAGATACAGAAAATTCTTTTATACTTCTTTCTTATCACGCCATTCGTTAGCTTTCATCGAGTTAAAACTTATCAAAAAAGAACTTTTCAATAGCGTAATATGCCAATGGTCCAGCCGAAAAGAATATCCAACAAATATACTTACTAAGACAGAAAGCTGTATAATATGGAATATTTTCGCAGTCCATATCGATTCCGTTTTTACAGATTTTATTATACTTTATGTACTAAAGGTAAAATTTCTAGGGTCCACAAAACGCTTCGGTTTTACACAGGTTTTCATTTTAGAAGCTGTAGTTCTAAGGTATTTCGATTTTAAGGAATAGGAATCTGTTACATTTGAGATTAGATTCTGTTATACAAATGTTCTATTTCATATTATTTACTGAACTTTTATGTATGTCCCGATCTAAAAGACTATGTCTCATTTTTTTCCTTTGTCTATTTGTTGTGTTTCTTGTGATAGTACGAACGAGTAATAGAATCATAAAGCAGAAATTGTAGAACGCGAATTCCATTGTTCAGAACGGAATAAAATGACGTCAACGTGATTATACAAGGCGGGGATTACCTTTTTGAGAACTTTCTGTTTTCATTATTGCGATAAAATAAAATTATAGATAATATATTTTTATTTTTATTTTTTTATATACAATAACTTGCGCTATTGCATTTCGGATATATTCCAGTAAAGCGATCTTGAAGAGTGTAGGAAATTTTGTAATATATTTTTATCACTTAAATCCTAAAATGAAAATTCTAAAAGCAATGTTGAACGCTGTGGATCTTTCAGCCACGTGAAGGGATGCTTTATAAATTCTACTCTACATTTCACCGCATCTAAAACTGAAGTGAAGGAATTGAAGTTCGTTCGTAATAACCATCCTACATTTGTAGATGGTAAAATCTTTAAATATTATAAATAAAGAAACTTTCTAAATGTGGAAACAGCTCTTTTTAAGTGTGTCTCGTAATAGCCGGGATCGTATTAACCATGTTCGACTATATGTAGTATATATTTATATATATATTCAATTTTTGGAGAATTTATTTAAAATTAGTGTAATTTTTTAAAGTGGAAAGGTGTGAGGGTTAACAAAAATGCGACAATGTAGTCTCTTTTTATCTTATATTGATGACATCATTCAATGTCGTCATGTGATACCCTGGCAAGATGCCAAAATCTTCCATTGGATGAAGTAGACCTCTTCGTAAGATTTTGGATGTTATTAGTTTATTGCACTTTTGGCGAATTCTTAATAAAATTATCTGAATATCTTCTGTTAACAGAATATCAAAATCATTTTACACGCATTTTTCGAGATTATTCGGCTTTCTAAATTAGCTTCAAATTTATAAAATACTGCCATGAAATAACCATTTGATCTGTATTATTCTTCTGTACAGCAATTTTCGAATTAATTTCCGATACAATTTTCATTAACTGCAACTTTTTGATTAAACATTTGTTTTAACTTGCTTTATGAGTGTAATATATAAAACAGTGCTTCAAAACTTTTCGTATAATACACCATTCATGGTTGTGCGCTTTGTATATGCAGAAAATAAAGGACCGAGGACATCAAAAATAATATATAAAATAATACCAAACCTAAAAGTATTACAATGAAGCATATAATTTCAGATGTAGACAAAAAAAAAATCCTACCAATGATATATATTATTTATTTAAAATTTAATGGTGGGATATAAAGATATGTAATGACATCTGGTGGTTGACATAAATCGTGGCTAAGAATTTGGATTAGGAAACCTCTTGTTGGATCGAACTCATTTATTTCACCACTTCATCTTACATCTGGATCCGCGAGCTCGGCCGTAGGTCTCTTGAGCCTCTTTATGTTGAATTATAGGATAATTACACGGCCGTAGGTTTTGCGCACTCCCCAAATGTACGAAGTCTTCCATTTTTTGCATGCATTCTTGTGAATATCATACGGCTTATCATATTTTCTAGCAGAGGGTACTGTTGTAAATTTGGGAGGAACATTTCTTTAATGGGTTGATTATTTTTTTATTGAAATGTAGTCAAGGCATGCGCAATTCCTGAATTCGGCGACGTATCAAACCCTAACCACAAATGCCTCCAAAAAGCACTTAGATCAGCAAACTTAATCTTAAGAATCTTCCTAAAATGAAGTCTGACCGAAGTAAATGTTAGGCTGTGAAAGAAAGTTATCAGGAGCATACACTATCAAAAATAAAGGTCACAAACCGGTTGCATTTGGCGCCCAGGGGTGAAAAGGTGTTACCATTTGACACCCGCGGGCTTGAAAATATGTTTGGGGTGCCCTTGGGTGTTTCACGCTAATTAGGGTGCCGCGCAATGCATACCGTTGGAAGATTTTCACCCCTTAGTCATTTGCGCATGCTCTGTGGCGTGTATCCTTGCCCTTCAACTCGTTATCACTGGTGGATCAACGCAGCAATTTTTTCCTACGATGACTATCACCGCTATACGCTATCCCAATTTCGTTTAGAACTTCACTCGGCTAACTTTTGGCGAGCTTTATTATATAAGCAACCTTTGAATTTCAGGACATTTGAACATTTCAGGGAGGCTTTGAAGGTGAACTTGATGGCCGAGTGGTTAGAGCACTGAGCTTGTAATCAGACGTTGTGGGTTCGAATCCGTCGAGGGCCAAAAGTCTGTTTGTATATTTTTTATTTTTTTATTATTGGGCACTCTGGATTAAGTGTGCCATCTTTTCACCTTTAATTAAAGGTGACATTTTGGCTCTTTTAGGGGTGTCACCAGTGAGACAAGCCTTTCACCCTTAAAAGGTGCAATGTGTCACCATTAGTTTTAACAGTGTAAGAACTTTAAGCTACAGAAATTAAAGTAAAAAAATAATTGGGACTTTAGGATTTTTAATTTTAATTTAAAATTTAACCTCCTCAGTCCTGATGTCGCCTGGAAGCGACACTAAAAATCACCCTTTAAATTTATTTAACTTCTTCTAGAATTGTTAAAATTACATTTAGACTTTTTTAATGGATGCGTGCATGTTATAAGCATCAATATACAAACTAATGCATGTTTGGAGATGTTTTATAATTATTTTAAACTGGTTTTTGTAGTGCCACATAAAATTTGTCACAGGACTGAGGAGGTTAAGCTTTAAAAAGGGTTTAGTTATCATTTTATATGCATATATATATGCATTGTGACGGTATGCTCATGCTGGGTGTCATTTGTCACGTTATATGCAGACATACTCATTAATTTAGATTAAAACAACACAGTTTATTAAAATGATAAGGGCTAAAGGAAAGTGGAGCCAGTCTATAATTTCACTCACTGAGAACACTATGAAAAGCTAAATCATACTCACAGGCGTCGGTCTAGCTCAGTCGGGGCACCGTCTAACACTTGACACTATTTCCTGGCTGATCTACTAAACAAATCTTAATTTCACAGCCCGTGGCTGTGGATATTTCTTTATTTCTCAAATAATCAAAACGGAACGATTCTAAACTTTCTTACCAAGGCTGAACCTTTAATCCACTATCTGAACTTCTTTCCGCTTTACTGGAGGCCGTAGCTATTCTCTAATCGTCAGCACCTTAATAAACAATCATCAACTTCGTTGTCCAATGACGCTGGCTGCTGGCTAAGGCCAGAAACACACAGACCACAAACTCACACCCAAGCTTTTATACGCGACAAACTGAGATACTTCTCATTAACATAATACTAATAACCGCGAGCTAACTGCGGAATTCGAAAGAGCACACACACTCTAGAAAGTTAAAGTAAAAGAGAGGATAGATGTCACTTTTACGCCTACAAAATGTTAAATTATTGACGTCACGATCTCAGAAACACTAGAGTGCCTTTATGACTAAAGGTCACTCCCTCACAACCCCCCCTCGAACTCCGCAGAGAAAAAGGGCTGGGCTAAATGCATGCCCAGAACTTTTTCTTGTTATAAATTTAGAGCCGTAATAAAACACAGTGATGGGTGAAATTTAACGCCGAAACATAACTTTTAAAATATTAACTTTAACCCATCACAACCAAAAAAACTCAGTTTGCCTCAAATAATCCCATATTCAATCCAATCATTCTTCTATCTTACAAATAGCCTCCGTAAAACTTCCAAAAACTCGTAAAACTTTCAAAACTAATTACTTCTTTTCTCAAAACAACCCACTCCACTGGGAGTGCTAAAATTTCTCAAAACACTAACCTTCCGAAATTTTCCTCAATATTGCAATGCAACTATAACTTTACCCAAAAATTTCTCCATAACTTTTAATATACTAGAATTCGCACCAAGTCCAAAAAACCCAATGCGCAAAAACTTTCCTCATCCAAATTCCGACTTCATCTAAAATTACATTTACTTCATACTAAACTAACTCTGCTACTACGTAATACCTACATCCCCATTAGCCAATGAACTAACTCCCAAACTTCTTCAGACTTAACTCCACTTGAACAATAATTGGGGCACATACGTACAGCGGCATATCGCTGTGCTTATGCAACAATCAAAAAATATCAAAAATTTACAAAATGACGTCATCAATCTCTTCATCTGTATTAACTAAAAGAAAAATAGCAGAATCAATACATAACAAAAGGTATACTTCCCTGCAAGAAAATCACATTAACATTCAATTTTAATACAATACAATTTCAAATTCAAATGCAGCTTAAAACTTCGCAACTTGCGGAAACCATTCTCAACTAAAGTACAAAACGCAACTCATAAAACACGAACGATAAGAAGAAAGTTAATTCATTAAATGTTAGTATAAGAGATAGAAACGCGTGTCAAGGACTTCTTGACCGCAAAACACGTGCGCGCCTGAACCGCGGCGCGTGTACAAAATAACTCAAATTACTATCTGTACTTTCTGAAAATTTAAACATACATTAACATACATTTTATAACACATGAACAATATAACAATACAGTAACATTTTTAACAAATAACATAACAATAGATCCAGAATTTTTAAAAGCAGTTAAGACCAAAATTTCCAACATACATAAAACTAACAATTTTGCAAACAAATTTTGAACACAATTAAGCACTAAACGTGAGTCCGTCAAAAAATTCCAAAAATGGCCAAAAGTACAAAACAGTCTCTCTGCTTTCTATTCCTTCACATTGCTACCACATATATGCACTCTAATAGAAATTTAATAAAGAACATTATCACCCAATCATAGAGACGATTCGCTGCTGGCAGGCTTCATACTGCAAGATGGCTTTCTCCTCCTGTCCCAGAAGGCTTGTACGAAGGATCTCTCGTCATCAGAACTGTACGGTGACGCCACAGTTGACTGTCGTGCCTGCAGCCTGGTTCTGAATGGATGCCGTGGAATACTCGTAGGTTCCACTCGACGACTCTGCTCTGGCCGGTTCGCTGGGTTCACTCCATGGCGAGGTTCACACTGTTGTTGCCGGTAATCTGAGAGTTGCCTCCTCTTCCTAGACGCACCCGAAGTTACCGAAGATCCTAGGCCACGTTTCTTTCCGGACCTATGTAGTTTCTTGTTAGACAAAGATTCGGCATTTAAAGTTCGCTTAACAGTTTTACGAGTGTCCAAACGAAATCTTTTCTGGGGATTAATCACTGAAGATGGTGAACTATTAGTTAATTTATGCTTGTGAGGTTGTTGTCTAATAGATGGAGGAACTGGACAATTTATAATTTTTTGTCTTTTATGACACACAGAGTCCGATGTATTTGACACAGTTCTCTTATTTTTATTATACTTTGCTCTCGGATTGCTAGGCTTTCGACTGTCAATAACAGTCTTTGGAGCTGTTTGACCAAATTTTCTTCTTGAATATTGATGAAAAGAATTAGACGAAGAAGTGCTGGACTCGGGACACTCATTGGATCGGGAATTTCGCGAAACACCACTCGACATATGAGAACCTTCACTACCATTTTCTCTAAACTTACACACTCTAACCTGATCCAGATTAACAGTCATTCTTTCACCATTGACATCAACAACCAAATTATTATTTCGAACTTCCAAAACCTCGAACGGACCTACAAACTTCGGACCAAACTTAGCTACTCTCTTTTGACGACTTGAACTTAACCAATGCTTTTCTACTAACACAAAATCTCCAACTTTCACTTCTAACTCCCTTCTACGCATATTATAATACTGAGCTTGCTTTTCTTGCGCTTTTCCCATTTGAACCTGAGCTTCCTTAACCAACCTCTCAATATCCTGACACATGTACTGACTTTCCGCATCTGACACCATAACTAACCTTTGGAATGGAGTAATAACTTTTCTACCCAAAAACAATTCAGCAGGCGTTTTCCCCGTTGACTCGTGAACTGCCGTACGAAGTGCGTACGCAAAATGCTGAAGAAACTGGTCCCAATTTGCATGATGAGAACCAACATAAGAAGAAATCATTTGAATTAATGTACGATTTACACGTTCAGCCATATTAGACTGAGGAAGTTCCTTACCGTCCCCAGTCTCCAACTTTTCACACAAAGACTTAAAAATATTAGATATAAAATCATAACGAAATGGTTTACTAGCAACTAGTGCGTCAAAACCAATATGAATTTCATTCCTTAAACTCGGTTTATCTGAAAAGACTTTACTAAAATCGACTAAAGACTTATTAAACTCCACTTTCTTAACCTCACTTAAACTAGATTCCTCCAAATTAACTGACACTGAAACAGGCTCTTTCAGACTCACATTCTCATCATTATTCACGATTAACGACTTTTTAAAGAAATCCAAACTAATTCCTCTATCCCTCATATAATCCACACCAACTATACAATGCACTGTTAATCCATCCAACACACAAAACTCCCAACATGTCTTAACCGAACGAATTTCAACTTCCAATTCCACTGAACCTTTATTATCGCAAGCTACTCCCTGTGCTGACTGAACCACAAGACTTGACCTTTTCAACTTCTTATACGAAAAATATTTCCGATAACAATCAAAAGAAATGAACGACTTATCTGCCCCTGTATCGAAGACACTTTTAACGACAATACCATCTAACACAATTAACACTTCAGGTAACTCAACCGGATTAATAGTTATTTTATTTAAACTCACAGAAGGCTTTTCCGACCTCTGAACACATTTGCTTTGCATTGACCTATTTTCAACATTCTCATCCGAAGTTAACCTCCTTACTTGCGAAGAAACATTCCTGTCCCGTACTCCCCCACTACGATCATAACCACTATTCTGTCTATTTCCATGCATATTTCTCTCACCATTTCTAAAATTATTAGCACCACCACCATTCCTATTACCATTATTCGTATTCGACATATTACGACCAAATCCATCATTTCTATTACGCAAATTACTATCCGGAAATCGCTGTCCCCCTCTCACAAAATTACGTTCCCCCTCATTTCTCAAATTACCATCCGTGACAGGTCTCTGCCGAGGGTTACGCAAATCCCGTTGATCCGAGCTATGCCGAGACTCATACTTCGATAATATCTGGTGCATTTCTGCAAAATTCTTCGGTGCTCTAACTTCAATAAAGTCCTGTATATTTGGATTAAAAAGAGGAAAAACAATGTCCAACAATTCCTCAAATGTAATATCTAAATCTAATTTATTTTTTAGTTCCAGCTTACGAAGATAAAATTTTGACGCCGACTCATATATATTCTGCTTATTACAATAGAACTCTTTTCTCAAAATACTTTTATCTTTAACGGGCGGAAATGCCTTCTTTAACTCAATTACAGTTTGTTCAAATCTTTTCGCTTCCTCAGTAATCAAAAACTTTCCTATATTTTCTAACCACAAAAGTGCTTCGCCCTTTAACGAGCATTTAAGCACTACGTATCTACTTTTTTCAGGTATATTATTGAACAAAATATAATCATCTAATTTAACTAAAAATTCACTAATATCACCCTCACCGGTGAAATACACTCGTGGCACAATCTCAAAATGTCCGACATTTCGTTGGGCGCCATTTGTGACGGTATATTCATGCTGGGTGTCATTTGTCACGTTATATGCAGACATACTCATTAATTTAGATTAAAACAACACAGTTTATTAAAATGATAAGGGCTAAAGGAAAGTGGAGCCAGTCTATAATTTCACTCACTGAGAACACTATGAAAAGCTAAATCATACTCACAGGCGTCGGTCTAGCTCAGTCGGGGCACCGTCTAACACTTGACACTATTTCCTGGCTGATCTACTAAACAAATCTTAATTTCACAGCCCGTGGCTGTGGATATTTCTTTATTTCTCAAATAATCAAAACGGAACGATTCTAAACTTTCTTACCAAGGCTGAACCTTTAATCCACTATCTGAACTTCTTTCCGCTTTACTGGAGGCCGTAGCTATTCTCTAATCGTCAGCACCTTAATAAACAATCATCAACTTCGTTGTCCAATGACGCTGGCTGCTGGCTAAGGCCAGAAACACACAGACCACAAACTCACACCCAAGCTTTTATACGCGACAAACTGAGATACTTCTCATTAACATAATACTAATAACCGCGAGCTAACTGCGGAATTCGAAAGAGCACACACACTCTAGAAAGTTAAAGTAAAAGAGAGGATAGATGTCACTTTTACGCCTACAAAATGTTAAATTATTGACGTCACGATCTCAGAAACACTAGAGTGCCTTTATGACTAAAGGTCACTCCCTCACAGCATATTTATATATATATATTTCCCTGTTAGTTACGTTTATAATTATGTAAATATAAATACTTATAGTCATCGTATCACTTATAATAGCTCAAAAACTACCCAACCGAGTAATTTAAAATTTAATATAGATAATTGTTGAACTTTTTGAGGAGTCATTTCAAATTTTATGTAAGTCCAATGAAAACACAAAAAGATATTAATAAAAATTTTCTTCATTCTTTTAAATCCAATTATACTCATTAGATCATTGATATCCCTTAATAGGTAATGATTTGACCCTTAACAGGATGTCATAGGTATGACGTCCTGTTTAAGGTAAAGTCCTATCATTTCCGTATTAGTGAAATTCTACCTATAGAATCGCAATAAATTTTGTATTCGTGCATTTTTGCACAAGAGTGCAAAAGCTATTGCACAAAGATTAAAATAGTTATAAACTACTTATAGTACGAACGACCTAATTCGCCACGTTTGACTTTCAATTTCCAACTTGTTCTTAACTGAGGACATAAATTTGAGCCAACCCTTCACAGCACGATTTTTTTTACTTTTATGAAAAGAAAAAACATTTTTAAAAAATCTAAGAAAATATTGGTCTAATAATAGGAAAGATTCTAAAAAGAATCAAATTATCAGCCCAAATTTGCTATTTTACAGCGTATATTTTATATACACAATTGGGTTTTTAAATATTCTGTTGCTATACTTTGCAACTACATGAGTTTAAATTAACAAATTTTATCTGACTAATACTCTACAATTTTTATTTATATTAATATTTTTAAATATTCTGTAAAAATAATGAAAGTCAATTATGCCTTGATAGTTTGATCGATTTTTTTCCATTTTTCTCTTTACCAAGAATAAATTCTATTTTTTTCCTTTTTGTCAAATGCAGATTTTTTCCATGCGCAAAATAAGTATTAAAATATTCTTTGGATTGTTCTTGATCAATTATAACAATCCTATTGGCCAAATTCACGGTACATAATATGAGAATTACAGTGTTTTTAGGTATGTGCTAGATTTGGTACACAGTGCAATGAAGGTTTTTAAGCTAAATTAAGATGTTTTTTCAAAAACTTCTGTGTACTACAATTTAAAAACATAACATTTATAAAAAGTACTTCAAGAATGTTAAAAAATAAGAAGTAACTAAAATATAATTAAAATTAAAAGTACTTATTTATTGTTGTTGTTCTTTCATCTTGCTGCTTACGTACAAATACTTAAAATATTGGCAACTAAATCCACTTTATAATACACACACAATGAACTAATTTTTTTCTTAAGAAGATCGGCCCCACTCTAAAAACCTAAACTACGAACTACTCTCTTAAAAAGTAAGCCAAAAAATAATTCAAATGGAGTCGAAATTAGCTCATCTCACGTTTTGAAAGGCAGCTTCTCATAAAGAGTTGAAACAATGAGTTGTTTTTAAATAATTTAAATCAAGATGAGTTATTTAAATAAGCAATCTAACTCAAGATGTGTGAAGCATTTAAAAACAACTCATTCACGATTCTATAAATTATAGCTCTTTCCTGAGAAGCCAAATCCACTCTTTCGTTTTAAGAGTGTAAATATATTTTTTTAAGAAGATTGGAAATAATGAAGTAAAATAAACTGTGGTTAGATGTTATCGAATGTAAAATCTTTTCTGTTATAACGAGAAGATATCACGCAAGAGCACACCTTCTCTGAAAAGTTCTATTGTGGATAAAATGTTGACACGTTGGTCACCCAAGAGATGAGTATTCCGAGATCAAAGTGGAACGTGAGCGAACTGGTGATGCTTCCAATAAAAAATTCAAAAGCCCAGTCCTACAAACTTGATGAAATAGGGAAGTCATCGCGGTTCTTCTCCAAAATGAGCAAAAAGATGCAGGGATTTTATTGACTCAATTTTTCGAGAGAAGATTCAAAATGTATTAATATTTTTGAGAAAAAGATCGCTCATCTCAGTTCAGTCGTTACATAAGAGAATTTTTTACTCTTCATGCTGAGAAAAATAACAAAAATGTTCATTTTTCAATTTTATCTTAAAAATCAATTCAGATATCGGTAGCCTATTCTGAATGCATTTTGTAAAGATCTGATAGGCTTTTTGCTGCATCCATTTTCAATGACATAGATTCAGATCGCCAATCTTTGAATTCATTTGTTTTTAGCCTCGACAATATCACAGAAATCGCAATTTTGAAGCTTTTTTTTAAATCCTGCAATTTTTTGGAAGTTGTTATACGGTTATTAAATTTAGTTTATGTTAAAGTAATAATATTGCAACCAGTAATTTTTAAAATCGGTTCGATAATTCCAGAGATTACCCTGTCCCCCTTACCTGGGCTTAATTTATATATATATATATATATATATATATATATATATATAGATTATCTCACCAAAATAAAGCCATTGCGATTTTGTACCGTAATTGAACACGAAGCAAACCTATGAGAACGAAACAAATATATTTAAAAAGTCTATATAGAAATACATTACTTAGAAGGAGTAACTCACTCCCTTGCCCACTTAGTCAGGAAAAAAAATGAATGCATAAAAAAAGTACCTCGTCGAAATAAAACCACTATTGTTAATAGCCAACATATCTGCCATGCTTATATATGACTTGGAATATCTGGAAGACAGAAGCATCAATATTATCCCAGGTCTCAATGAAACCGTGGCCTTCAGTTCTGACACAGACCTGTCTGCCATTGCCATTTAAAATTCTACTGAAAATGCCCCACACATTTTCTAAGGATGATACAATTTAGGCCAGTCCATGACATGTCCCTCGTTATCCACAAAAAAAAAAAAAAAAAAAAAAAAAAAACGTTTCTATGAGAATTTTGCAAAGCTTATGAGGACAATTTCATGCTGGAAAATTCAATTTAAGCCATCAATTATCTCTTCAATTGGCAATAAATGTTTTTCTAGCATTTCTTGGTAATCAATAGCCTACATGCGGTCTGAGGGAAAAGCCAGGTTAATTTTACCACCATAGCTGAAGCCTCCCAGCACTATTATTAAGCCTCCACCGCGCTGTCTTTAGCAGAAACTATTCTCTTCTTTCCTCATACTGTACCAATAGAAAAAAAACCAAAACCCCAAACGTTTTCCGAAGGAGACCTTCGGAAAACGTTTGGGGCTCTTGGTTTCCTATTTAATATTGTTTGCCTTGATGTGTACTATCACCCCTTAAAGTTTTGCCCATGAGTTTAGATACACCCTGTATATGTATATAAGCACAGAAAATCTGATATTCAGTAATATAGCAGTAATAACAACTATAGTATATCCTCTGTTGATCAGACACTTGAATATTTATATTTCCTACAGTTACAAAATTTAAATTAGTTTTCAATAAAATAAATGTTTTATATATTTTGACTGTATATGTGTGATACTGTATATGTGTACCTGTGTGTATCTGTATAGGCTATATATAGCATTTATATGCGATAAAATCTAAAAAATAACCAGAGTAAAATCAGTAGTGGGGGATTCAATAAATTCTACTCACGAAGGACTTCTTTGTATCAACAAATAAAGCATTCCAAACTGCACTATTCCGGTAAACTTTGGTGCGCAGCATTTATAACATCCTGTGAGTTTCGACTAATACTTAAATATCAAAGTACCGAGTAGACAAACATAACAGGATCATGAATAAATAAAAACGCTAGGTACGATTGTAGATAATTCTGGCATTCTTCGTCTCCCTCCAAACAACTGAGTCTAGACTTGCGAGCAATTGATAGCAGTATGGTGTTAAATATACTACAAGCTACGTTACATATGTAACTAGTTGGATGTGTCAATCCCAAAACTTTCTTCTATCTCATAAGTACATTTTAATATTTAAAAAAAAAAAAAAACGTGGTGACCCCAAAGTTACCCACTATCGAATTTCCTCGAACATTTGACCTAGCCTAATGAGATTCTTGTATCCGAAAAGCCTAAAACTCAAAGTTTAATAATTATTCTGAGAAAATGAGCTTAGTAGTTCCCCATGTTGGGTAATTTATACTAAAACCTAATAAGCATCTATTTATGTCAAGACCTAACAGAATCTGAAATTTGATGGAATTTCGTCCATTAGTTCTTGAGATGTAGTTATAACAAAAAATTTGCAAAACGTAGCACAGCAACACCGTATCTTGGACAATTTATGCCAAAACGAAAAAAAGCGTCTAATTATGTCATGGTGTAAAAGAATCTGAAGTTTGATGAAATTCTGTTCATTAGTTCTTGAGATATAGCTAGTTAAAAAAAAAAAAACGTATAAAATATAGCACAGCAGCGCCATCAGTTGAAGGATTTATAACGAAACGTAATCATCGTGTAATTATGTTATATGTCATTTTGTAACAAAATCTGAAGTTTGATGAAATTCTGTGCGTTGGTTGTTGAGATATAGCTATCGGAAAAATCGTGCGAAATGCAGCATAGCTGCACCACCTGTTGCAAGGTTAAAACCAAAATGTAATCAGCGTCTAATTATGTTATATATATTCTAGTGTAACAGAATCTCAAATTTGATGAAGTTCTCTGCATTAGTTCTTGAGATATATCTATCGCAAAAATCGTGCAAAATGTAGCATAGCAGCGCCACCTATAGTGCATTTCACATCAAAACGTTATCAATGGCTATGTATCTCAAGGTATCGCGGAATCTGAAGTTTGGTGAAATTCTGTGCATTAGTTCTTGAGATATAGCTATCATGAAAATCATGAAAAACGTGGCATAGCAGCGCCACCTGCTGGCTAATTTACACCAAAACTTAATCAGCGTCTGTGTATATCAAGGGGTCACAGAATCTGAAGTTTGGTGAAATTCTCTGCATTAGTTCTTGAGATATAGCAATCTTGAAAATCATGAAAAACGTAGTATAGCAGCGCCACCTGCAGGCCAATTTTCACCAAAAACCAATAGGCACTAATTCATATCAAGGTCTAACTGAATATAAAATTTTATTAAATTTCGAGCATTAGTTCTTGAGATAGAGCGCCCACAAATTTTTTGTCACATACAGACAGACAGACAGACAGACGGACAGACTCACAGACAGACATTTTCTAAAAATAGTCAAAACGTGTTCAGGACCTTCTAAAACGTATAAATCCGTCGAAAACCGGAAGTCGAAAATTTTCATGAATCCAATACTTTCTTCTTGTAAAGATAGAAGAAAGTAAAAACATAAATGATGAACTAATTTTTTTCTGAAGAAGATCGTAAATAAAGAAGCAAACTAAACGGTGGTCAGACGTTATCGAGTGTAAAATCTTTTTTCTTAATACGAGAAGATATCACCAAGAGCACACCTTCTCTGAAAAGTCCTGTTGTAGATAAAACGTTGCCATGGGGATCCCCCAAAAGATGAGTACGCCGAGATCTAAGTGGAACGTGAGCGAACTGGTGATGTTTTCCATAAAAAATTCAAAAGTACAGTCCTACAAACTTGATGAAATAGGGAAGTCAGAGCGGTTCTACTCCAAAAGTGAGCAAAAATATGCGGAGATTTTCTTGACTCAATTTTACAAGAGTGGATTCAAAGCGTACTGATATTTTGAGAAAAAGAATTCTGAATTCAGATCAATCGTTTCACGAATGCACTACCGTAACTATTCATTTTGAAAAAATAACAAAAATATCAATTTTTCTTTAAAAATTAATTCAGATATCGTTAGCCTAATTTGAAGACATTTCGTAAAGATTTGATAGGCTTTTTGTTGCTCTATTACTCAGATTCAGATCTTCTATCTTTAAATTAATTTGTTTTTAGTCCCGACAATGTCACAGAAATCGCAATGTTGGAATTTTTTGGCTCCTGTACTTTGTTGGAGATTGTTATACCGACATTAAATGCAACTTATGTTAAAGTAGTAAAATTTGCCACCAGTAATTTTTAAAATCGGCTTGATAGTTACAGATATTATTCCTTTTGCTCTCTTGTAACAAAAATATTAGAAAAGTGCTGTTCCGGTGGACTTCGATACTCAGAATTTATAAGTTACAGCAGAGTCTAACTAATACTTAAATATTAAAGCAACGAGTAGACTAATATAACAGGACCATGAATAAATAAAAACAGAAGATACGATTGTGGTTAATTCTGACATTATTCGTCTCTCACCAAACATTTGAGTCTACACTTACGAGCAAATGATAGGAGTATGGTATAAAGTGTACTACAACATATGTAAAAATATTAAAATCTAAAATATTTCCATTTTTTTCCTTCTTACATCTCATTCCTTTCACGTAAATATTTTTGAAAAATTGCAATTAACTATTCTTTAGAAAACATAAATGATAAACTATTTTTTTTCTAAAGAATATCGTAATTAAAGAAGCAAACTAAACGATGGTCAGGCGCTATCGAGTGTAAAATCTTTTTTTCTTATTACGAGAAGATATCACGCAAGAGCACACCTTCTCTGAAAAGTCCTGTTGTGGATAAAACGTTGCCATGGGGATCACCCAAGAGATGAGTACGCTGAGATCAAAGTGGAACGTGAGCAAACTGGTGATGCTTTCTATAAAAAATTCAAAAGTACAGTCCTACAAACTTGATGAAATATGGAAGTCAGCACGGTTCTACTCCAAAAGTGAGCAAAAAAGATGCGGAGATTTTATTGACTCTATTTTTCGAGAGAGGATTTAAAACGTATTAGTATTAAAAAAAAAGAACTTTCATTTCAATCCAAACATTATATACTCTACTCTTGATTTTGCCAAAATAGTAATCACCAATTTTTAAATAAAAATGAATTCAGACACATCGGAAGATTATTTTGAAGATGTTTCGTAAGATCCGATGTTTTAAAATATGCGAAAAGGGCTTTTTATTGCATTCATTTCCTGTTAAATGATTCAGAGCTGCAATTTTTAAATTAATTTGTTTCTGTTTTTATTTTTACATATCATCAGTATGATCAAAATATTAAAATTATGTATTATCTTTTAAGTGATTATATTTATTATTATTATGAATTTTATTATTATAGGGTAAATTTTGGTTTTAGAATTACAGAAAACACGCGTTAGAAAGGAAAGTATGGGAAAAAAAGTTGAAAAGAGAAAGTAAGTTTTTAAAATTTATTTCTTTTCCTTTAAATTATTTTTTTAAACAATACAGTAAGAAATGCATTTCTCATTGATTATATCATTTTCAGTCATAAAACTATTTAATTATATGCAAAAAAATATTGTAAATTTATATAAAATAAAGTGTTCTAAGTGTACAAAATGTCTTTATATCATATTTTCTTTCTTTCCTTTTCAGTAGCACTGACAATCGTAAGAATAATCACCTGTGTTCCTTTGTATCACATGTAAAAAAAAGTTTTCCTTATTTTATTTTATTTTATTTCATTTTATTTATCTATTTATGTTGCAATAATTTTCAAGATTTGATAGAAATTAGTAGAAGTTCTGTCATTTATTGAGGGTTTTTTTTTTTTTTTTTTTTTTTTTTTTTAAGTCTTTAAGTTTAGGTGATGCACATCCGTTCAATTTAAGGTATACGTCAGTTTTCTTTTCGCTTCGTTCATTTAACGAAACCAGTTTCGTTTCTTCCTCTCTCTGTTTTTTACAAGCTCATACTCGAAAATTATTTAAACTAGAAACATTTATTTTATTTTTAACATAGAAGACATATTCCAAATCATCATAATATTTTGAAAATTTCTTACATTTTTAGAATGTTAATAAATTCATTAAACTTCGATATAACAAAATCTTGATTGCAGCTAATTTGTTTGTAGAAGTTATATCTACTCGGTAAGGTCAATGGGTTCGTATGTAAGGAGGCTGTGAGTTCAAATTCAGCTGGTTTATATTAATTTTTTTCAAAACTTAAATTTGTAAATTTTTTGCGGACTTTTTTAAAAAGTAGATTTGCGAAATGTTATGTGCTTCTCCCCCTAACCAATTCCCCAAAAGAAAAAAATAAGCAGGAATTCCATGAAAAAAATTAATTTAAATTTTTAATTATATATTATTCATAATTATATAAATACTGCCGCAAGTCTGAGACTGATAAGCACAGGTGTTTGATCATGAATTAAAATACATCATATTTCAAAAATATCTCAATGCAATTATTCCACATGAAATTCAAAAATGCTTCAAAAGCGTTTTATTTAGTGGCATAAAACATTTAATTTTCAAAATGCTGAAATAAAATTTCTTCCTCGATTGAATCCGAGAGTATCAAAAATTCTGTAAAGAAAGAAAAAAAAAGGGAAGCATGAATAAAACAGATCTTAATAGTGCCTCGACACGTATGTTGTTCCAAAGCTTCGTGTCTACAAGAGAGTAATGGGACCTGAGGGACGTACGTGCTTTGAATTCAAAACTAGCCTCCATATAATTCATAAGCTAAAATGTAATTTCTAAACTAGCAGTAAACAAACAGACAGCAATCAGTATTTCATAACCATGTACAAATGCATCCATGTACAAATTGCGTTAAATTTGTTTCCAAGAATGGAATTTTGTTTTCTGATGGTCTAAGTACACCTAATTTTCGATCGACTGGTTGATTGATTTACTGAAAACGTCTCATAAATAGAACTTGTTCAACCAGTCTAAACAGCAAATGTAGAGTCAGGAGGGATAATTATGACCGCATTATACAATTTCAACATTGTTATTTCTTTTTACTTTTTCCTATTCAGAAAAACGATATTTTAGTACATAGAAAGTAACTTTGACCCTTAAAAAACACCTCTTTAAAGTTTTAATTCACACTGTTGTTTTAAAGTTACAAAGGTGGTTATAATTATTCTATCGAAATTTCTCAATCACAAAAGTTTGGCGGTAGTTAAAAGCACTAATGAGGAAATTATGACCACTACATTTTCTCTTTATACTTCTCTATAGACATTTGTTTGGGGTAATTTTGACCATTAGAACTTCAAACTGACAAATCCATTTATGAAAAATTTTGATTGACTTTCTTTCAAATAGCTATTAGGATATAAAAAATGCTTCAGACTAGTGATAAAGAATACCTAAAATGAAAAATACATTATGAGCGTCAATATCTAAGCATGAAACAAAATTTTACCATACACAGTATTCTCCAACATGGAGGTTGTCGTAATTACCCTCTAGTCATAATTACCTCACATAACCCTACCTAATTAATTAATCCCTTAAACATTTTCTCGAACACTGTACGGGTTAAAGGAATTTGATTCCTTCGTTACTAAAAACTTTTTAACATCACTAATTGAACTAATACGGAAAAAGCGGTATCAAGCGGTCTCTATTTTCAGTTTACTGTTTCAATAATAATAATAATAATAATAATAATAATAATAATAATAATAATAATAATAATAATAATAATAATAAGGTTATAAAATGTAAAATTTGTAATCAAAACACTTAAATACTTCAAAGTAGGAAATTCTAATTATGTTTGCATGGTATTAAAAGAATCCTGTTACGTTTCTTTAGGATTCGCAGAAATTCTGTTTAATATATAATGTCTCTGAGCAGATTATTTTAAGCTGCGGTAAAACGTGTTTTTTTCTTCTTTTTTTTTTTTTTTTGAAATCAATTTTTAAGAAATCATATGGAACGTGTTTTAAAACTCGCCTTATCTTCAAATTAAAGGACTATTGAAAAGTAATTAAAATGCTTATTGTCAACTGTAAGCAGAATTCTTAACTCTGAAATGAATCTTGAATTGCCAACACCCCCCCCCCCCCAATTTTCATTGTGTTTCTCTACGACATATCACCGAACGATACAGAATTTCTTTAACAATTGGGTGCATTTAAATGGCTGCAATTAAACTAGATCCATCTGTTATCATCTAAATGGTGCAAAAAATCTTCAAATATTGTTTAAAAAAATGTAAAGTAAACTCGTGAAACACAAAAATAAACACATTTTAGAACACGTTTTGTCATCAAATTAACAAAACATTAATGAATTGCGAATTAGAAATTTTCATATACAAAACATTTTTTGTGTTGTGATTCTGTTCTTATTATGTTGCAAACTGGTTGCTATTTAGAAGTATGTTTTTAATATATTGGAAAAATGTAAAATGTGTGCAGAAAACGAAATGTGTTCTATAAACAGTGTTGTTAATTCCGTTGAAATAGTGTTGTAAATAGCGTTGATGAAACTATTTTCTTACAATAGTGTTACACTGAGAACAGATTGTCATCACATTAATAACACAATGTAATCACGATACAATTTAGAATACTATACAACAACACATGTGAATCACTTTCGAGGTGGTGCCTTTAAAATTACACAATTTAAAAAAAGAAATAAAAGAAAGTTTGTCTTATCGAAAAAAATTGCTGGAGATTATTGATTGAGTTGAATAATTTTTGCCAATAAATATCAATAACTGCCTTTCCAGAAAAATTATGTAATTTTTAACAAGACTTTTTGCACAATCTTTTCTCTGGCACAACACATTCAAAAGTGATTTTAGTTAGACGTGTTAATTATTATGTCAGGTAGTGTTGCAAATGTGTTTCACGAATTTGCAGTGCAGTTTTTCTTAGGTATCAAATAAAATTCGCTCTAATTTCGCAAATATTTTGCATAAATTAAAAATAGAATGCATAAGAATATTAATATCAACTCCGCACACTACCAGTAACGTATTTTAAGTCGCATTTTAATAATAAAATTCGCACTAATTTCGCAAATATTTTGCATAAATTAAAAATAGAATGCATAAGAATATTAATATGAACCCCGCACACTACCAGTAACGTATTTTAAGTCGCATTTTAATACATGAAATACCCTGTGTTTACGCACAATGGAAACAAGGCAAAGCAATCAGCCAAATATCACAATGGACTATTAATTTCCTGGAAGAAATAAAACAAGAAAAGGATACCAACAACCAACCGTTCGCTAATATTCTTGCTAAATTTCCTGATGCATTATTCATGGATTTTCGAGCTTCTTAGACTTTTAAAAAGAGTATTCAGCAAACATCGACCTATCATCCTTCATGGACTTTTAAAAGATGTTTAAGAGGAATGGAACAAACTATTTCTTCCGAAACCACAAAGGTATCATTATGATGGAAATTACAAGGCTCCTATCCCTGCTCGCGATGACACACGCAAGCTAATGCTATTCCTATCGAAAGGCTATTTTCTAATAAATGGTTTGCATTTCGATATGTTTAATTATTTAATTATTTATTTTTTTGCATTGGATATTTGAGGCTTTTATCAACAATATAGCTCCTTTATTACTTTTTCGGTTTTGCATTCTAATATTTTTATAAAGTTAATTTTACTTTCAAAACCGGTTCCGAAAATGAAAATATCTGCAACAAAAGGAGCCTCAGCTGGAGAGGAACCTCAGCTATCCAATGAAAAAAAATTAAAAATATTTTTAAATGTTGAAATCCGTCCGAGTTATTAAAAATTAGCCTCCCCTTAGGAATAGCATTAGCTCGCGAGTGTCTTCGCGGGCAGGGACAGAAACCTTGAGAGGCTATTTCAGTCAAATAGAAATATCTACTTGCTAATACTAATCCTATGAAGAAATTTAGAAAGGTACCTCGGTTACATTTCAGTGCTTTTAAAGTTCAGTGAGTCATTGTTAATGCTATTAAGCAAAACGGAATTACGATAGAATTCGAGTATACAAATATAGAGGCTAAAAAATAATTACTATTTATAACAATAAAAATAAATTTAGAAACAAAAATTATAATTTTTTTTAAAGTAAAAAAATATTAGGATTTTTTAATTTAATAAAAATTAATAGAATTTTTTTTAAACCTATCAGTGTTTTTTTTATTTGACTATTTACAGTCGTTCTTCCCCATACAAATTCTACAATTAATTATAATAGAAAAAAGTTACTGGCACCAAATGATTGAAAATAAAGTTTACTTTTAAATGATATATTAAAAACATGCATAGGGGGCCATCTACAAATCATAACCAGACAAAACATTACTTTTTTTCAATGGCATTATCCAATTTTGACAACACATTTTAAATCTTAAGTTCAAACTATGCCTAGAAACGAAACTTCAAGTTATTTGGTTGATAAGTTTTTCAATTATACACATTAAAAATTTAGAACTTCTATTGTTAAATTTCATTTTTATATTTTTAAAAATATCTCCTGAAATGAAATCCTAATACGACAAGTGTTAGTGTACTTATAATTCTAAAAACCTAAACAAAACTACATTGAATTTGTAATAAAAAAATATATATGTAATATGAGTTACGATTTTAATGTTTGAAAAAAGATATAAATTGCAATCTACGAATTTTTATTCATAGAATTGCATTTATTATGTCCTGCTTTACGCGAATTTCAATAAAAAAATTCTTTCAAGTCGTTTTTCAAATTATGATTAAACAAGTAAGAAAAATCATGCATTAAGCATAGATTATGAAACATTCTCTAATACTTCCTGAAATATTTAATAAAAAATTTGATTATTTAGAGAAATAAGATTTC
The DNA here is from genome assembly GCA_964019185.1 of Maratus speculifer. NCBI lineage: Eukaryota > Metazoa > Arthropoda > Arachnida > Araneae > Salticidae > Maratus > Maratus speculifer. The sequence goes on along the minus strand of OZ025294.1, from coordinate 398,517,405 downwards.
TGTTTATAACCAAATATGTCTTCTAATACTTTTGAAGAGCCTTTTATTTGATATGTTGGTTGATATATATATTGTACAATGCCAAAATTTAGTTCAGCATGAAAATTCCTAACAGGTTGAAATTTCTATTTAAAATATTTTGTGTGTCCCTGTAAATACTATGCACTTCGTATTATGCATAAATAGATCGTATAACTTATATTAAGCCTCAGTGACGTATATAAATTTTATTGTTCATAAAATTGTTTAATATAATTAAAATATGTCGCACATAATTTTCCTTCTCACCATTATGTAATAGAATTCTTTTGTGTGACCCAGTAAATGAATAATAACTATTCTTTTCACCTCATATTTCATAGAATTAATATTTTAATGCAATTCATAAATGCATATACATTTTAATATGCCTGACAGGGTTTATACCCTGTCAGGCATATGTCAGGGTTTACACCCATCATTAAAATTCATTTGAAAGAATGTTTTCCCATAGGCCGTAATGTAACGGTAAACTTGTGACTGTCCTTGTAAATAAACTAACCATGCTTGAAACTTCATTTGAAATAGAGTTCGTGCTAGGGTCAATAACGTAAAAATATTTCAGGGTGATCCGAATATAATTACGGGAGTTAGAATACGGCCAGACGGACATATGGCCCGACAAACGTGAATCAACTTTGTTTGGAAGTGTTAAAAGAGTCAAAACGATAATTTATGGGTTCGTCTATGAAGTTCAGAAAAGTATAACTTGTAAAAATATATATATACATTACATATTTTATTGAAACATCTGGCCTGGCAACAGTCGAAACGCATTAAGCGAGTGAAATGATCCTATTGGCAAGAAATAGTACATTAAGAGAAGTGATTCAGTAATTCTGTAGCATTTTAACAACCGAGTGCCGAACTTCAGTTTGGATACAGGACCCGTAAAAAGGCTAGGCTCAAACTTAAAAATAATTAATTTTTCTGAAACTAGCATTACGAATTTCAAGAAAAAATTTATTCAGGCTGATGGAAGGGTGTGGAATTCATTTATGGTGCCAAACTTGCACTGCAAACTTTCAAACACACACACACACACACACACACACAAAAAAAAACACTTCGGAACATTTTTCGACTTTAAATTCACAACACATACATGTGTTGTGAAACTTTTTTTGCGTTGTGATTGTGTTCTTAATATGTTGCAAAAGCATTGCTCTTTAGAAAGGTGTTCTTAATATATTGCAAAATTATTGCTATCTGGAAATGTGTTCTAAAAATAGTGTTGTTAATTGCGTTGAAATAATGTTGTAAATAGTGTTGATAAAATTGTTAAAGTAGTATCGTACTGTACAACGCTTTGTTTCCGAATGAACAACACATTGTAAACACCACACAATTTAGAACACTATAAAACAACACATGTAAAACATTTTCAAAATATTTTCTATGTGGTGCTTTTAAAATTACAGAATTTTAAAAATGAATGTTTTGAAATGTGTTTTGAATGCTAATTTTGTTCTCTTGTATTTTTTAACAATAACACTTATTGTACAATCTTTTCATTTTGTATAACACATTCACAACAAATTAACAACACAATCGAAAACGATTTTAGTTATAAATGTTGGTTTTTATGTTCAAATTGTGTTGCAAAAGTTTTTCACGTGTTTGCAGGGTAGATATTTCTATTGAAAAAAAAAAGTTTTAATTTGTCTTGCGGTGATAACTCAGTAAATTTTTTTATACACATCATATGAAAGTAGACTTCATTTCGAATCGCATGATACCAGTAACTTTATTCTAGAATAATTTCTTGCAAAGTTAGTCGGACTTTTTTCCCACGGCTGTACAAGTTTGTCGAGAGATAGATAAGCGTGTATTATTATTATTCATGCAAATGTCGAAATTACTTGCTAATACTAATATTTTGTTAAAAAGGCAACTTATTATTCGTCTGAAGAATCAAAACACATTATAATTTTTTTCATACATTATTCAACGCTTTTGAAAATCGTGTTTCCTTAATTATTTTTGTCTTCATTTACTCAGTCATTTGCCAGTCATTACTCAGTTATTAGTCTTTGTTTGATTTTGCAATGTTTTTGCTTTTATTTTTCTGTATACTACTGGAATTAAAATCTTGTAGTTCCTTTCCTTTTAAATTTACATTTATATTATAAAACAAGTCATAAATTGCGCATCAAACATAGCAAATGATATGCGTTCGTACTATAACGAAGTATTGAAAACATTCAGATATTGGTGTAATAGTATACAGTACTTCAGGTACAGTATAGTATCTGAAATGTATTGTATGTCCCTGTAAATACTATCTACTTCCTATTATACAGGAAATTATAGCAAACTGAAGCAAAGTATATCAGTTTCGTAAAATGGGAAACAGTTTAATCTAATTAAATTAGCCGCAAACAAGGTTTCTTCCTATACTATTTTAAATGGAATAAATTTGGGTGGCCCTGTAAATGAATAACAAATATTCTTTGCACCACAGATTGTAAAGAATGTACACTTTTAAAACGAAATAGTGGATTTATCTTCTCAGGAAGGAGCTGTAATATATTGGATCGTGAATGAGCTTTTGTGAAACGTTTTACTCGTCTTGATTTAAATTGCTTTTTTAAAATTACTCATCTTGATAAAATTCAATGTTAAAGGGGGAGCCGCGGTGGCATTGGCTATTCACGATCGTAGGGAGGCGCAATATTTTGTGTTTTGGGTTTTTAAATTATATTTATATCCAGTGTCATTTAGTTTTCTACTTTTATTAATATTATTTTTATACATATTAAATTTAATTTATGATCAAAATATATTATATTTATATGCCGCGGTGGCAATCGCTATTCACGATCATAGGGGGCGCAATGTTTTGCGTTTTGGGTTTTTAAATTATATTTATATCCAGTGTCATTTAGTTTTCTACTGATTTTATATGTTATGAATACGGTTCTTATGATTGAACCGAAACATGTCAACTTTTTAATTTTTTATTTGTGACACCTGTTCTAAGTAAATAAATATGAAATGTTTTTTATACTCATCTTGATTTAAATTGCTTTCAAACAACTCGCTACTCAAGTTGTTTCAACTCTTTTTGAGAAGCTGCCTTTCAAATCGCAAGATGAGTCAATTTCGGCTCAACTTGAGTTATTTTGTGGCTGCGGTTTTAAGAGAGTACATTTTAGTATATACTTCATAGATGTATATCAATTTTATTATGTTCCACAGAGCGTTACATCATTAAAATGCACTTGAAACTATTTTTTCCCTTTAACCATGATGTAAGGGAACAATTTTAATTATCCCTATCATTAAATTATGCATCCTATTTTCATACCATTTGAAATGATTCGACGAAATTATGCAAAAAATATATATTTTAAATTTCAAACGATTCGGTTGGTTTGTTTTTGTTCTGCTATATGCGGACACACGGACGGACGGGCTAAACGACGACTATGGGTGCTACGTATTTTTATAATTACGAACGCACCTAAAATTAGAACTTAAAAACGGCGACATTCTTAAGATCAATTATATAAAAAAAAAGTAATAGTTCCTCGGATCAAAGCAGCAGTAAAAGTGTACATTTAGGCACTTTTTCTCCAGTCTTCACAGAGTTAGTATGGGGTCAAAGTTTGAGGATGTTAATGTTGAATCCACATGATATAGTTTAATTTATATCATTTTAAAAAGTATTTGAAAGAGATGTTTTATAATTAGATATATTAAAAGGCTCAAATACAATATAGGCATTTTTTTATTTAAAAAAGCCTGCTTTTTTGTTGATGTTATAATTTTATAAACACATTATATTTTTCATAAAATAAAATTTTTCTTTTATTTACTTACATTAATTTTATAAATACGTTGCAGTTTTTTATTTACCTCATTAATTTTAATGAAATTTAAATAAAACACTACAAACTTTATTTACCTACATTCCCTTTAAAAGCACGTTATAGTGTTTATTTACCTCATTAATTTTTATAAAAAGTTATGAATTTTATTTATCTATATTTATTGTTGCAAACAAGTAACAATTTTTTTTTATCTATATTAATTTTATAAACAAATGACAGTTTTTATTTAGCTACAATAATTGTATGAATACGTTGCAATTTTTATTTACCATTATCAATTTTATGTATCCAAATGTACAGTTTTTCATAAATAAAAATGTACACTTTTATTTACCTACATAATTTTTTAGATACACAGAACAAGAGCCGTTAAAAACATAGCTATGTGCTTTCGTAGCTCATTCTATAAACTATATGACTATGTTTTATACATTTATGTCAACTATGATTAAGGTTAATAATTGGATTCATAGTTTATTTCGTAATTCAAAATTTCTAATATTTTTTCGTTTACAAATTGAATGCTCTATTACCATTTTCCTATAAGATATTAATTTCATTTTTCTAAACTTTTGGATAAGCTTTTAACGCGCGTTATTTAAATATATGTAATCCTAATTTATGTATTTTTCTGAGCTATTTTGATCCAAGGAGAGCAAGTAATGTGCCAAAAATGACCATTACTACTTTAAAAATTAACTCTTCACTGCACTGCACGACTTTTTCTATTTTTATGAAAAAAAAATATTTGAGACGTATCTATGGGTCTAAAAATGCGAAAAATGGTAATAAATAAATAAATAACTTCCAAATTTTCATCTAAAATTTGATATTTTATGGTACATATACAAATTGGGGTTTTAAAATATAGTATTACTATATTTTGCAATTGAATAGGCTTAAATTAAGGAACTTTAGCTGCTTAACACTCTGTAACTTTCATAATTTTAATATTTTTAAGTTTTTACTAAAAATAATAAAAGTAAATTTTGCCTTAATTGGTTTTCATTTTTTTCTCGAAAAACAAATTCTAATTTTATTGTCAAATACAGCCATCTGACATGGGCAAAATAAAGTGCTATTTCATTCTTCGTATTGTTCTTGATCAGTTACAGCAAATTCATCGCATATAAAGAGAATTGTAGTGTTTTTAGCTATGTGCCACAAGTGGCACGCGGTGCAATGAATGTTTAAAATTTGTACTTACTTTAATTTCTTAGAAACGCACAATAGCCGATATTTTTATTTGAAATTTATTTGCTTATTTTTCAACAGTTTATATCTTACTAGCTATTAATTTGAAATTGATAATAATGGCTTGAGTTTCCTTAATATTTGGTGTGGAAAACTAAAATAGTCAATAAAGTTATGGTGCATCTATTGAAGTTTATACTTAATTTTGATATTTACGACATTTTATACATTACCACCTACGATTATAAAAAAAACTTCATCTTGATTTAAAATACTCTTTTCTTCTATTTGTGCATTAAATAGAATTGAAGTAATAGCTATCGTGCATAATTCTTTGGACTTCCTGGATGTTAAAATGTCTTGAACAAGTAAATGTTTTTACATTTATAGCGGAGGATAATAATTAATCCATCCAGCAACAACAATGTTTTTGGCATTTTTCTAACGAATGTTATCCACAATGTATTTGAAATAGTTTTTTTTTTTTTTTTTTTTTTGTAGTATTAAAATGTAAGAGAACGCTAATGAAATTAAAATGTGAGAATTCTGATCAAGACTTATATAATATTGAAGACAAAAATAAATCAGAAATATTTCTTAGACGTACTGTATATTAAAGTGTCTTGAACAAGTAAATGTTTTTATATTTACAGCCGAGGATATTAATAATCCATCCAGCAATAACAATAGTTTCGACATTTTTCTAACAAATGCTATCCCCAATATATTTGTAATAGTTTTTTTTTTCCTTTTGGTAGCATTAAAATGTAAGAGAACGCTAATGAATTTAAGAGAAAATTTATTTTCTGTGAGATTTCTGATGAAGTCTTATATAATATAGAAGAAAAAAATAAATTAGAAATATTTCTTATCGCTTTGATTTTAGGATACATAAAACGCTTTAAAAAAGTTCTTGTTCTTTCTGATTTAGAAAAAAAATTGCTGATATTAATAATAATCCGTCAAGCAATTTTATAATATTTTCAATATCATTTCAGACAGAAAGTTACATTACCAAACAAATGGAAGATTTTTTCCTCGTGACTTCACAATTATTCCTTATCTTTTACTAAAAAAACTTATATATCTAAATGAATTAGATAGATTGACTTAATAATATTAAGCGCTAGAATCTTATATAATATTGAAGAAAAAAAAGATTTATGAATAAATATTTCAGCTATTTATAGTGTTTACTTCAAGATACATTAAATTACACCAGATTCTGTACAAACTTATCTTACAAAGTCCTGTTTTTATGAAAATTGTAAATGGCATGTTATATTTGTGAAAAATAGAGTTATAATTTTACAGAGATAAAATCAGCTTTCTATTCAGGCACCTGTCTAGACAATTTAATTAAAACGAGATCATATTTTAATGAACAAATATTTATGAAAATGCATTAAAATTGGATATATTTATATGTAAACGTATTTACATTAATTATATATGTATAGTTAGATAAAGGGTTCTTTGGTGATTACAGCTATTTTTTGAAGATCCAGTTTGATTTTAAGATGATTAAATTTGTTAAGAATTTATTTTTGAGGGGTATTTTTTAAAGACAAGCTAACGAAGGGTCTTGTTTTAAATAACAACCATACTATAGCTGCTACAGTTTTTTTTTTTTTTTTTTTATGCGCATTAAAATTTGATCAAAACCGCTCTGACTCTAACGAAGTTAAAGGTAAAATTTCCATTTAAAATAGAATCTATAGTCAAGTCGTAATTAATTTTTTATTTATTTTTTTTTATTATTTTTCATACCACTTCCGAGAGTCTACCCTTCATTTTTGCTTCACCGCCAAACCTGTACGTGCTTGGCGGCGATATGGCGACGTGGTCTCGTTTCGTGCTTCTGGCAACCCTGGGGATCTCTCTTGGCCGCATCTTCTCTCCTCGGTCCATAGCTTTACGATGACATTTTACTACGAGGGATTCATATGCCGGCATCATTACGGAAAGAAATGCAGGGAAAAGAGGATTTAAGGGGCCCCCAAATTAAGCGGGACTTGTACAGAGCCCGGAGACGCGCGTGCATGCGCGTAAATAAATTTATGCGTAAGCGCCGAAAATGAAAATTTTCAGAGACTCTTAAATAAAAACTGAACTCCCCCCCCTTCAGATGCCTCTCGCGGAAAATATGAAAACGTAATTTAGCGATAGTTTGGAAAATTTATATTTTTAAGAGATTGATCGTAAAGTATTTAAGGGTTCGGAAAAATGTCGCCGAAAGCAATTATTTTTCCAATTGATTAAATAAAACAGAGATTCAATAGAAAGTATATTAACGCAGTATAATCGCAGTTATAAAATATCAAAGAATAGAAAGTATCTGTAAAAATACTAAATTATGTAGAATATTTTTAAAACTAACTACTTTTGAACTAAAAGCATTTACATTTCAATGGAACAAATTCTATTGTTGGCCAAATTTATGAGTAAAATTAAATAAACGATAGAAATACGTTAAAACAGTGGGTTGCAAGGTATTTATGAATGCCATATTTTTAACAGAACAATGTTGCTGGTTGCTCATGGATAAAAAATAATAATAAAAAAAAGAATTGCAATGTTGTTTTAATCAAAATTATCTCTAAATTACCAGCTGCAATAAACATGATATCACATCAGAGAACTCGAAACTTATAAAATAGGGACAAATTAGGATTTAAAAACAAGGCGCGAAATTCTTGTGACGTTAATTAATAGATGTCCATTAAACGCATAATAAGCTGTTTACCACACAATTGTATTCAATATTCATGAAGAAACCCATTTACTTAACCCTTTTAATGCAAAAGGAAACGAAAACAAAGCTTTTGATAAAATTCAGTTTCAATATTTTTTACTGCTGAATGTCAGAAATGTCTGCTTGGCTCTTTTTCCGAGCAGTCATTCACCAAATATTATAAAATTGCCACTAGTTGGTTTAGATTTTTGTAGGAAACAATACTCATCGTAATGAAAGTTTAATAAATGTATAAATTCATGATTGAATATTATTTTAAAAGTCATAAAAAGGTAATTGAATTGAGCTACAGTTTTTAAATAAATTTCAATCGACGTTACCCTATTTCTCTTTTTGGTTATTCGATCAACAAGCAGAAAGTGATTGGGTTAATACTGGCTAATTTTTGGCCCATTTTGGCCCACAGAAAAAATTTTTGCTTTGCCTTACCAGTAGATAACGAACCACAAAGATCCAACGACGACTAAGTTGACAACAAAGGCCCAACGATGGTGCAAATATTCGCTGATTAGAATTTTACTCGGATAGACTCCAAATTAGAAGGACTCTTGTTTGGTTAATGTTGGCAGTTGGTCTTACCATTTCCTAATATTTCGTTAAAAATGTTAGCCCATTTTTCACAGAAAACATTAAGAACACAATTTATATATCACTCGGGCAAGGATGCAAAAATTTGATTAAGAGTGATGGAAGAGTGATAAAATGGCATCCGTCCAAAATTATCCTACTTATTTTTAACGACGACCAAATATTCGACATCGAAACTAATAGGACTTTAGGGGTTAAACAAGAGTATCCGGAGCTTCTGAATAAAAATCAGAAGGTATACAGCGCATACTTGCATATACCCTTCCCTACACCCTTGACTATGATACCTCTTGGAAACGGAAATCTTGCCATTATTGTTATCAAATTTCATCGAAGCATAATTAGTTGACTCAAAGTTTTTCGAAATTCCAACAATTTTTTTGAATCACCCTCATATTTTTAAAACATGCATAACTATTTTTATAGAAAAAAAGATCTTACCTTTTATCAACAATTCTGCACTGAAGAAAGCCGATCCAAGGGTATTTTTCACAACACACGTGTAATTCCCAGGGCTATTGTAATCCACTGAAGTTAATGATAAAATACTAAAGTCATCGTGCGTTTGAAGTTTTAGCTGTTGCGAGTTATAGAGAGGTAATCCGTCTTTATGCCACTCGAAAGATAAAGGTTCTTTACCAGTTGCACTGCAGAATGTTTTTATAGTCTGTCCAAAAGTCACATTTTTGGGAAAAGAAAAAGGTTGTATCCTAGGGGCACCTGAAAGAGAAAAGAAGATATAGCTATAATTGAGATAAAATGTTATTTTTAGAATGAAGATGAGAATTTTTCCACGAAATTCAATCTTCAAAAAGATTTTTCTGCCTGCTTATAATATTACTTATTCTACCTCGGAGAAAATGTTTAGAAAATGCATTCAGGAGTGATGCAGGTTTTTTTTTTTTTTTTTCTCTTGAAGTCTGTTTTGTGTAGAATAAAAATTATTTTTATAAAATGTATTATAGGTTTGTGAAAAATAACATTTTGTAACGAAATATGAAATCGAGTTATTCAAATTTGAAACAAGCATTTATTAATAATTTCTTTAGGTCCTTCTACTGAAGTTTTTCTTTAAGATGAATTTGTGTTGATTGTACATTAACTATTTAAAAATAATAATAATAGTAAGAGTAGATTTTTATGGAATGAAATTTTGTGAAGAGACCTATTTTATTTACCCTCTCATTCATACGGGCCTCATATGAGGACTTATAAGAATTGTTCTATAAAGCAAAAAAATATAATTCAGCATTCATTTATGGAGATCTGATTTGTGTAAGATCATAGTTAGCATCCAGCACAATAATAAAATTATTTTATTATGGGTTCTCATTTATTACCAAAAAAAAAAAAAAAAAAAAAAAAAAAAAAAACGATAATAATGAAAAATCCTTATATATATTATAAATGTGAAAGTGTGTCCGAAAATTGGAATGAACTTGGCTTCAAAACGGATGGATTAATGTCTTTGAATTTTTGTATATAGGTAAATTATTGGCCTGAAATGAACATAGGCTAATTTTTATTTATTTTATTCAAATATTTTTCTTAATAATTCAATATTTCATTATTTTTCATACAGAATAAATTGAAAAATTTTCCATAATATTGAATTATCTTTCTTTTTTCGTTGCCAAAAAATAAAAAAAAACGGAATAATTATTTCTCTTCTGTAATTAATTTTCAACTGAAAGATTTTCACATGATAAAATAAAATGAAATAAATAAATGGACTCTATTCTGTTTTTCGGTTCGAGATTAAAAACCGCAATTTCGCCAATTGTGACGTCAGAGGAATACTGTTTTTCTTCTTATATCACGCAAACGATTATATAAAATTTCTTTTACACTTAGAAGACTTTACAAGAATATAACTTCACACTTTACAAGAATATAAATATTTTAGTAGTTTTTCCAGATATTAATCCATAATCAAAATGAACCTTTTTCTTTCTTTCGGTTCGAGGCTAATTCAACTTTTTACCAATTGTGACATCAGAGGAATACTTTCCATTAAGAATTTAAAAAATATCAATGTAACGTCATATATGAAACAAAGTATAAGTTTTCAAGTTTTAATAACACAATGTAATTTTGACTAAGTGCTAAAAAGAGACGACTGTGACGTCACATATTGAATATAAAATAAATATCTCTGATGTTGCAATGAAATGAGATTGAATTATGATATCAAAAGTTATTATTTAAAGAAAATTAAGTTTATCGTCTGAGCGTATTTAATATTTAATTTCAAAATGAAATAAGTTTTTTTAAAGGTTAAATATTAAACGATTAGAAAATATTAATAATTTATACATATCGTAAATGACGTAATGATCAATGTAAAAACTTTTTATCATTTTTAGAAAGTAAGAAAAGCTCAATTAATCAAAAAAAAAAAAAAAATTTTTTTTGTGTGTTAATTCTGAAAATTGTTCAATTCTGAAAATTGTTCAATTCTGAAAATATAAATAAATATCACTTTAAAAATGCACTTTCGGGCTTAAAATCTAAAGATTTAATGTAATTGTGAGAAAATACATTCCCTCAGTCAATATCTCAATTTGGCATAATGTGCTCAAAGTGTACTGGAAACAGGTTTGTAAATGGATATTAATTGCACATTTTTTTGGCTCTTAAAAAACAAAAATATGTTGTCACTTTTAAGAATGTTTTTTATAATAAATTTTTATAAATTTTTATGGTATGTAGAGCATATATGTACAAATTATACAAAAATGCCACCTAAAACACAGTTTTGTAGTATATTTTTCCTAAAACTGTTTTTTTTTTTTTTCGTTTTACGGAAACTACCCGCTTTTTGACACTTTCTAACATGGTCTAAAAGTGTTTACGACTTCAACCTGTCTGTATACCGGATGCCTAGTGCCTGGGGTCTGCCGTCTGTCTGTCCGTTTTTCAACTTGGGTAAATATAGTGGAATTCATACGAAAATAACATGCGTTATTGAGAATTACCATAGCATATGCGCCATTGAAAATGGACCAGGTAGCAATTATAGCTGAATCACAGGAGCACACAAAAGGAAACTTTACATTATGGTCTAAGGTGAAAAAATCATTTGTGGTGTATTTTGATAATGTTACATAATTTTAAATGTAATGAAATTTACATGCATTTTTAAGGTTCAGAAAAACATGGTTACTATCGAATATGTTAAATGTAGTACTTATAGTGTGCGTACAGGGAGCTCAAAAGTATTTCAATATATTATGGTCTGTGAAGAAAAAGAATTTGCAACGTATTTTAATAATGTTATTTTATTAAGGTTATTTTAATAATATTGAAATTGATATCAGGTTCTGAAGTGCACTAAAATAGGATTTCTGTAGAAAATGGGATGAAAAGATTTAACATTCACTTACAATATTGCAGAAAAATGTTCGGTAATATAATAGTCTACGGAGAAAAAAAATATTCCCAGCGTATTTTAATTGCGTTGCGCTATTTCAAACATGATGAAATTAATATACTGAGATAATCAATACAATGATAAATACTGAAATTTACTACAATAATCTTGCAGTTAAGTATCATTTGCATCACATTTTGTTGTTCATTTACAGAGACGCATAAAAGATTTTGGACCTGTGTCCAAATCTCAGATATCGTATCCAAAATATGGTCTATTAGAAAAGATTGCTGAAGAGCTTTTTCAATTATCGTATGTATTTGGAAAACTAATGCATCCTGAAATTCAGCTACATTTGATATAATAAGAGATGTTTGTAGAATTTAAATAAATCATGTATCGGACTATACAACAAACTGGATTGGTCACCAGTGCAATAGCGATTCCCGGAAATATGAATTCAATAATTTGAATCGGGTTTTTTGCTTGAATAATTTAAGCTAAATATGCAATCGTATACATATTTGCACGTTATATACAGGACTGTAAAAAAGAATTCAAGTAAGTTTCTGTCTATAATTAGAAATTGCTAAAGGTGAATTTTAATATTCGTTATACTTTTTCTCACTAAGCAAAATTTTAACATTGTATTTAGAATATTTACAAACACATAGATCATATACACAGCTGCAGAAAAGAATGTCCCGGTGAAGTTATGCATTATGGAAATCTTGGATATTTTTTTTATTACCTAGGTTTAACACATGATTTTTCTTTCTTTGGTATAGAATTCTGAAATGCACTACAACATGATTTCTGTACAATTGGGGTGCGTTACAGTTGTTCTACAGTATAAGTGGTTACAATTTCATTTTCGCGATTGTTCATGTTATCTAACACATTTTCCTTTTATTTGACTGAGTTCTTTAAGTCCCCTATAAAAAAAACTACTGCATAGCCTTCTATAAGATAAATGTCATACATATTTTAAATTATTGTTAATGAACCGTTTTGTTTAATTAAAGCGTTTATCTTTTTTTTTTTTTAATGCTACGTGAACGACGTCACGGGTAACAGCTAGTAATGAATAATAATGGAAAATAATTTATACATGAGAGAGTTAAGAAATTTTTTGTGAAGGGGTCTGTTTTTTTAAATGAATCTTGTGAGGCGTATTGCTTTATTAAGCGAAAATATGTGCAAGGGTCACTTTTTCGTTATCATCACAGTTCTGAAAATTGTTATCCTACAATCTGACAAAATGTTAGCAAAAAAAAAACCGTCTTTTGAACTGAATAGAGATTACTACCCGCACTGATTTTGAGTTTGTATAGTCTTTTTAAATTTTTTTTTACATAGTTGAAAATGTTTATGAATTCAGTTTGTATCGCTGTCTGCGTCTGCCGGTCCTTGCTCTAACTCACGCAAATATACTCGGATCGTCAGGCAATTGATGCATGTTTCATTTTTTTCCCTTTCCTGTTGCCCTATTTTAAATCAGTAATTGAGCAAAATTTATAAGTGTTTTTAACAATTTCATTGGCTTGCGCTGTCCACCAAGTCTAAAAAAAGAACAGCCAAGTTTTTATTATCATATTCGGTGTCAACACCTGATGAATGTGTTGTAATGGGAAGTTTTAGGGAGAAACAGAATTGGTGTAAAACATACTAAGGCGTCGATTTTCAAGATGAACACTGAATAAAAGAACTATATAAAATATTATTTTTTATAAAACTATTTTTTCTCTTATGGCATTATTATTTTATAAAATCTGTCGACACCACTAATTTAAGAACTCGTGTATCCTCCTTTTTCTGTGACCTTGATACACCCATCTTTTCAGCCCTCAGAGATGGGGATCTCGTCAGGTCTAAAGGCTGCGGGCACACACACAGTTTTTCGCACTAACTTCTTGCGCTATCTTTGATCTTTCGTTTCGGCGCTTTGATGTATAAATTGCACTTCTAGTGTACTGAATCTGAACTTCAAGAGAGGAATATCAGTTGACAGGTTTACGACCGAAGATGGAATAGATAAAAGTTCCCCTTCCTTTGTCAAATTGGTAGGGTCAGTCCTTCAAAAAACATTTAAGGAGGTTTCACCCTTGTTCAGTTCGAAAACAATGAGTGATTGATTGCTCTTTTAGTGTAATAAAAACTAGTGCCGTTCGTCTAGACCTTAATCTAGGGATGGTCCCCCACTTCCTGGGGGAAGGCAATGATGGGGATGATATATTCTTTGTCGCGTGTAGGGAACAGCTGATATCAGCTGTGTACCTGCCCCATTCAGGTGACGTGCTATGCCTTGCTACATCAAGTCTAGACCCTTTTTTCAAGCTAAAACGCGTTCATCTAAGCATAAAACATACCAATCTACACACAATACAGACATTTTCTTCCCTGTTAAAACATGTTTTACTCCATTATAATGAAATGTCTTGTTAAGAAAATTCCAGAATATTTTGTCGAATCTAAAATTGTTTATTCTTCGTCGCCAAAAATGGCGGTTGTTATGTGATTCTGATTAAATTAATCGGTATAAAAGAATATTAAAGGCATGACGCTTTTTTAATCAGTTAGTTCATTAAAGGTTTTTTTTATTTTCACTTTTGAAATTATGAAAAAATGTAAATCAGTATGGATATATTTATAATACCAGTTGGTCAGCACGTCGTTTTCGTCCCACAATCTCTTAAATTATTTGTAAATGTTTTTTTTTTTTTAATTGATTTTTAAATAATTGCTGTGTTTAATCAAACATTGTATTTAAACAATATAACAGTCTAGTGTAACAAGAACTCATTCAAAAGTTTTTCGAATACTATTTTATTTATCATTGTGTGTTTGGTAATTATATAGAACAAAGTATGCTAATATCAGAAACAATATACTTGGTAATCGAAAATGATTTAAATTTTTTTATTAGTAACAATTTTATTTTCCTTTCAGTGAGTAAGAAAATTTATATTTACAATTACTATTCAAAATTTAATGATAATTTATTGATAAATTGAATATATAATTTAATTTTAACTAAATTGTGTAAAATATCAATAATAATAACATATTTTTAATTTCGGTAACATTTTGTTCAAAATATTTTAAATTTTAATTTAATGTTGGAGATTAAAGAAATTGTAAAATGTGGTTTTAAGCCTTTTAAAATATTAAGAAGTATAATAACAAATTACTATGTTAAATCGTATTTAGAACGTGTTTGCCGCAAAGTATCTTAAATGATAGCTATTTATTATCCTATTCAAATATGTGATAAGTTACTTAAAACACTCTTCGATGAAAAAACATGTAAACAAATATATGGTAAAATTATGTAGATGTGTAGAATTAGTTTTCAAGATCTCATTGCATAACAATAAATTTAAAAAAGCATTTCATAAATGTTATTACTCATTAAAAGTTTTCAACAAGACTTAACTTTAATAATCGATTCAGATTTTATAATTTCTTTAATTATAATAGCCAAGTCTTACCTTACAAATTCAATTTTTCCACGGGCAATTTGCAGTGATTATTTGTCATTTTTAATGATTAATACTTTTAGCGAAAATGAAATCTCATGCAAATTAATAATGCATTTTTTCGTAAATTTAATTTACACAGTCTATTGTCACATTTTTTCTAAATGTTAAAAAATATATGGGTTAATTTTTACGAACGAATTAATCAAAAGTATAATTTTGCTTCGGGATGTGCAGTTAATTGTGCAACACAATTCTTTAATTAAGTATTCAGCGTTTCTAAATTTAGTTCCAGCATACGTATTTGACAAAAAAATCATCCGAAGTAAATTGAATTGTGTGACGTCATGCTCACATGACGTCACTTACTTTACGTCACTGCAATATCTCGAAGCGACCTTTAAAAATTCCTTGAACTGAAAGTTTGTAAATTCGGTAAATAAAATTTATCAGACTGATAAACTAAATTATTTATCTTAACTCTTAATATATTATAAAAGGGAAGTACTTTATGTGTTGCATGCATTAGAGTAATATTGTTTATAATTTTGAAATCTTGATAATACAGATACAAAGAAAGATTTTTTTAATAAAAAAAAATCAGATCAAATTTTTATAAGTTAATTAGTATGTAAAACTAGACGTATTTGTGGAAATTTACCATGTAATGAATGAAAAGAAAAATCGGATAGTAAAATTAAGAAAAAAACTTTTTTTATTATTTAGTTCATTTCATAATATAGCTGCAGGAACTTAACTAGGTCATGGCATTTAAATATCATGATATTTTAGATACATAAAAATAAATGATATTTTAATGTAAACGATATTTTGATACGCGCAGTTTTTTTATTCTTATATATTTCTCATGTATATCTTATAGACTTAATATACTTTAGAAAAAACAATTTATATTTAAAAAAAATTGGTTGCCTGTAAAGTCGGTATACGGGCGAAAGTTTTACGTGACAACGACTTTGAGTTGTAAAATAATTTTAATGTGAATATTCATTTGTATAGTAGGAAGAAGGATGAAATAATAGTAACAATTTAAAACATTTATTTATACAAAGAATTATATTTAAAACATTAATTTATACAAAGAATCTCGCACTGAATTTCATATTAACAAAATTTTATTTTTACCTTTACACATACATACGTATTTATATACAAATATACATACAATAACTTGCAATACACTGTGTTTGTTAAACACATTTTACTTCATGTTTATTGATGTCAAATGTTGAATTTTGTAAACAGCATATTAAAGAATTTTTCAATGAGCAGAATATAACTAAAGTAAAATGGCTTTCACTAATCACATATCATTAGTTTTCCATAATATACCACCGAATTACGAAATAAACTACACTTATTTTCTTTGTACTTTATACTAATAACTAATACATAACGTATTTCGTCTTAGTTTGATACTATCTAAAATTCCTATTAAGCACCGCCCCTTCCTTGCAGCGAATTCACATTCACGTTCAGAAAATGGTCCCACAAGTGACCGGAAAAAGTTAAGAGAAAAGTGAGCGCGTATCGTGAGCGGAGCGTAACGTAACGTAACGCAGTTTCTTGAAGTGTCTCCCGGCAAACCAATTTACAAGACGTTGTTACGTCAAAAAATTAAAAGTTAATAACCATTATTTTTACGTAACAAAATTGAAAGTCAACTAGTTGAAAAAAAACACAATTTGCTTTTTTAAAGTAAAAGAAAAAAAACTTGTAGTATTTAGTAATAAATATCAACAAAATTTTAAAAACAAAATAATTTGCTTTTATTAAAAAGAAAAAACAATGATAAAGTAACATAAATATAAACTTGTCAGATTATTAAATGATATCCCATCTAGTTATTGGTTCTGCATATAAAAATTTATCTCCAAACGTAAATCTTGCATGGCTTAAAAAAATCTCTATTAGAACAAAAGTTCATCTACACATGGACATAGTCAGTAACAGTTGAACCATTTTATTACATTTGTTTTAAATGAAAATCTGAAAAAATAATAAACAATCATATTTTACGAAAATAAATGTAAATATATCAAAATATCGAAAATATCAACCATCGTGATATATATACATAAAATAAATGTAGGATAATACAAATATAATATAGATATCATGATAAATATAAAGATATGTATTTATATATATTCATTAATATATTACCGAACTCTGTACTTAAGTAATGAAAGCTATTAAAACAACACTTAGTAATAGACATCATTTGTTTTAAACGTGAAAAATAGTTACATAAAATAATGCAAACGCTCGATTTTACTAACTCGAGCGGACTCATATAATGTGTTCGTAAAATCGAAAGTTTCTTAATGGGAGAATAACTTAGTTCAATAAGATGCTGGTCGGGACCAGCAAATCAGTTCGTAAAAACGAAGAATTCGTAAAAAAGAAGTTTGTGAAATCGAGCGTGAACCATATATAAAACATGATCCTATTTTCATGAGTATAGTTAAAATAGTTAATAGAACACATTTAGAGCAGAGTTAATAAAAGATAATACACATCATATTTGTGTATTCATGATCGCATGTAACTAATAAACAAATAAATTCTGGAATGTATCCATCCAACTTTCGGATTATCACTTTGAATGTGTTGAAAAGTGAAAAACATATGTGTAAGTGTGATAGAAGATCGCTCAGAGAGTTTCGTTTAACATTCCTTTCAAAACAATTTCTCCAATAATAAATAAATTAAAGTTTTTTATTTATAATCGTTTGCATTTTTCAATAAAAAGATAGAAAACAACATCATTAAATCGTATTTAAAAATTAATTAAAATTAGAGGTTATTTTTTAACAATACTAAAAATATTCAAGCACTTTTTTTCAGACAGTTATAACAGCATATCTTTGTATATCTGAAAATCACATTTAATTAAAATTTTTTTGTTTTATATGTAATTAAAAAAAAGATTATTTAAAATTAAAACCGTCAGACAATGGTAATTAGTTAATTTAAAATTTCACAATTTGTCAAAAGGAAAAAAAAAATCTTTTGAATTAAAAAAAAATAATAATAATTGATAAAGTATTTTTCCAGAACTTTTGGCCTTAAAATGAAGAAAGAAAAAAATACAAAGTTTCTGTAAAATTGAATTTATTAAATAAAAAAATCTATTCCTTGGAAAAAAAAAAAAAAAAAAAAAAAATCCGTCCAACTCGCCAAGTTTCGAAACGGATAACTTCTGACTGCACATATGTGCGATGCCACAGAGCTAAAGGGCTAAGATTAAGGTTCTGTTTTAAAATGTAAATTGCAAAAAAATTTTAGATGTCATTAAATACATCCTTTTAATTAAAATAATACAAGACCTTTTTCAAAGTTTTATAATTTGTCGTATGATCGGGTGAATTCAGTAATAAGTATTCAAAATTTTAAGTCTCTATCTTATGCAGTTTCTGAGAACAAACTCTGTGACAGACAGAAGATTGAGGGTTTTGTCTGATGAACGAAACCTTAATAAACAAGTTGGAAACTGCACGTGAAGCGTAGCAAATGAGGTGCGTTCGTACGATAACGAAGTTTTAAAAATATCACTCTCATATATCAATCTCATACAATTGTAAATAATTACAATTAAAATGCGCACCAAACAATGTTCTCCCTATACCATTATGCTATGGAATACTTTTGTGTGGCCTTGTAAATCAATAACAAATGTTCTTTGCACCACAGATTATGCAAAATGTATATTATAATATGTGCTTTATAAAAGCATATGAACACCATTAAAATGCATTTGAAACTTTTTTCCCCATTGACCTTAATGTAACGGAATTCTTTTGATTGTCCCTGTAATTGATCTATGCATCCGATTTTCATAAAATGACTCGACAAAAGTATGTAATAATTATACATTTTAAATTTCAAACGATTCGGCTGAGTAGTTTTTGCGTTGTTATATGCGGACGGACAGACAGACGGACGGACTGAACGACAACAATAGGTGTTACGTATATACATAATTACGAACGCATCTAAAAAGAGGGGGGGGGGGGAGGGAGTAGGATTTCTACACAAAAGAATCAGCTAGGTGCGGCAGAAAAATGTTAAAATTGTTATTTTATAAAATAAAGAGTGGGGGAAAATAGGGGAGGGATATCAGAAATTTTTATGTTCTCGAATATTCTAAATGTTCTAATAATACATAAAAATTACTTTTTTTTTTTAAATATGTGCAGTTCAATTCTATAAACGAAATAAGGATTAAATAACCCCTAGAGAAACTGGTGTAATAAATAAAATTTCTACATTGAAAAAAAAAAACATGGTAATAATTTTAGTAATTTTAATCCATATGATTTTATTTTAAATACTTCGGACGCAATAGACGAATTTTGATGAAAACCTGGTTTTTGGGAGTTACGATTATCTTTCAAGCTGAGAGCTACACTGTAAAAAAAAATTCAAGAGATTACTAAAAATTTTTCAGTAAATTTGTATTCCACAGAATTTTTTAGTAACCATTACAAACTTTTTTTTTTGCAAGTGAAACAAGCATTTCTTTTGTAAGCTGAACAAAAGAATATTTTGTATAACTAACTTAAAATTTTTTAGTATGAGCCACCAAGCAAATTTTAGTAATAGCTCCAAAATTATTTTTAATAACAATTACGTGCGTCCGAAGGGCAGGAGCTTCTTTCGAGCTGAATCCATACTTCTGAAGCGATAGATTTTCGACAAAAACGCAATAGATGGCAGCACCAAACATTACGACTAGCTCCAACAGGAAATTCATAACCCCTTTATTATAGGGTACTTACACTACATACATTCGGGGCGTACTCGGCACTGTCCAGTATTGAACCCGGGACCTTTCAGCCTGGAGTCCGTTACTATAACCACTATGCTACCGAGGCCACGCCAAGTGTGTTTTAGTAATAGCTATTAAAAATATAAAACTATTAACTCTATTCGTTGCTAACTTTTTTCTAGTAATTCTTACAGATTTTCTAGTAACCGACTAAGATTACTAAACATTTTTTAGTAATTACAAGGATTACTAAAGTTTTTTTAGTAGATCGACCCTTTTTTTTTACAGTGTAGACAGGTGGGATCTTTTGTTTAAAGGGACCTTCAAACCACCTGAAAGTCCAGATAATAATCTGATTTAGAATCTTGCACCTCTGCAAGTGTAATCAGCATTCCAATGACTACATAAGCAGATGGATAATAAAGATAAATAGGTAAATGATAATAAATGCTATTTTTATCCTATTTTTAAAAATATACCTTTTCTTAAATATATACAGTTGGTGCGGTATTATTAAAACACTTTTTTAAAGATTCGAAACTTTACATTGTATTATAGTGTCACTGTTGCAATTTAATTTATTAGTCAATGCGATTATTTTTTGTGGGAAGTTGTGTACCAATTAAAATAATGTTTAGAATAAATATACGAAATGAAGGACAATTGGAGTAAATAGTACTTAAAGGAAATGTAATTAAGGAAGTTTAACTAAAAGGAAATTTAATTTTCATTGGAAAAATAGGGAGTAGTGACGATAATTCTTATCCATGTTTTCCTTTAAATTCTTATATATAAAGAAATAAATCTTAAAGAATTGAAGGAGGGGTGGAGGACATAGTCCTCCTGAAGATGGAAAATAAAATGCAGTTCCAATCCTTCATTTAAATAAATATTTTTCAACTAATGTGTGTTGCTATACTTTATTAATTTCTTTTTATACCGATTTGCTCGTGTACTGTCTTGAATGTAGAATTTTAAGTACGCAATGATAAAAATAAAAAAACTACAGCTCAAAAATATATAAAATATGCATACATGTACATCTATATTTCGTATAAGTAGAAATTTGCTAGATAAAATTTAATATATAAAAATAACATAAAGGAAAGCATAGGTAAAATAAATTTAAAGCATATGTGCTGCCCTTTCTGTTTTTCATTCTGATTATTTTAAACCCTTTCCAACGTAGTTCCAAATTCTCATGAATTTGGTCTGTCTGACTGTCATTAGTCACTGTTTGTGTTCTAATTTTCGTAAATATAGTCGGTGAAATTATTATATGTTATTGACTTTGCTACAGCATATTTGGTAATGAAAATGAAGAGTACAGTATATATAGCTTGTTTACAAGGCCTAATTAGGTAATTCCGTTATATTATGCTGCATAAGGAAAAGTCATTTCCGTGCCTTTTATTGCTTTTGCAACATTTCAAATACAATGAAATCAATATGAATGCGTGAGACAAACAACAACATCATTTCTCAGGCATATAAAATAAGTAGCATTTACAGTTCGTACAGAAAAACACGAAAAAAAATTACAATATATTATAATCTATGGTAGGGGGGGGGGGTATTTGCGATGAATTTTATTTATGTTAAGATACTTCAAACATAATAAAATTTTAAATAATGACTGAGATGAACTACAGTATGTCTTGTATAAATTAAGGAATTTGTAGCATTTATATTTATTTACAAAAACGTGCAAAAGAAAATTCGTATAGAGGATGGACAGCGATTGATTTTAATTTTTAATTATTAATAGCATTTCGTTAGCGTTGGAAAATAGTGAATAATCTATGCATGATATTTTGTTCTTAATTGCAATCTTCTTTTAAGCAAAATTTTTTGAAGTAGAATAGGTAGAAATATTTTAAACTAGAAAAAGGTAGTTACATCCAAATTCTAAATTAATCATTTTTTTTAACAAGAAAAAAAACTGATTTCGTAAATTGAATAATTAACTCTTTCTTTATAATCCATATTTTGTAATTTCTATTTCATTATTACACAAATTACTCCAAACTACTTAAAAACATTGAAATTCATATTAATCATAAAAAAAAAAAATCTTGTTCTATAATTTCGTTTTCCCTTTTTTCTCTCAAAAAGTTGTTTCAAAGAAAGCCGTAAAAGAAAATGAAATCATTAAAATGCATTAGCAGGTGAGTTGAATTTAAATGATAAATATTTTGTGCGAAGAAAAAAAAAAGCAACAATTTCTTGTTTATATTCGTATATCTCTATTGCTTTTGAGATGAAATCGATATTTAAAGTAGCTATCGCGTCTGCGCAAAAATCAATGTTTTAACATTCTCGCTGCTTGAGATGTCTGGGAAAATTTTATTGCGCATTTGAATAATATACAATGTTATACAAGATATAGGACATGGAATGTTCGGCGAGAAATGAAAGTGAAGGTAAAATTAATATGTACCATCAAGGGCGTCCAGAAAACAAGAAAAAGAAAAGGGCCCAGTCAAACTAGTGGCATTGAGTTCACAGGCTATTTACGATAAATGCATATTATAGTCTCGTTTCAAAGAATAATACCCCTGAAAAATAAATTAAGGAGATTAGACCCTCTTTATACTTAAGCAATGAACTTCCAAATATAATCAGGAAAATGCCAGAATAGACAGAATAAACCTGTCAAACAAATTGAAGCAAATTGAGTAATTCTTGAAAAACCCATTTATATAAATTAAGGGCACCTTTCCCTTTTTTATGCGTAACTAATTAACTTCCATATCTAATAGTGGAAGTCCAGAATAAACCGATATATGAAATATGAAACAAATTGAACAATTCTGCATGAAAAATCATTTGTAATACGGTTGGATTTTGTTACCAATTGAAATTTGCAGTCAAGTAACCTGAAATATTTCCATACAACTTTTGTCCAAATTTGAACATTTCAGATAAATTTAAACATTTCGCGCGTGTCAAACTTCACGTGCCCTTCATTTGAATTTTCCTCTATAAACAAAATATTTTCAACAAAATTCATGCATTCGTTAAATTTTAAATCTTGTTGCAGTTACATAATAGTGCAAAAGTTTATTTATATGACTAAATTAGCTCCCGTTATCCCACTCCCCTTTGTACTTAACCAATGAATCCACAAAAATAATCATGAAAGCTCTTTATCAGAATGAACCTCGAAGTAAAATTGAAGCAAATTGGATAATTCTAGATGAAAACCCATTTATATAAATTAAGAAGAGACTTGCGCCCTTTCTCCCTTTAATACATAATCAATGAATCTCTAAATCTAATCAAGGAAGTGCCATATTGGAATAAACCGGTATATTAAATTTTAAGCAAATCGAATTGCATGAAAAACCATTTGTCTAAACTAAGACAGATTAGTACACATTGCCCCCCTTTCTACTTAACCAATGAATTCTCAAAACGTATCAGGGAAGCGCCTTATCAAAATTTAAAAAGAAACTGAAGTAAATCATATATTTCTATCAAGAGTTATCGCGTTACGTACGTACATACATACATACGTATACATAACCGGAAGGCATATAGGCTTTGATATCCTGCGAGAAAAATCAAAGAAAGGTAAGTTTTTGAACAAACAAGCATACATATTAAAAAAGAAAGGATAAAATATAATAAATAAACAAATAACAAAAAACAAGTTGAAAATTGTAAGTCAAACGTGGCGAATGAGGTGTGTTCGTACTAAAAATAGTTTTATAAATAGTCAAATCTTGGTGCAGTAGCTATTACACTCTTATGCAAAAATACATGAATGCAAAATATATTACGATTCTACATTTTTCTAATTCAGTAATACGAAAATAATAGGAATCCATCTTAAATAGAGTGTATTCTCCATGGGTATCTAGAATCATTTGCTATCATAAAATAGCATTGAATTTATGATGCATGACAGAATTTAATATAATGAAGAACGTTTTTATTAATATTTTTTAAAGTTTTTATTCGATTTTCATAAAATTTTAAATGACTCAACAAAATTATATTTATATTAAATTATACGATTTGTATATATACTAAATTAAATAAATATACATTAAAACGATTACATACATGTTAAATTTTAAACCATTGGTTTAATAGATTTTACTCTAATACAGGTAGACAGATCATACGACGACTATAGAAATATGAAATAAACTAAACTAAGAATTATTAGTTAGAACTCCACATGAAAGAACGTTTTAACATTTTGTAATATATTTGAAAAGGATTTATCAATTTAGTCTGCTGTCTTGCTCCAACTTTTCGAATTATACTTGGACTGTCATGCAATTCATGTATGATCATATTGTTTACTTTGACACGTTCTCTGTTCAAAACCAAGAGTTTAGATTTTATTTTTACTTTGAGTTTACTTGAGTTATTTATACTTTCTTTACACAAATACTCGAAAGAATTTCGTTGCATTGCAGTCAATGGGAGAAAATTGTTTACGATGAGTTTTAGTAGTGATACATTGTTACATGCATAATAACATTGATATGAGTTTCGCAGACATATGAAAACATGTTTTTTGTAGAATATGGAGGGCAAGGTATTTATCAATTACTTACACTGTTAAAAATAAATATGTGAATTCATGGTGAAAGTACCGGCAGCAAAGTAGCCGAACTTTCACCGTTCCGTTAGTAGATTTTTCGTTTGGAAAATAAAGAAAGGAAAACTTCCGTATGGAAAAGCGGTAACGTTCCGTTACAAAGTTTGATTTTGTCATAATAATTCAATTTAAATATTAGTGAACCGAACATTCGTCAAATAATTCGAACTTTCCGAGCGGCCATATACTTAACTTAAATCCTTCTTAATTATTTATTATTATTTTTTTGCATAATTTATTTCAAGCCGTCCTGAGGATCGAACTCGGGACCCTTGGACAGCGGAATAAGTCCTTAATGATTCCGCCAAAGCTGCTGATGCCAGTTTGTACACAGTATGTCTTTTATAAATTACTGGGAAAATCTGTTGTGCTTTTCAAAGATTTCCTTTCAAATATATTCGTTAGAATATTCGTAAGCGGTTTATTTTATTTTATTTTAGACTGATCCATAATACTTATTATTTTTAAAACCAATTTTAATTTTTTAAGTAGCTTAAATAAAAAAAATCATTGTTTAAAATCACAATTGTTTTTTCTTTTTGAATGAATGTATGAAAAAAAATTTATTCATTTTTTACAAAATTAGACAATTTTTTGAAATTATCGCGCGCAATTTATTTATTTTTTGAAAGGCTAATTAGTTAAAAGATTTTTTTAATAAGAAATAAGAGAATAATAAACAGAAAAAAGTAGTTAAAAGGGACTTTTTGTGTTTTCATTATTTTATGGCTCTAGTGGGATACGGACCCACAATCTACGCTCCCAGGCGTTTAGTGGCGGGGTGCTTTGACCACTCGGCCACGGAAATCCCCGGGTAACGGCGTGTCTCCGTTTTTTGTTTTTATTTCCATCCTTTTCGTTATTTTCAGGAAATATCGTGGAGTTTTCAGATTTGTAACGGAAAATGCCCTTTTGGTGCGAAAAAGAAATTTTTCTGTGAAATTCAGAAAAAATATATTCATGAATTTCAGATTTTTTTTTAA
The DNA here is from genome assembly GCA_964019185.1 of Maratus speculifer. Classification (NCBI taxonomy): domain Eukaryota; kingdom Metazoa; phylum Arthropoda; class Arachnida; order Araneae; family Salticidae; genus Maratus; species Maratus speculifer. The sequence goes on along the minus strand of OZ025294.1, from coordinate 398,491,745 downwards.
CAGTGTATAGAAACAGAAAATAATACATTATTATGATGGTCTACGGTTAAAAACTGTTTACGGCATATTCACCAAATCGTTTCCATAGTCAGACCTTCCAATTTTATAGGTTTCCGTTAAAAAATGAATTCGTAAATGCGCCAAAACGTTTTGTGCTTATTGAGCAAAGCAGTTGAGAACAAACATAACTCTGATTTTAAGCACTGGCTACATTCATGGTGTTTCTTTTATATATAATACCATTAATTTAAAAGACAGGTATTATTGCCATAGGGGAAGTTAAAAAGATATTATTACGTATTCATTTATTTTAAGAGAGAAAGTATTTAATAGGAAGCTATCCCCCCCCCCCCTTGAATGAAGCCAAGGCATTGTCTTGGCTTGATCAGCTCCTGCTGTAATGAAATAAATATAATCTAAAATGATACCGTATATGCTATATATCTATGTTATAAAGGCCAAACGTATCTGTGCGTAACGCATACGTCATTTTGCGAATGGCAACACTTTCCCATGCAATTTGGGTTTTGCAATTATCGCTACTGCAAATATAACACTTCTAAACATGGCGCATTTTAAATTTTTACACCATCGTATAGAGAAAAATATGTACTTTTAAATGCACTTTGTTTGAAAGCTGTATCTTAATTTATTCTTGATATATTAATTTTTTTATAGTTTTTGTTACCAATATCATAATTGTGGCAACAGAAATACGCCATTTTCTCTTAAAATTGATAAAAATTGAAATGCGCGCATGCAAATTTTGAGAAAATTAAAATTATGACGGGTTTAAATTTCACGTGAAATTATAAGATAGTGTCAATTTATTTATTAATTTTATTTTGGCATAAGCATTTATACCAAACATAAGATCCTCAATCGATAACTTCATAGCTGATCTTTAATATATTTTGCCTTATTATTATATTTCTACATATGCAATTAAAGTTCAATTTTAAAAAATTGGACAACTCAGTTTTATAGAAAGCACATTTTTTCCCTTAAATTTAGATTAAAATAATATTTGTTTAAGAGTTAGACTGACCATTGTAAGATGCATTTTTTACTGTAGCTGATTTTGAAAGTTTATTATAGATCAATGAAACAGTTCCTTCTTAAACACTCACTTTCGTCGAGATTCGACGGGTTCCACCTTGTTACAATAATTATGAGTTATACATACATGAGCGTTAAAATAACTAATATTTGTTATTTTTAAAAGCACAGTTAATTGGAAAAAAATATGTTTTCACATTTTTAATAGACATATGACTATTTCCTTTAACAATTACAGTGCTTTTATTTAATGAATTTTTTCTGATATGTATGTCAATGACGGAGAAATACATCAAATGAAAAATAACCTGATCCATTACTTATACTATATAAGGCAAAAGCTAAGCAAAATGCTGGATATTTGAAATTATGTCTATGAGTTCTGAAATCTTACATTTATTTATTTGTTAATCTACTAAAAGCACCATTTTTGTCAAGTTCTAAGCAATGAGTTCTGAATTTATGCAGATTCGAAGTTTGTAATTTGTTTTACATTAGATTTACCTTTAGTATACTTTTACAGAGTACTTAACCCATTTACATATGAAGCTATAATAGGTAATTATTCATTTCAGTGATTTTTATTATTATTGTTTAATTTAGAAATTTCGATTTCATGCCAGAAACTCTGAATAGTAATTTTATTTAATCTGAATTTGGTGACAGCCATATCATAATTACATAAAATAAAAATTCTTCGATCAGTATTTTAGATGCAAATTTGGAATTTCTTAATAAAATGATGGACGGATATATATGTGCTAATGTTACAAATACGTTAATGAAAGTTTATTCTATTAAAATGATAAAAGAACTTAAACAAATAATAAACAATGTTTAAAGGACCAAAACACTTTATTTTTTATTGCAAACTAGTTTCGGTAGCCATAGCGTACCATCATGAGTGCAAATTATGATTGCTCAGAAAACAAAATGGACCTCGAAGAATGTTCAGAATTTCTAAATATACTTTCTATTCAAATAATTCGAATGTCCTTCAAATAAATTGAATTACCAAATAAGTCAAAATGTTAAGACGAAACTGCTCGAACTTAATAAGTAATGTGTACTTTATTTGTTTACTTAAATGTCAAATCACGCTTTATAAAAATAATTTTTAGTACCGCCTTTTCTGATTTCATTGCTGTTTGTATTTCAAAACCACTTATCTGTTTATTAAAATAAAACATTTAATATGCCGTAAAAGAGAGTTTAAATAGTTACTCTGTTCATCGGTTATTATTCTTTGCTTCGCTTTTCCTCATTAAGTCTAAAAGAGTCATTTTGCTGAAATTAATTAATTATGTTGTATTGATAAGCATAATGAAGAGATAAACTATTAAAGAAGTTTGAAATTCAAAGTGAAAACCTCGATATTAACGACCTTCGAGTTATGTATAAAATCGGCTCATGACAAGTTTATTATTATTATTATTTATTTATTTAAAACAAAAATACCGTTGGCTGTAACGTTGATTTTTTTTAGCGTGAAACGTTTATTGCTCATTACCTATTTCTTTCTTTATCTGAATTATTATTATTATTATTATTATTATTATTATTATTATTATTATCATTATTATTATTATTATTTTGATAACATGAATTATACATTTACTCATACTTTAAACGTAATTTCAATATATATGCCTCTCTTATAATTTGTAAGCATACATCATTTTGGTAAAATTTTTAGGAATGAAAATTTGAAATGTTCTTGAATGATATTTGAATTGTGACATTAAGAATAAATTAGAGATTGGGAATAATTAAACTAGATGGCAAGACTACCTGTGAATTTGCTTAAACTAAAAAGTGATTTTTTATATCTATAGAATTGCTTTGCCAAGTGGAATAGCTATAAAGTTATTTATATACAGTGGTTGCCAAAATTGTGGACACGTTTAGGCAGCTTTCATAAAAAAAAGTAAAAAACTACCCTTTGCAACCGTCCGGAGGAAAGTACTTTGGGAAATTTTGCTATATTTTCGTCGATCGTGACCCCAAGATCCCAAAACCACCCTCTGTTGAAATTTTAACTTGAATATGTATATATATATATATCCATATACACTGGTGTCCAAAATTTAAGCATAATTGGTAATTAAGTAATTATTTTTAAGTAATGAAAGAAATATGAATTGGAATGTGCTGAAACTCCAGGTGTGTAAACAAAATAGTACACGTCACATATTTTCGCGAAGAGTTTTCCCCGAAATCGAACAGGGGACCGTCAACAAATTGAAAAAGAACGAAGATCTTTTGGATAACCCTGACAAAACTAATGTAGCAAAAGCGTTCAAACTGCACATTATGATTAATTGGCTTATTGTAATGTACTGTGTTAATTTTTACAAGGATAGCATGTATAATCGTAGAGAAATTAAGGTTTTTATAAAAACAGTCCTAAGTTTTTTGCTTATAATTTGCAGAGTTCTTAATATAAAATAGTGTTCTTTTTTGAAAAAATGACAAACATCATTGTACACAATACCCTGTCATCAGAATTAAAAAATAATAAAAATTGTATGACAAATGAGCAGATTTACTAAATAATTTTTTACTGCGCATGCGTGAACGCTATTAGAATTTCATTTGCATATTATGTTAGTTAAATGTATAGAGCAACTTTTGTGAAAGTCTCAAAAACATAGCTTAAAAATTCTGAAAATTATCGTTGATAGAATGAGATCAAAATCCTTTATTCCCTAAATGAAGCAAAAAGATGAGGAATTGTATCCATATTCCATTGTTTAGTGCCTACACAATATTGCACGTACAACTATATTTAGGTAAAACCCCTGATTTTTTTGCTTCCTTTAGGAATAACGGATTTTGAGTTGATTCTATAAGCTCCCATTTTCAGAATTTTCAAGCTATGTTTTTGAAACTTTTACAGAAGTTGCTCTATACATTTAGCTAACACAATATGCAAATGACATTTTGATATCGTTGACGCATGCGCAATGAAAAATTATTTACTAAACATACTCATTTTTCCTACAATTTTTATTATTTTTAAATTCTGATGACAGGGTATTGTGTACAATGATGTTTGTCATATTTTCAAAAAAGAACATTATTTTATAATAAGAACTCTGCAAATTATAAGCAAAAACTTGGAAAAATTTAGGACTGTTTTTATAAAAACCTTAATTTCTCTACGAGTATACATGCTATCCTTGTAAAAATTAACACAGTACATTACAATAAGCCAATTAATCATAATGTGCAGTTTGAACGCTTTTGCTACATTAGTTTTGACAGAGTTATCCAAAAGATCTTCGTTCTTTTTCAATTTGTTGACGGTTCCCTGTTCGATTTCGGGGAAAACTCTTCGCGAAAATATGTGACGCGTACTATTTTGTTTACACACCTGGAGTTTCAGCACATTCCGATTCATATTTCTTTCATTACTTAAAAATAATTACTTAATTACCAATAATGCTTAAATTTCGGACACCAGTGTATATTTATCCATGTATATATATTCATATATATATAGATATAAATATCTGAAATCTTTCGTGCTGTAACTTTCGAATTTATGAACCGATTTGAATGAAATTCTGTATGTGCATAGTTGAAGTACTATTGTCTCGACCGAGTTTGTTGGCCAGCTTCAACTGCCATCCTGTTTCAAAATGAAGTCCATTTGAATTTGTGGACACTTATGGAAATTTTTATGTTTTCTAATTTTTTCTTTAAAATGACCTATGTTGTTAATTTACATTGTGTGACTGTTTAAAATATCTTTTGATGTTTCTAACATTCTATTTAAAATGATATATAAGAGTTTGCATTTTGTGAAACGGAACTTTTTCTATAAGTATACAAAGTTAAAAAACGTAAAAATTTCAAAAGAATCAAATGGCCGCCATTTTGAAACAAGATGGTGGATGAAGCTGGCCAACAAATCGGTCGAGACATTTGACTCCTATTATGCACATAAAAAAATTCATCCAAATTCTTTCATAAATTCGAGAGTTACAACATGACAAAATTCAGATATCTCTCTCTATATATATATGGATATACATATATATATATAATTTATATATGTAAGTCAACATTTCAACGAAGGGTGGTTTGGGGATCTAGGGGTCATAATCGACGAAAATATAGTAAAATTTACAAATGGGCTTTCCCCGGACGACTGCAGTAGGTAGTTTTTTTATTTTTTGTAATGAAAACTATTTAAAAGTGTCCATAATTTTGGCCACCACTGTATATACTAAAAAAAATTTCAGTAGCAAAATTAAAAACATTTTTGGTGAAAATTCTCATTTTAAAATAACAAACATAAATCGTAAGTTGAGTTAATTTAACATTCAATAATAACAAATAATTTTGTCATTCTTAATTTTCTGAAACAAAAGTGATGAATTGTTATCTCAACACCGTATAATTTGTTTTTACAAATCACTAGCTAATTTAACCATCGAAGCAGCAAAGTTCATGTGATAAAGCATTTGTTGAATATGCTACCTAAGAGGAGGAAATAGACATTGAGACAATGAGATCTCCTATTTCGGCTAAGCCAAAATCAAGCTATGGTAGCAGCATTCAACAACTAAGGCTAAGATGATTAATTAAAATTATTTACATAAAAAGCATAAGTAAATGTGCTCAATTATTTGAAGGCTCATACATATAATATAAAATTACATAAAATAGATTAAAAATATATTACAATATGTTAAAAACCATTAAATAATTAAACCATTAAATAAACTTTTTTCAGCCATTACATGGTCGTTATCAGCGGGAATTTACATGTTGTTTATTTTCCTTTTTTTTTCACTTATTCGAGAATTGTCTGGAATGAATCATTGTAATTTAAAGGTTGTTTGTCAGATGAGATGCCATATAAAATAATGATTTGTGGATTTTAGTAGATTGGTTATAGAATTAAAGAACATAAATGAGATCTCTAATTAAATAGACCCTATACTGCGTTATCAAGATTAACTCAAACTCCACCAATAATAGTAGATTTTAGTAAATCAAAAATTATCATTCGCACAAATTATTACCCGGAAGCCATTATAAAAGAAACAATTGAAATAATTTTTAATAAAGATAAAGTTTTTAAAAATGCATTATCACATACTATATCAATTGAGTAAGGAAAGATTTGCTGCATAGTAGATGAAAGCATGTTTTGTTCGAAATTTTAATACCTGTATCTGGCATCTCTTATGACGTACAACTTTTAAAATACAATGCTTTCTTCTAGATAATTCTCGAATAAGAACAATTACTACTACTAATAATAATAATAGCAACGTTTAAATCTCTACTGATGATAATCGTGCAATAATTGAAACATTTTGGGATGCAAATTAAAGTATTTTTAATGTATTTTAAATAATTTATATTATATATATGACCCAGCAAACAATTTTAGTACATTTATTTGTGCTTTTTATATGAATATTTATTATTAACTCAAGGTCACTTACCACTAGAATTTTAATTTTCATTTATCGAGGCTGAGAAAGTTATTTCAAAAGAGTTAATTTGGCTTAAGAGACTCATGCAACAGTAGTTCAAAAGCCGGAGTTTGATCGTAGAACCAAATCTATCGACCTAAAATATTTTTTCATTGGTGGAAAAAAAAATATTAGGAGAAATTAATGGGCAGCATTCAACAAACATGGAGATGCAGATTTAATGAGAAAGCCCTTGCAAAAACCAAGACTATCAATAGTAAGTGAAAAGATGGGACAAGTATAAATTCTGAACTCTAACTATTATTTTATAAGAGTAATTATTTATTTTTAGTTGCAGCTTCAAAAAAAAAAGTTCTTAAAAGGCTACAACTCTCTTTTTTTCAAAATCTCTAAAGTTTTTATATACTATGATTGTATATAGAAAGATTGAGTAGAAAACTATAACCGACTTTTTGAATGTATATTCCTAAACGATGACTGTTGGTTGTAAAAATATTTTCGTGTGAATAAGTGAATAATTTGAACTTTTTTTTAATTCTTCGTTTTAACAGAAAGGTTGCTTTAATGAATGATCAATATATCGAAGTATGTACCATATTTATCGTAAGATGATTTTAGTTTCTTTTGTAAGTTAATTGTTCATTTTGGTTTTTGGCATTTTTACATGCATGGCGTATTTGCCGCAGTATAAAAAATTTTGGTACTACTCTGTTATCCCGTCGACCGATTTAATTATACAAATTGCCAAACTATTAGCCAAATTATACATATTGACGTAATTTTTATTTTAAATAATAAAAAACAAATAATTAGTATGTCGGACGCTCCTCTCAGTCCACAAAACTTTGAAGAATGTCCTAGGTAGTTTTAGCTGCCACCACCGATATTAATGGGTGATATCGGTCACCTGCTGTGAGGATTGGGTAAAATAACACTGATGCTGTTAATGAACTGAACTAACAGTTTATTTAAGATATAGATATGTACACAAGAAACAATATTTACAACTATATACAATTACAACTCGGATATAGATGATCCGGTTCAACATTAAATTAACTACAATAAACGTTGGTTGTGTACCGTTCAACTTACACTTTCTTCCTCACACTCAACGCACGTTAGATACGCTTTATCAGAGATTACTGCAGAATCTCAATACACAAGGGTACTAGGCCTCACTTCTCGGCCTATAACACTATCCACCGGGACGCCTTGTCCCACGCTCAAAATATACACTATCCAACAGGACCACAAATCCTGAGCGACCTATCGGTCTCAACGCCAAGCGAGAGCTGTCTCCAACCTCTCAGTCCAGAGTTGACCTTGTCAGAGATCTTCCTTCCCCCGGCAGGGCCTCTTAGAGTTCCTCCATTGGTTCAATTCCGCACTCCAACCTTGAGTCATGACATCTCCTGTTTACACATCACTCCAATAGCTAGATGACAGCTGAGGCACGCCCCGCGGCCATCACTTTCATTCATCAACGAGTGCGTCATCTGCACACCTGTGTCAACATCTGTCATTCGTTATTATAGAAAAGAAAGAAAGGTATTTCGAGCTTCACGGATACACAACCCACAATACATAAAATATTCAGATAAGGAAATGTTATTCCTTTCTAATTCAGGGCAGATGTCTTCTAGGAACCTGACACCCCCCACCTTAGCGGAAAATATGCCTCTTAGGGGCTAATTTTCCCCAAACATATAATAATATTACGGAAGAGTTCAATAGTCTCTTTGCAGATTTCTTCATTCTAAATATTACATAGGCATTTTCAGGTGTCTGAATATTCTCTACTGACATCTCTACTGAACCTTATACTAATACTACTATTGCATAAACAATACACATGCTCATTTACTATTGTAAACACAAAACTTAAAAAAAAAATATTTACACACACACACAAAAAAATTAGACATGTGATGACATCCTTTAAGGTTGTCTACTATTTTGACATTGATACTGATGGGCTAGTAACTGGTTGTTCTTCCCAGCTCTTCCTCTGTAGCCTCGAAATTGCATCAGCATTCAAATGTTGAACTCCGGGACGATGAGAAATGCTCAGGTTCCAGCGTTGTAAGGCTAGAGCCCACCTAGTGAGTTTGGGCGACCTTGGGGTTGTTTCCGTGAGAAATTTTAATGGATTATGATCGGTAATGACCTCAATTTGAGATCCATAAGTCCACTTTTCAAACTTCCGCAACCCGAAGAGAACACTCCAAGCCTCTTTCTCTATACTCGGCCAAGCACGCTGAGCCCCTGACAATTTCTGACTGGCAAAAGCTATAGGTTTAAACTGACCTTTTTCATCTTTTTGAGTAAGACAACATCCTACTGCAAGGTCGGAAGCATCGGCGTGAAGCTGATATTCCCGGCCTACGATAGGTGTAGCCAAACTCGTCACTTTACACAACTCATCTTTAAGAGTATTAAATGCTTTTTCTGCCCTTTCATCCCATGGTACAGTATTTTTGACATTTCCTTTGGTTAATTCGGTTAAAGGTATAGCTATCTCAGCATAATTTGGAATATAAGATCGGTAGAATCCCATTAATCCCAAAACTGATCTAACTTCCTTTTTAGTCTTTGGTCTCTTTAAGTCCCTTATTGCTCCGATTTTCTCCTCATCAGGTGCATGAGTTCCACCCCCAATAACATGACCTAAAAACTTAGTCAATTTCTCTCGAAATTTACATTTGTCTAGTCTAATCGTAAAATTTCTATTTTTCAACTCTTCAATGACAGCCATGACATGCTCACAATGCTCTTCCCAGGTATCGGAGAAAATGATGACATCATCAATATATGCTTCTGCATACCTCCGATGACCTTGGAGAACCTCATTCATGTCTTTTTGAAACGTAGCAGCAGCCCCTGATAATCCAAAAGGCATTGTACGCCACTGATAAGTTCCGTTATGCGTCGTAAAAGCTGTCAGAGGTTTACAATCCTCAGCCATTTTAATTTGCCAATAACCCCTCAATAAATCTATTGAAGATAAATATTTAGCCGCCCCTGCGGTATACATAATTTCTTGGGAATCTTTCATCGGGAAGGTGGGAACCTGCGTTACAGAATTTAAAGCTCTGTAATCAATACACATTCTGACAGTTGCATCCTTTTTCGCAACGCAAACAATTGGATGACTAATTTCAGCATTCGACGGTTCGATTAGATTTAATTCTAATAACTCCTGAATCTGCCTATCCACTTCCTCTTTATAAGCTACCGGCACGCTATATAACTTTGGTTTTTTCCTTTCTACACCCGGTTTCAGATCAATACGATGTTCCCCTACTTCCGCTGGTCGTACAGGACCCATAAACACTTCTTTATTTTCCCTCAAAATGGACTTTAAATCTTTGACTTGACTATTAGATAGCCCTTTTATTTCAAACCTCTCAATATCCCGTTCTATCTCTTGATCCCGGTTCAAAATAGGAATTTCCCCAACTTCTCCAAATTCCTCATCACCTTCGAAAACAATATTAACTATATTACATTTAGCGATAAATTCTCTTATCTTATTTTGGTGCACATGCTTCCTACTCCCGTCGGCTAACTCAACAATAAACGAATGCTGGTTTCGTTTTTCTACAATAGTTGCCGGCCCTTGCCACCTAGAATATAACTTATTAGTCGAATCGGGGATTAACAGCATAACTTTATCGCCTACCTCAAACGTTTTTTCTTTTGACCTTAAATTATAATGATACGTCATTCTATTTTGTTGAACCTCAGACGACAATTTTGCCTCATTTGCGGCTCTTTCTAAGCGGTTCTTAAGTTTATCCAAGTACTCATGAATCGGCGTAGTATCTAACTGCGCTCCCTTATTTTCTCCTGCCCATGACGACTTAAGAATCGATAACGGACCCTCCGGCGCTCTACCATATAATAACTGGAAAGGTGCGATTCCCGTCGTAGAATTTGGGACTTCCCTATACGCCCATAATATAAATGGTATTTGTTCATGCCATTTTTTTCCTTCTTCCCTAATCGTATGATGTAGCATACGTTTAAGAGTCTGATTAAATCGTTCCACAAGTCCGTTGTACTGTGGAGTCGAAAATCTTGGACTAGCCCCTAACCTTTTCTCAAATTCTTTCGTTAAGTCGGCAGTAAAATTGGTTCCATTGTCGCAGGCAATTACATTAGGAATTCCTGTTCTCATAAATATTTGAAGTAACGCCTCACACGCGGTTTTAGCAGTTAAACTTTTTAGAGGGATCGCATCCGCCCATCTGGTATGCTGATCAATTAAAGTCAGTATATACCGATGCCCTTGTGAACTTTTAGGATCAATAGGCCCAATTAAATCAACATTAACAACCTGAAATGGAAGTTCCGGCCGCGACACTGGGGAAATAGGAGCTCTATCATTTACTTTAACCCCTCTAGTCAATTGGCACTCTAAACATGATTCACAAAACTGTTTAGCTTCTTTTGCCATTCCCTCCCAATAAAAAGAATACCTTATTCTCTGCAACGTTTTCTTGGCTGCATGATGCCCTCCAAATACCGATGAATGCGCTAATTTTAAGATTTCTTCCCTTCTTACCTTGGGTACTACTAATTGCGCTATAGTTTCGCCTAACAATTTCTCTTTATGATACAATAATCCGTTTACAATATAATAATCCCCTTTTTCCTTTTTAGCTAATTCCCAAGCTTTCTCTAATTCTTTACATTCCAACTGGGATTTCTTAAACATATCTGAGTTACTAACAATAGATTCATTATTTTCCTCCGTTTCAGTTTTTTCTGGATCCTGACTTTGTACATTTTGCGATCTCGCGTCTATTACGTAAACATTACAGCTATCGTTACTTACATCTTCCTTTTCATTCGAGTTATCAATAATAATTTCGGAACTTTTTAATTCTTCGGACTCTATCAATGGCTCCTCAAGATTGGCACCCGACAACTCATTAATCACCTCGGGATGTAAAATTACTTGCTCATTAATATTATCAGTTACTGCGCAAAGTACTTCCTGATGAATAATATTAGTTTGCCCGAATTGCGGAATAGCTAGCGGTAGTTTAACTAACGGTGATTTAACAGCTTCACCAAATAACCCTTGTAAATAAATACTACCCGCTCCCTTTAATTTCTCTTCTGGCACTAAATCTTTATGAACAACACTAATCTCACATCCAGAATCAACCAATCCCTTTGCTTTTTGCCCATTAACACTAACTTCAATTTTCTCAAGTTTATTTAATTTCTCACCGATAACATTAGTTTTCTGCTCGGCCTTTGCCGATATTCTAGCCACAATAGCCCCATTAGGTAACTCTTGATTTTCTTTCACCATAATCTTATGAACACCTGCTTTCTGGTCTCGCCCTTTATTGCCATTATTAGTTCCCTCATTACCCACTTTATTACAAAAACGTTGGTAATGACCTCTCAAACCACACTTAAAACATTTAGGCCCTGAAGCATCATTCGTCTTCTTAAACTCTGTTTTCCTATCCGGAAAAGAATTACACTTATTACTACCATTTTGCCTCCAACTACCACTAAATTTATTATCCTCCCTCGGTCTCATTTTTTCATTGTTTACGTACTTATCTTTACCTTTAAAGATTTTATGCATAACCGCCTAAGACTTATGCTTAGCATCAAAATAATTATCACACTCTTTAGCAATTTTAGGAGCTTCTAACCATTTACCCTGGTGAGTTAAACTAATATATGCTGCAGTATCCTCATCTAGCGTACTCATTAGCTTATCAGTAACTATTAACTGGTTGACCTTTTCATAAGTGTCCGCACCTCTAATTTTACAATAATTTTCCCACGTAGCTATTAAACGCGATACAAATAATACATGGGTTTCGTTCGGATTTCTCCTAGCTTTCCGGAAATTTTCTAAACATGCCTTCGGGGTTGGCACATGTTCCCTTAGGACTAACTCCTTTAATTCCTCATAATTCTCCATTTGTTCCTTAGTGGTATAAATTAACAAATTATCCGCCTTATCTCCTAACATATTTAGTAGAATTTCGGCCTGCTGGTTTTCCGGTACATCTTTAGTTTGGAATGCCCTTTCTAAACTGTTGAAAAATAAATTCCATCCCTCAGTCCCTTCTGGTACTTTGATAGATAGAGTTTTAACACTTTTGATCAATTTTTCTATATTACTTTCATTATTAGATTCCCTAACATTAGAATTATTTGCTGAACCTTGAACCCTTAGTCTCTCCATTTCTAATTCATGTTCCATCCTTAATTTTTCTATCCTCTCTTCTCTTTCTAACCTTTCGTGTTTTTCTTCGCGCTCTAACTTTTCCTGTTTTTCTTCACGCTCTAATTTTTCTTGTTCTAATCGTTCTGCAACAATAGCGTCAGATAATTCCTTAATAACCCCCTCGTCATACTCATCACTGTCCATTATCTTTTTCTTAAGCTGAATTCTGGTATCATCTTCCGCGAATTCAACACCCAATTCTTCAGCTATCACCTGAAGATCAACCTTTTTTAGTTTCAATAAGAAAGCCATACCTTCACCGATTGTTATAACCACCCCACAAGAATAGTTAAACCTACCAACTTAATATTTCCTAAATTTCTAACTTAGTACAGATATTTCTCCACTTATTATACTAATTAATACCATTTCAGATAATCCATGCATTTCATTTCTAATTAACCTACTGAATACTCTAATTTTTCTCAACCATTGATATCACACAATATACTTCCAATAAAACAAAAAAGTAAAACAATAATTCGATTTGACTGCTATGCAATATAGATTCCAATATATATACTTAGATAACAACCTACAATTTATATAATAATACTGATACGTTGAAATTGAATAGAAGTATTGATGTCAATCAAAAAATCCACATAAAGAAAAATTGTACAACATGCATACATAAATTTCTACAATTATCCTCACTAAAATATTTCCGAATTCAATATTGGTTCTCACACTTAAAACAAATATACCGAAAATCTTCACTTTTATTTTTACTCACTATGGCTCTCTTTTGAGCCTTTTTTTTTTTTCACTATGGCTCTCTTTTGGGCCTTTTTTTTTTCACTATGGCTCTCTTTTGAGCCTTTTTTTTTTTTTTTCCTCACTAGTATTGGCCAATTAAAATCTTCATTTGCTTAGAATTTTGATAATGTAACTCTTAAAATTTAAACAGTATTGCTTCATTTAACAATTACTTTAACAATAATTTAGATTTAATGCATTAATTTAGTTCACTAATATCATTATAAATAGCATATCATTATCATCTCAAATTATTATGACCTTTTTTTAAAACAATAGCAATGTGGTTACTAATTCTTTACACCTATCTGAACACAATTATTTCATTGCACATAAATTACATAGACAATTTACTTAAATTACTATTAATTATACAACAATACAATTTGGTTCGAGATGTCAGAAGAAATGAATGATCAAAACACCTTACCTTATACTTTATTTGCTAGATTACTTTTCTAATCACAGGTAGCTCCACGATGTAGCGGTAATATGGCACAACACAGTTCAGTTTAGTTCTTTCTATAAAGATACGCACAACACTTTTGTCCACACTAGACGATATGGCACGATACTTTATCACACACTCGACGATCCGGCACGATACTTTAGCACATACTCGACGATACGGCACGATGCTTTAGCACATACTCGACGATATGGCACGACCACACGAGAATTCCACTGGATACTCTGGCATTAACAGACTGCAACACGGCTCGCTGGTCACTGGTTTCAGGCGATTCTATCCCGACGCTGCCAACAATTTGTCGGACGCTCCTCTCAGTCCACAAAACTTTGAAGAATGTCCTAGGTAGTTTTAGCTGCCACCACCGATATTAATGGGTGATATCGGTCACCTGCTGTGAGGATTGGGTAAAATAACACTGACGCTGTTAATGAACTGAACTAACAGTTTATTTAAGATATAGATATGTACACAAGAAACAATATTTACAACTATATACAATTACAACTCGGATATAGATGATCCGGTTCAACATTAAATTAACTACAATAAACGTTGGTTGTGTACCGTTCAACTTACACTTTCATCCTCACACTCAACGCACGTTAGATACGCTTTATCAGAGATTACTGCAGAATCTCAATACACAAGGGTACTAGGCCTCACTTCTCGGCCTATAACACTATCCACCGGGACGCCTTGTCCCACGCTCAAAATATGCACTATCCAACAGGACCACAAATCCTGAGCGACCTATCGGTCTCAACGCCAAGCGAGAGCTGTCTCCAACCTCTCAGTCCAGAGTTGACCTTGTCAGAGATCTTCCTTCCCCCGGCAGGGCCTCTTAGAGTTCCTCCATTGGTTCAATTCCGCACTCCAACCTTGAGTCATGACATCTCCTGTTTACACATCACTCCAATAGCTAGATGACAGCTGAGGCACGCCCCGCGGCCATCACTTTCATTCATCAACGAGTGCGTCATCTGCACACCTGTGTCAACATCTGTCATTCGTTATTATAGAAAAGAAAGAAAGGTATTTCGAGCTTCACGGATACACAACCCACAATACATAAAATATTCAGATAAGGAAATGTTATTCCTTTCTAATTCAGGGCAGATGTCTTCTAGGAACCTGACATAGTAGAACATTAATAAAAAAACAAATAAAAAGTCGAAATAAAAATCACTTAACGACGTTTTAAACACGTGTATCGTATTTAATGTCATTGAATTGACATTCACGATCATCCATTATTGGCATTTAATCTTGTAATTTGGCGATAGTATTTTGGTCGACGGGGTAATAGAGTAGTACCAAAATTTATACTCCGTTCAAATTGAGTAGCATTTGATAGCAATTGACATTTTGGGTAAAATTTTTATTCATTAGCGATATGGAATTTGGTGGAACCTTAAATATATGTTATTGATTTGGAAAATATTATTAACAGAATTTGACCATATTTAACATGCCCCTTTAATTGGATAGCGTATCAATTCAAATGATTCATCTCATTTGGATTCAATTATAACCTTGGTCAGATTTTGAGAGAACAAGGTCGGGTCACGTCACTTCAGACCTTAACTTTACATGAATTAATAACATTGCTTTAAGCTAATACTATTCTTCTGGTCAGGTTAATAAAAGAAATAAGTAAATATTTTAGTATTTTAATGATTAATAATTAATTTAATTACTTATTGAATTATGCACAGGACAAATCAGATTTTAAAAGCAAAACATTTTAATAGCTTTCATCATACATTTTTGTTTTATATTTGATTATTAGAAGTTTACTGAAAGGATCACAATAAATCTAGACTCAAATGAAAGAAGAAAACACGTATTATTATTTGTTTTTGGAGGGGGGGGGGGCGATGGATGATGAATTAGACTTTTATTGGGTGATTGGTTTTGTGATCGCTATAATATTTTTACTTTCTTCTATCTTTGCAAGAAAAATGTATTGAATTTGTGAAAATTTTTGAATTCCGGTTTTTGACGAATTTACACGTTTTAGGGGTCAGAGGTACCAAAATACACGTATTTATGAAATGCCTGTCTATGGTTTTGTGAGTCTGTGACTCTGCTTGTCTGTATGTGACATAAATTTTGTGGGCGCTTTATCTCAAGAACTAACGCACGGAATTTAATAAAAATTTATATTTTGATAGACCGTGGTATAAATTGATGCTGATTAGTTTTTAGCGTAAATTTCTCAATAGATGGCGTTGCGAGGCCAAATTTGCGTCATACTTTCGAAGCGCACTTACCATAGTGCTAACTTTAAAATTACAACAAGGTTTTCGTTTTAGATACGCTATAAAAAGAAAAGACTATTATTTCGCTGAATTTAGTTTTATGAAACACCCAAATGAAGTTTAAATATGCACTGTTTTTATTATCGAATTAAGTACATCATAAAAAGAATAAGATAATATCAAAAAATAAGTTATACACAATAGCAATAATTGATGTTATTAAGGCTTCATATCTCTTTGATCTTTTATAGTATAGCCATTCTTACTTTTTTAGTATATACAACTATACACAACAATAGCTATTTACAAAGTTTTATTGTGCTTTTAGCAACGATTTTTGTAATAATGCATTTATTATTTCCCATCTTTATTGTACGCGTGACTCAGAGCGTGATTGACAACCGCACTTGACAGTTTTTTTTTTTTTAAATTAAGGCTACTTTTTATATACTTACACGGAAAAAACTGTTTTATTGAAAGAACTAAATTTTAGTTAATATAGCTCAAAAAAATATCATAATTAACAAATTTAAAAAATTTTTTTTTTTTGAAATAACAAAATCCAACCACAATTTGGTCATTTCAATAAAAAAGATTTGATTTTGTGTATTTATTCTACAAATATAAGTATACATATGTATATACTTTCCGACTATTTATTCTACAAATATATAACCTATATTTCAAGAAGTATTTGAGATATTATAAAAATTTGAAATTACTGCTATCATTTTCCAGTTCACGAAAACAAATTTGCTGACAATGACATATGGGAACAACAAATTTCTACCAATAATATAATCTTTACCTCAGCAGGAGCGGACATCGAACTTGGTTATTTTTTGCTTTGGACTTGTTATTGATCACAACAGTAAATTAAAGGTTTTATTGAAAGAGCATTAAAAATTGCTTCTGAAAGCAAAATTACTTTTCTTATTTATTTTGAGAGACCATTACCCGAAAGAGAGACGGCTAATTATTATCGGATTATGGGTCAATCAACTACCTTTTTTATCAAAGCTGAGCTTAAAAAAACTTTTTCGAAAAAATATAAATAATTAGCAGATTTTGCTCGCTATCAGGGTTCCTGATGTCATAGAAAATCCGGGAAAGTCAGGGAATTTCAAAGTAGCCATGGAAAATCAGGAAATTTTCAAAATATATAGGAAAAGTCAGAGAATTTACAAATATTTTTTAAAAGGTCATGGAAAAGTCTTAGATAAAAAATATAAAATGACGCAAAATTCATCAAATAGTCTCAGAAAAAAATAAAATTCATCAAACAATCGCAATTTTTTTCAAGACATTTGCAGAACGATTGCAGAAAAAAAATTGCGAATTTGACAAAGGATTGCAATTAAAAGTATGATTGTTTGGTCAGGGATTTTTTTAAAGATATTGTCAGGGAAATTCAGGGTATTTGTTGTGATGTCATGTTTTGCCGGGAACTTTGCCTATGCTAATCGTTATCTTCAAACAAACCTTAAATGAAATAAAATATATTTGTGTATTTGGCTTTCTGTTTTGAAGCAGTACGGACCTTTATCTGCAAAGTCCTTCCACATTGCTGAAAAGGATACGAACGGTGTTTTGAAACTGTTTTACATGTGTTGTTTAAAAGTGTTCGAAATTTTACGGTGTTTACAATACGGTGTTTCTTTCTATAAAAAAAACTATCTCTTATTTTCTTTTTAAAATAGTGTTATTTTTAAGGTTTCATGTTGAAAGAGTTTTGAAAGTGTTCTACATGCGTTGTTTCATAGTGTTCTAAATTGTGTGTTGTTTACAATGCGTTGTTAATTTTGGAACTAAGTGTTGTGCAGCACAACACCATTATAAGAAAACATTTTCATCAACATTATTTACAGCCCTATTTCAACACAATTAACAACACTATTTTTAAAACATCCCGTAAAGCATGGTGACGTCACTGCAACGTCGTTGTGAAGTCACATTGTGGCTTTGTGACAATCGATTGTCGATGTGACGTCACGTGACGTCGATGTGAAGTCACAGTGACTAAAATGTGTAGTTGTTATGGCCGTTTTAGACTTTTTTGTGACGTTTCACAAAATGGTCACAATGTGACAAATTTGTGAAAAATGTGTCATTTGTGACTAATTTGACATTAACATTGTGACGAAACTGTGACAAAAGCGACGATATTTAAATTGCCAGAAACATGTTTTTTAAAGTAAATAACATGTTTTGAAGGATATTTATAAATTTCTAAAGATTTTTAAGAAAGTCACATCTCAGTCACAATGTGACGTCACTGAGTGGTTTCATTTTGGTCACAGATGTGATGTGACCAAAGTGACTCACAGTGACGTCACTGTGACCATGCATGCTTATTAGGGTATATTTCTAGATAGCAGCACTTTTGCAACATATTAAAAGCACAACCACAATATAAAAAATGTTTTGTATATGAACTTTTTTAATTCACAACAGATTAATGTGTCGTAAATTTTATGACAAAAAGTGTTCTAAAAGGTGTTTATTTGTACTTGAATGATTTTATATCTTACAGATACAGAGATAAAAATCGAATGTTAAGATAAAGCTCCCTTCTGTTACATATAAATGCATACTATTTCACATTTCAATGATATTATTGCACAAAATTAAACTAAATTAAATCATCTATCAAGCAATGGTAAAAATCCAGTGAAAAGTTTAAGCTGTTTTGCTTGTGCTCTTGAAAAAAGAAGCAATCTTAAATCCAGAAGAAAACTTAAACTTTGAATAGTACACTCAAAGTAGTGTCTGAAAATTATTTACATAATTCAAAAAGTGTTTGTTAGTTTCAACATTTTTCTACTTTTTTTTAATATTAAACTAGCCATAGTCAAACACTTACACATATAATTCGTTTAAATTCCATGATAACTTCATACACTTTTCGATGGTACAATATTGAAAATGGCGCAAAAATCACTATTATATTGTCCCCCTGGCGGCGGAATATTTCAAAGTTAAAGGAGGACCTGCTGGCTACAGCCAAAAACATACACAAAAATTTGGTTGAAATCTATGCATATCTTTGTACATTTTTCGATGGTATAATGGCGAACATACGGACATACACACGGACAGACAGACATTTTGTAAAAATATGTTTTTTGGAATAACTGTCTCTTAATACGTGTAAATACGTCGAAAACAGGGATTCGAAAAAGAATTCAATTGCAATATTTTCTTCTATTGAATATAGAAGAAAAAATCTATAGAGGATCTATATAGAAAAAATCTAAAAAAATTGATGCGTAAATTTTTTAGGAGCATTTGAAATTAAATATTCAATTAAATAGAAATGATTCCTTAATCCCTTGAGGACGAGTGACACGTATACGTGCCACAAAGAGGCTTAAGAATTCGTGTTTATACTCACCAGTAAAATTTTACAGCAACATTTTCCGTATTGAATCGGCGCATTTACTCGATTTAATAAGGCACAAATTTCTGTTTTTTAAAACCGGTGACAAACCATTAAAAAGTTTGCAAAAGGCTCCCGGCACGAAGGGGTTAATATAAATTAAAATCAATCGCTGTTTCTTAAGGGGGGGGGGAGGGATAAAAGGAAATAAAGAAAAGAAAAAAATAATTTAACAAATTACAAACAACCATTAAGAAAATGAAATTCTAATCAATTTGACATGTTAGATAGATTCAGATTGAGATGATGAAAGCTTGCTTGATTTAAATTTAACTGATTCTGATTCGAGTTTATCCAGTGCAAATGGTCATCTAATGCTTTAATAATAATATGCTTGACATAGCTTCGATCGTTTGGTAGCATTCAGACCCCCGAGTTTACCCTTTCCGCTTTTCGGCGGCTTTAATTAAATAAATAAATTCGGTTAAATTTGCCCGGTTTCAATTTTTGAATCCCCCCCCCCCCCTCATTCTCGTTTTCCTCTAGAGACTTGGCTATTCGAGACGTGGGTCGGGATCTTTCAACCAGACTTTCGCTATAGAGAGTCGCAATAAAAGAAAAAAACTTAAAGAATCACGGACGTTAAAAAAAAGTAAAAAATAATAATAAAAAATAAAATGCGGACACCACAAGGTCCATTCACGACCGAAAACAGCAATTCTTTTCCAAATGGTTAAAAATAAAAAATAAAAAATTATACTTACACATAAAAAGTCTTAACAGAAGGGGGGAAAAAGATTTCCTTTCAAGACTGCGTAAATTGAGCGTATTATATATGAATCAAAGCAAACTTAGTGGCAACACGGAAATGTGTCAAGGGAACAATTTAGTAAATTATTCGTAAGTAAAATATTTTAGACTGTCAAAACTCAGTTTTTCTCTGATCACCAGTCACTCTATCGATACTCTTCCTGAATCGGTGCTTTTCCACTCAAGCTTGTCTAACTCGCTTCAGTTTGGTTCGACAGAAGTTTATAAATTGAGTTTTACTTCAATTTGTAACAGTTATGATTCTATTGAAAAACATAAGTGGTATCAGTCTTCGCCGATTTTTCCCACATACAGTTTTCAGCCTGAACGTAATTTATTGTTTGAGGACATAGTGCCTTTGAAACTTTTTTTTTTTTTTCAGCTTTGAATAATACTGCAATATATGGCACGATAATTAATGTTAAATAATAAGTAAAATAATAATAAAAAAAATTCTATAAAACTGCCTATTTTACAAAAATTTAATTATTTTTCTCTTTACTTTTTAAAGATCACTACTACTATTATAAATATGAATATTTTTTACTTCGATTTTTCCCCCACGTTCATGAGAATGTACTACATAAAACTGTGCATGCATTTTTAGATCTATACAATTTTACATTTAATATGATTTTTGTTATCTCGTGGATATTTAAAAATAAAAGAAATTCAACAAACTCTCAATTCAAATATATATTAAAAAAAAAAAAAAACTGTAAACTTGAAATGTTTAATTCATGCACAAATGTTTAATTCATGCACATTCAAAAGTATGAAATACACCATTAAAGAAAACTCAAACCTCTGTCTAAATTAACAAAACAGCCTTAGTATTTATCAAACAAGCTAATTATATAAAAAAAAAAAAAAAAAAAATGGTGAAAAATCAGTTTAAAGTCTTCATTTGTATGGGTCATTGCGCTAGATCTATTTACAAAATTGACAATATCTCACGAGATAATTGTCGCACAGGTTAAAATGAGGTAGCAAAATATTCACAATCAAAGAAACTTTCAATTAATATTAAATCGATATCATAATAAAAAATCGATATTTTGACCAATTTTAAGATACTGCGTCTTTAAGGACTCACAGCTTCTAAAATAATCTAGATGTTTAGATGGTTTTTATTACGCATGTGAAAGGTAACGGTATGAATTATTTTAAGTTGGTAGGTTGTATTTTCTTTTTTAAAAAATAACTAATATAATTTAATAAATCCAAGTGTTTAAACAAGTAGGTATTTAATTTCATAAATAATTGGCTGAATTTCATCCAAGAAAAAAGGATATAACTTTCTTAACAGTTTTGATGTTTAGTTTTCTTGTAAATTAATTAACTGTGTGTTTAAACTAAATTTATTTATAAATATATATAGGACAGTTGCACTATAAAATTTAACTAATAATAACACAGTGCTCATTATCTCTCGATCAAGATGCAAACGTAGTCCTTCCATTATCATATTTTCCTGAAGACGCCCGCAGAAGACGGCGCGAAACGTTGAAAGTTTTATTTTATTTTAATTGCACAAATGTATATTAAAAATTCCTGTTTTGTGCACCACTGAGCAATGTGTTATTATTAGTTAAATTTATTTAATTTTAACTGTATACTTTCAATTTTAATTGTATAATATATATGTGCCTTTTGTTACTTTAATCCCTTAAATTAGGGATGCACAACCTAATGGCCCGCGGGCCAAAAGTGGCCCGCAATGGGTTAACGTGTGGCCCGCGACCTTCGTCAATTTACAACTAGAAAAAATTGAAATTTTTGTGCAAAAAGTCGCAAAAAAAAAAAAAAAATCTTAAATTTCGTTAATTTACCGCTGGAAAATATAAACTTTCGTCAGTTAGTTAAGAATCGCAAATTTCTTTGATCGGACACGGAAAAATCGCGAATTTCATTTTGACCAAGTGCTAAAGATCGCACATTTTGTTCATCAGGTGTGAAAAAATCGCGAATTTTGTTCATGAAGATCGGGAAAAAATAGCAAATTTAGCCGATAGCACACAGAAAAATCGCGAGTTTTTGTCGCTTAGGCACGGAAAAATCAGGAATTTTGTCGATCGGACGCGAAGAAACGCACATTTCATTGATCGGGCAAGAAAAAATAGTCAGATTTGTTGATAATGCACGAAAAAATTTCAATTTAAACTGTTTGACTGTGGAAAAATCGGATGTTTTCTTGGTTTAACACGTGAAAAAAACGCGGATTTCCTTGATCGGGACGAAAATTTCGCGAATTTTGTCTATGAGGGACGAAAAAAATTGCAAAATTCGTTGATAAGGCACAGCAAAATCACGAATTTTGCGATGATGAGCGGAAACATTTTAAATTTAGTTAATCAGTTGCGAAACAATCGTGAGTTTTGTAAGTTTATCAAGAAAAAAAATCGCGAAATTCATCTTGCCGCGTACAAAAATGCAGTCTCGTCAAAATTAGTTAAAAATCGCAAATTTCGTTGATTGGGCGCAGAAAAATTATGAATTTCGTTGGTCGGTCACGGGAATATCACGAATTTTGTTGGTTTCACGCAGAAAAATTGCAAATTTCGTCGATCAGGCTCAAATAAAATCGCGAATTTCATCTATCTAGTGCGATAAAATCTGGAATTTTGTCGATCGAGCGAAGAAAATCGCAAATTTCGTCAATCAAGTTTGTAAAAATTGCGAATTCCGTCAATCGTCCTCATAAAAATCGTGTTCGTCGATAAGGTTTGAAAAAATCGCGTAATCCGGATGGAAGAATCGCGAATTTTATCAATCATGCGAGGAAAAATTGCAAATTTCGTCGATTAGATTCATAGAAATCGTGAATTTCGGCGATCGCCTTCGTAAAATTCATGAATTTTGTCGACCAGGCTCGAAAAAATCGTGAATTTTTTCAAACGGACTTGAAAATTCTGGAATTTATTGACCAACTTCTTAAAAATTACTAATTTACTGATCAGGTGCCAAAAATTTGTGGGTTTTCTCGCTCAGATTGGTAAAACTTTGTCGATCATTTAAAGAAAAATCACAAATTTTGCCGATCAGCTTTGTAAAGATAGCGAATTTTGTTTATCGGTTTCGTAAAAATCGTGAATTTCGTCCATCAGCTTCGTAAAAATCGCGAATTTCGTCTATCGCTTTCCCCCAACATGAATAATTTCGGCAGTCATCCGCGGAAAAATCTCGAATTTTATCGATCATGTGAAGAAAAATAGCTAATTTTATTGATCATGTGAGAAAAAATTGCGAATTTTGTCAATCCACTAAATAAAAATCGCCAATTTTGTTGATTTTGGTTGATTACGCACGAAAAAATTATAAATTTTGTTGATCATGTGCGGTAACATTCTGAATTTTCTCGATCGACTTCGTAAAAATATGAATTGTAGTCAATCGGCCTCTTAAAAATCACGAATTTCGTCGACCGTCTTAGTAAAAATCGCAAATTTCGTCGTTCGGCTTCCTTAATATCGATAATTTCGTCGAACAGCCGCAGAAAAATCGCGAATTTCATCGATCATGTGAAGAAAAATGGTGAATTTCGCTGTTCAACTTTGTAAAAATCGTAAATTTTGTTGATCGGCTTTGTAAAAATCGTGAATTTCGTTGATCAGTTTTGTAAAAATCGCGAATTTTGTCGATTGGCGTTATAAAATTTGTGAATTTTGCCGATCGGTTACGTAAAAATCTCGAATTTTCTCGATCAGTTTCGTAAGGATTACAAATTTTTTTTTATCAGGCACGGAAAGATTGAATTTTCTCTATCAGTTTCGTAAAAATTGCGAATTTTGTCGATTACTTTCGTAAAAAGCCCAAATTTGGTTGATCAGACATGAAAAGCTACATATTTTGTTGACTGAGCGTTGAAAAATCTGGATTTTCAGTGAAGAAGCACGGAAAAATCTTGTTGATCGGCCTCTTTCCCTCTCATTTGTTCATAAAGTTTACATTTTTTTTCGGCACCAGCCACTTTGGCTTTTAGCACTTTTAATAAAACAAAATTTACTCTCTTGAATAAAGTCAAGGAATACTATTACATCTTAAGAATAATCCTTGCTATATCTGATATATATACAAACGTAAAAACTGCTGATCTATCCTTACGAACTGAATTGGATATTTTCATTGGCTAAGCAAACT
This sequence comes from Maratus speculifer, assembly GCA_964019185.1. Lineage (NCBI taxonomy): Eukaryota > Metazoa > Arthropoda > Arachnida > Araneae > Salticidae > Maratus > Maratus speculifer. Next base: position 398,467,141 of record OZ025294.1, on the reverse strand, counting down.
TAAAGGGGCATCTCCCCCACTTCCTTCTGAAAACATATTTTTTTATCCAATTATAGGCCACAGATCACCTTCGAAATTGAATTTTCTCCATGTTATTGATATGGCCCTCGACTACACACACATATTTATAATTGGCCCTTCTCTTAAAAAGGTTGTGCACCCCTACCTTAAATGATCAGTATTTTTGAAAAAACTTTCTTATAATGTCTATTTGTTTTATGTCTTTTGCAGAATTTTTAATCTTCTATCACCGGTTTTTTAAACAGAAATGTTTGCCTAACTGAATCAGAAAAATGCTCGAATTAAATAATAGTAAATTTTCAATAAAATTTTACTGATGAGAATAATAAATTATGATTGCAGTATGGATGGGAAAATCATGATTGGCAGAAACACATTGCCCGTATGACTTACAGACGAAACAGAGAAGAAGTTAATATCATGGTTAACTTTTATTTAACATTTTAGGTTAATATTAACTCAACCATAAATTAGCTTATTAGTTTATTTGCTCATAATTTAGAAAATGAATGAAAAAAATTGACACAACGCAATAATTTACTTTAATTTTAATTACTCCTTTAGTTTAAATTTATGTTCATTAACCTTTAAAAATTTAGACTTCAGCTTAGCGAACATGATTTATTTAGCCAAGAAAAGTAGTTTAAATGTGTTTAATTGTTAATCAAGAGAGTAGTCGTAAAAATAATAGAGGGTATACGCTTTAAACAGAGGGTATACGCTCAAGGCAGAGAGTTTACCCTAGAGTGTGTTTACTATAGCTTTCTTGAGAAACAGAGGGTATACGGTGTTCCTTTAAAAAATCCAGAGAGTATACGGTGTATACCCCCGTATATCCTCTACTACATGCCTATTGTTAAGTAAGTAGTTTAAGGATTTTGTGACCAATGCTGTTAATAAATCCTTTTTGGATGCGATTTTTTTTTTCAATTTAAAAAAATATATATATTTTTACGTTTATAACATTAACACTAGCTATCCAAATGGATTCATTAGAATTTTTAATAAATTTCCTGATTAATTTTCTGCCCTGAAATTACGCTTGAAATTGTTGAATATTTAATGTGTGAATTATCACTTGCTAACTAAGCGTAGAACCAATAGGGTAAAGCCGGGGATCGTACCCGGAACCTTTAGAATGGCGCTCCAAGTACTTTACCATTTAAGCTACAAGAACAATGACCAGTCCGGCATTTTTCACTCTCATATGTTCGTAAGACTGCACTGCTGCACTAAATGGAATAGTCTTTACTCTTGAAGACTATTTAAATTAATTGAAAATTGTATTTGTGTTCACCGAATCTAGATTTATTTTTGGCGCATGATACGCATCAAGATTGTGTGCTCATGAAGATTATTTCATCTTGTGCAGCAGTGCAGTCTTACCAAAATATGCTAGTAAAAAATGCCAGGCTAGGCATGGGCCTCATAGCTCAAATGGTAGAGCACTTAGAGCGTTATTTCCTTGGACGCATTTTACCCTGTTGGTTCTACGCTTAGTTAACAAGTGGTAATTCGTGTATTAAATATATTAATTAATCAGAGTTTAACAAATATTTCATTGTCTGAGATATAACGAACGCTGTTGTTTTGCATACTATACAATTCATATTCATATGACAATAGACTAAGGAAGAGTTTTTGGAGATGCTTAGAGAATACTATATTACAACAAGATTTAATTGATATTACAAATTTCTAATGATTTTCGTGCTTTATTATATATGATTCTTTTTAGGAGAGTAATTTTTATTTTAAATTTAAAGCGCGAAATATATGTTTAAAATAAAAGTATCGTAAACGGTGCAAAGAGAATTAAGCAAATATTAATTATTATTACTAAATATCTAAACATTAATGAAGTTATATAGCAAGTGTATAAACACATACTAACATTACTACGTGTAAACAAAGAAAAGTATTTGTTAAAACAAAATAATACTCCATTAAAAAGATATGTAACAGCAATAGTACATCAGACGCGAAAGGGTTAATATCATTTCAGAACTTCCCTTCCCATCAATAAATTTAACTGTGGAAAATATGAATGAATTAAATTGTATTAAAAATGTAAATTAAGACTTAAATTAATTTTTACGTTAAACGAGCCATAATCGTCCAAAATACCAGTTTGTAAGTTTATAGCTCAATCATTATATTTTTGTGGAGTAGATAAGTTTAAATTTCTGACGATCTAAGGGACTTATCTCTTTTTATCAAAGCATTCACAGGGAATAAAATCTTAGAAAAATTCTCACAATATAAAACGCAATAAAAGTAAACTAAATTGAGAAAAAAGTTTTAATATTAATATTCCAAATACCCTGATACTTGATAATTTAAAAAGCATCTTTATTTGTAACAATTAAAGTATAATTACAATATTATTTAATGTTTCACATAATCAAAAAAACATTATATATTTATATATTTATTTCCTTACGTAAGGTCCTCATATGTGGAACTCAGTTCTTTCACGTTTTAATCCTTTTGGAGTTGAACAACCGGTATACATGCCGCATAAAGTAGATTATAATCTTTGTTTATTCTCACCAGTAAATTTTTAATGTAAATTTTGCATTATTTGATCTGAGCTTTTTCTGATTCAACTAGGCAAAAATTTTTGTTTCGAAAAACTAGTGATAAAATTTTAAAAATTCTAAAAGACACTTGTTCGGAAAAGTTAAACATCACTGCAAATCAATCCTAGAATTATACTCTTCTAAGTCTAAAATTCCGAATAAATATAAATAAATTACAAATATTTCTCTGAAGTCAAACGAGAAATAATTCAGTAACATTGATATTAATATTCAGTAGATGGAAAGATATAATCATTTTTATTAGCTTTTTTAATCCACACAGAGTAATTTATTTGAGACGCACGCATGCACATACGTTATTACTTTGTTTGTCTTGATATTTCGTGTTTGTTTAATTGAGGCGTGCTACACAAAAATTATTAGAAACACGTGCCAAAGAATAAAGTTTCAGTCATTAGATAATGATCTTTCAAGTTCATCTTGCAGACTAAAAGGAAGAAGAAGCACGAAAAGGGGATAACAAGTTTTAAGAGTTATATATTTTGTATAAACTCTACTTTCGCCAGTAAATTATAACACTCAATTTGTGACGCAAATACAAATGTATGTTTTTTTTTTTTTTTTTTTTTTTTTTTTTTCGTTGCTCAATTTCTGTTCTTACTTTTTTATTTTCGCTGAAAAAAAAAAAAAAAAAAAAAACAATGTAGTTTAATCTAGGAAAAAACAATATAGCCATAAGAGAAAATGTACATTTTCGGGAACACCAAGTTACCCGAAAACTATTCTTTACCTTTTGAAATCTCAGAAACTGATACTTTATCGATATTTAAAGAAATGTTTTTATAAACAAAATTTCTTTCGTTGCCTCTGATTTTCAGAAACGTCTTTAGAGTCATTTTTATAGTGCATTAATCCATTATCTCAATTGGGATATGTATTCCGAAAACTGACATTTATCTTTTGAAACCTCAAAAATTTTATATATTTTCGACATTTAAAGAAGCGTTTATATAAACAAAGTTTCTTCTTCTGATTTTCGGAAACTTCTTTCGAGTCGTCGTTCTAGTGCATTAACCCGTTTTCTCAACTGGGATATAGGTATTTCGAAAACTGACCTTTATTTTTTGAAACCTTAATATCTAATATATTTTCTATATTTAAAAAAAAAAAAAAGTTTATATAAATAAATTTCTTTTGTTGTCTCTGATTTTCGTAAACTTCTTTCGAGTCGATTTTATAATGCATTAATCCGTTTTCTGAACCATTTTCTCGATTCAACAAGGCAAAAACTTCTGTTTTAAAAAACCGGTGATAAAAGATTAAAAATTCTATAAAAGACGCTCGTCCCGAAGGAGTTAACAGAAGTAAACGTAGAGTGGCTTCAGATATTTTGTAAATCTAGCAGGATGAAAGACTGGCTGTATACCAGAACCTAGATTTTAGGGCTTGAATTTTCATTTGTTTAAGTCCCCTGTCCTTGGTCGAGGAAACGCTCGCGAGCTAATGCTATTCCTATGGGGAAGCATTTTTCTAATAACTCTTTCGCATTTTGATATTTTTTAAGTATTGGGTAGCTGAGGTGCATGCCGGCAGCGCAACTTTTTTAGTTTTTCGATTTTGGTTGCAGATATTTTTTTTAAAAACGCACTTTCAGTTTCGAAACCGGTTTTGAAAGTGAAACTAACTTTGTAAAAAATATCTGCAACCAAAATCGAAAAAGTAAAAGAGGTGCACTGTCGGCATGCACCTGGGCTGTCCAATGCAAAGAAAAAAAATCTCAAAATGCGAAAGAGTTATTAGAAAAATGCTTTCCCATAGGAATAGCATTAGCTCCCGAGCGTTTCCTCGACCAAGGACAGGGGCCTTAACCACACCATCTGTGAACTCGAGTTTCGGGATGTGGTTCTGATTACCACATTATCGCGAAACAGTATCGCCAAAATCTCTATCATGATTAATTATAAGACAAAATTATTGCATTCTATAGTTTAACAAGGAAGCTCGTCATGTTGTTTTCCTTTTCATTCCTCTCCTTTTGAAACAGATATGGGTCTCGTAAACTATTGGAATTCGGGAGTACAATTCTTATACATTTCTTGACGAAAACTTTTGAACAATACTAGCTTCCTTAAATTTGTAACTGGCAGTTGATTTTCCCAAGCCAGTACCTATTCAAATCCGTTAATTTTCCGCAAAATAAAGTTTGCGGAAACTTAACGGATACGCTATAGTTAGTAAAATCTTCACCCCCCCCTCCTTCTCCCCGTACTTATTCTTATCGTGTGAAGTATAAGGAAGAATTCTTTAAAGACGAGTTGTATTACAGCAGGATTAAAAAGACACAACAAATATTCATTTTTTTCCGTTTTTGCTTTTTTGATCATAAATTATTGATTCGGAGAAGTAACCTCTATTTTTAAACTTACAAAAGTGAAATACCGTGTTTGGAAAAATATACCAGAACTAGTGTATGCAGTGTTTACCGATTTTACTATAAATATCATCTTTATCATCATTAATATTCTTAATTTTATTATAATTATTATTATCATTATTATTAAAGTTTGAAACATAGATGAAATTATATTGATAATACATATACTATAAAAAATGCGTTCAAAATTTGTGCTAAATCATTTTTAATTAAGAAATTATTAAATATTTAAAATAAGAAAACTTTAATTCAGGTTTATATATGAAAAAAATGAGAAAAGTAATGACCAGAAAGAATTGAGCAACGCACTTTTAGAGCATTACAGTTAATCAAAAATGATATTTTCATTGGAAGTAAATTAAAGTGTTTTGCACATTTATGTTAGATGGGAACAAATTTCGCCAATGGCATTTTTTTAGTAGTATTTCCTTTTTTTAATCACAATATTCATTTTTCGCATGTGCAAATAGAAACGGTGCTTTAAAGCTGAAATAAATCATTTTGGTTTATGGTATTATTATTATTATTATTACTATTATTATTATTATTATTATTATTATTATTATTATTATTATTATTATCAAATGTTTAAGCATAAATGAAATGATAATACTAATACATATACCCACATATAGATAATAACAAAGATAATTGTAAAGACAATAATAGTAAATGTAAAATCATTAGAATGAAAGACGCAAAAGGTTTAAAGGAATTAAAATTCAGAATTCTGTTCTCATATTTCTTACAGGGTCCTGGTTTTATGAAACTTTGAGAAGCTTTTTAAAACTGTGAAAAATACATTCGTAATTTAGTTAAACTGAAATGGTCGTTCCATACAGTTTTTTGTTCATCCATATTTAACAAGATCCCTCTTATATCTAAAACCTAAATAACAGATTCTTTGGCGTATTTTGCTTTCTTGTGTAGCTCATATTTTACTTTAAAATCACGAAGATTGTTAAAATTTTAATTAGGCGATGTAAAAGTTTTATGAGAGGTATTTTTTAAGGCAAATAATTTTGCGAAGGGTTCTGTGTTTTAACCCTTTACAGTACCGTGTGTAAACATCTGAAATATACCTGAAAAACACTATAATTCACATTTTGTGCCATGAATTTTGCCAATAGAATCACTGTAACTTATTATGAACAGTCCAAAGAATGAAATAACACTCATTTTGTCTATGTCAGATGGCTGAATTTGAAGAATATATCTATATATATATTACAAATTTAAAATTTTTTCGCCAAAACTAACCTTTATAGTACCTTAATTTTCTTATAATAATGTTCCGTACTTACTTCAAATTATTAAATTAAAATCTTGTTTCTAGATCTAATCTGTTAATCTGTATGCAGACGATATAAATTCTTAATTTGCCTTAAAAAACATTATTCCAGTATGCGTAAATTTAAAAAGATGGCTCTAAATTAAAAATATTCTTAATTAAACTTTATTTCTTAATATTCCAAATAAAACTGATTTCTTCTATGTTTTTATCAACCCTTTTTAAGAAAATCTTATTAAATTTATTCCAAAACCATACCTTTCAAAAACTATCATTATTTTATTTTATCTATTTATTTATTTTTCCGCCGTCAACCTTTGATGTGTGCATTAATAAATTCATTTCTTTTCTTTTTCTCTTAAAATTAATCATTTATAAAAATCGTCTGCCTAAGAAATTACGAGTCGATTATAAATTGGTTAAATAATATATATATATTTTTTAAATAAATTTATCGTCTGTTGAAAATAATCTCGTAGCTGGACAAGAATTCTGTTTACATAAAAGAATGATGGTTTGAGATTACAGAAAGTTCTAGAATTTTCTTTTTAGTTTTAAAAGGTGGAAGTCTCGAGATGAGAAGGGGAGAGATTCTGGAGTTCTTTCGTCGATGAGTACGGCTGGTTGAAGTAAATGATGGAATATTTTTTGGACATTTCGGTAAAAGATCGTTTGCAAAAAGGAGTTTTTCCCTCTATAATGACTACAGTTGAATAAATAAACTTACAGCCACCAATGAGTGATTTATTGGATATTCTACATTTATTTATTTTTTATTTTTTCCCTCGCTGGCCATGACTTCTGTGCAAAGAACGGGGACCCTGGCGATGATGTTTCTGGCTCCTAACTTTAAAATGTCACATATATATATGTACCGGGTGTCCCAAAAATGACTGATGGATTTTAAAATTCAATAACTTGCAAACGGTGACAGCCATTAAAAAAAAAGTTTTTTTTTACCGTAATTTTTTATTTTAGTTCGCATATCAAACAATAGGTGGCGCTGACGGCGAGTGAAGGCCAGGTGATCAGTGCTGAGTGAAACGTCGACCTGGCCTTCAATCGCCGTCAGCGCCACCTATTGTTTGATATGCGAACTAAAATAAAAAATTACGGTAAAAAAAAACTCCTGACATTGCACGTAACCCTGCTGCAATTTTTTTTTTAAATAGCTGTCACCGTTTACAAGTTATTGAATTTTAAAATCCATCAGTCATTTTTGGGACACCCGGTATAAAAATAAAATATTATAAAATTTGTCCTACGGAAACGAAAAAAAATTTTTTTTTCGATCAAGCTATTAAGGTACAATTTACTTTTAAAATTTTAACTGAAAATACTTAAAATTTTTAATCTAAATAAAGTTGCAGACTGTTGAAACAGACAAATTAATTAATTTAAGCCCATATAATTCCAAAATGTAGCAATACAATATTTAAAAACCCTAATTGTGGTACATGGAAATACATGCCATAAAATATCAAATTTTAGCTGAAAATTTGAAAAAAAAATTTAAATCAATTTTTCCATTTTTACACCTATTTTAAATATATTTTTTTTCAAAATATAAGAAATCGTGGCGTGAAATATTAATATGAAAATTTTTGTTAAATTACTGTTTTTTGAGGAAAATGTTTGCGAAATGTCTTGTTTTAAGATCATTTTTATGAAAAGTCTTGTATGAAAATTTTTGTGTAGGGAACTGATTTAAGATGAAATTTTTTGTGAAAGGCTGTATTTTAAGATGATAATTTTTATGAAAGTTCCTGTGGAATAATTTTTATTAAGGGTCTTGTTTATGATGAAAATTTTTGCGAAAGATTGTTTCAGGCACCCATTTTTTTCCTAAACAAAATTTACAAGATTTTTATCGTATATTTCATATGTAGCAAATACCTTCAACTTTTTCTGTTGAAAAAAACTCTTCAATTTTTATTTACTAAAAAATAAAAATTCTATTATTAAATTTAATGTGAAAAATATTTTAACAAATAAAAATAATCAATAACTATTTGAAAAATTATTTTAATACAACTGCACAATGACAAAAACTAATTTTTAGATATAATTTTCGGTTTTAATTGGAGTGAATATTTAGATAATCTACAGTTACTTTTACTAGTTAATAAGAAATATTTTATTGTAAGAAGGTTATAAATTTAAATTATAATAAATTTCACATTTAAAAACGCATTCTAATCACAGCAAATAAGAATTGCAATGTTTAATTTGCAAAAAAAGAGATGGAGGTTGTAGACAAAATAAATGCGAAATAAATAATCTGTGTAGAAAGAAATTATTTTTACAGATCACGGATGAAGCAAAAGCACTGTTTTGAGAAAAACGCGTGCAAAATTAAAAGTAAATTAAAGTCTCTATTTAAAAATACATTATCAATTTCAAATTAATCACATTGACATTTTGATGTTTTTTGTTTTGTTTAATTGAGAATTGTACAAATTGTATAAAATTAGATGAAAAAAAAAATATATATATATATACATATCCTTTTTTGAATGTTTAAAATCCATTAGTGTTCTTAAGAGTAATTTAATTTTCTTATTTCAAAACGGAGTGAAATACAATTTTTAAATAAACTGTTTTAAGATGCATTGGAGACTTATTTTGGAAGTTACTAAATTATTAATTCATTAGAATGGGGGTTAAGACTATCGTTTTAAATAACTTTTTTTTTTTTTTTTTTTTTTTTTTTAATAGAGTGTTTATATATTTTCACATAATCACTCTAATTAAGCGATGAATTTTGATAGTTTATATCTAAAATTCCATTAGTAGTCGGAAGCGTCTGGATATATTTGGGGCAGTATTCTTGATTGATTTTTAATGGTACTTTTGCAAGTTAGTCTATACTCACAGAAATAAAAAATTGTAAGTTTTAAATTGTGGAAAGATTTAATTATTTTGTTGCTATAAAATTCAATATGGTGATGTTCATATTCTATATTTATCTATTCATAACGAGATGATTTCTAAATTAATATACCGCAGAAAATTACAACACTTAACATAAACATGGGAATAATTTTTACTCTTAATTTACTCTTTTTACAGTTACTAATAATGATTATGATAATATAAATAATCAAATGGGATTTTTAAGTATTCCTTATAATTTCTTCGAATTATAAATATATAGTTATATATAATTTAAATATAAAATAACTCAGATTATGCGATCTTGTTTTCTTCGATTTAGTTCATCGGTACTTTATTATCATATGGTCAAGGGGTTGGACTTGCAAATCCTAATGACCTAGTGTATCTTAAATAGTAATACTAATATAACGCTGCATTTTCGTGTATATCGTGTATTTCAATATAGTCTTGAAACACATATTTACAAGCATTGAATTTTTACGCAAAATCCACACCAAAAAAAGATAATTTTCATAAATATTTCCCAATAAATATTTGACAAAATTTCTTTTAAAGCTTGTTTTAAATATTTTTACGAAATAATGTAACTACATATAGTATACCTAATAAATTATAGCTAAGTATGGTACACCTCGAAAAACACTATAACAATAACTTAACTTACACATTTTTTGATAAGAATATCTATTTTTAAATTTAAAATTAGTTATTCATTTCCTTTCTAATATTTATATTGGTGTGAATCAAGGACTGAACGTTTTTAACAATTACTACACTTTTCATTAAAAATATAAATATGGAGCAGCAGTTTTAGCATAAAATACAGTAGTCCCCCATTATATCGCGCATGCCAAGGGGTACAAAAAAATGTAAAAGCACGATATTACAGGATAACATACTCGTGAAACTTTAATATTCGTTTCCACAATACAAGATATAATAGAGGATGCTGTACTATAATACACACGCACAGAAATTATCAAGAGATGAAAGAAGATAAAAAGAGATACTCACCATCCGCATCTGCGAATCCATATTTCATCTCTGTTATTAACAGCATCCACAGGCATAATTTCAGCAACATGATACGATGTTGCTTCTTTCAGAATTAATTTTCTTTAGTCGTAACTATGTAAATAACCACATGATAGACACACAAATACAGTCTTCTCAATCACAAAAAAAATAATGGTATCATCTGATCCCTTGGCATCCAAGATCAATGTTTATATCCTATGATCCTTCTGTTCACGATATCCATGCATTTTTGATAATCCTGGACATTCTTGAGCATATAATAGGATAGAACACGAAGAACATAACACTCCAAGCTAGAATTAAAAGAGAATATAATACAAGGTTTAGAGTATTCCTTCACAGAGCTAAGGGTTGGTGTAACATTCCCGGTACCTACATTACGATTGGCGTATTACGGAAGAATACACGATGGGCGAAAGCAGGTTTTCAGAATTTCCCTAAAAGAGATGGGAAAAATCCCTAGCGCAGGAGCGGGAATCAAGATTTCAGTCAGAATTTTTTCCTACGTGTAATGAGGTTTCATTTGTAAAATTTTCTCTTCTCTGTTAGTAATTGAAATTAGTGTTTATTTAAATTATATGTTTATGAATAAATACAAAGGAAATATTGATTGAAGAGTTTAAGTAATGCATTTTCAGTGAATTTTTAAAATGTATTGAAGTATCTTATAAGAGAAGTTAAATTAATTTACAGGAGTGTGTGTGCCTTAAAATTAGGCATACAATAATAAACACACAGGCTTATAGTATTTACAATAAATGTATGAAAATATTGGTCAAATTGCATTATTGAATTCATTATAATTATGTCACTTTTCGTAATTTCCTTGAATGAATTTCAATGAATATAGATTTTATGAAGCAGTGTTTTAGTAAACTATAAAATTATAAGAAATATTTTACTGAAAACCAAAATCTTTAATCAAGTAGAATTACGTTGTTTAAAAAAAAAAAAAAAAAAAAAAAAGTATAAATGTTGACATAGTTTTTGAAAAATTGTTATTATTATTACTATTACTATTATTAATTTGCGCAAATATTTACTATTGGGAATTTCTTATTGTGAAGTATTTCTGTTAATATTTAAATAAATAAATAAATAAAATATATAAATAAATAAATAAAATATATAAATAAATAAACTTAAAGGTATAAACTAATGTTGTCAATGTCTGCAACAAATATTTGTATATTTTTTCAATACCAATCTATGTTGAAATATTGAAATTAAAGATTAAAATGCGTCACAAAATTTTAAATTAACTATCTCTAAAATGCTTTTTTTTTTTTTTTTTTTTTTTTTTTTTTTAATATTTATTAAAGACATGTATTTCTAACTAAACTCGTTAATGGCATTACGCATGGTTTTAATACCGTTTTGAATTTTGGAATATATATTTTTTTAAAGACAAAGCAGTGAAGATTTAAAGAAAAATTATTATGAGAAATAAAAAATAGATTTATTTTTAAAAATTATGTATGTATTTTTTTAAACTATATTTTGGCAGATCGAATATAAAAAATGACTAACTTCTGTTCCAAAATAGAACTGAATTAATTAATCTATTTTTAAAAAATCCGAAGAAATATTTTATAGTAATAGAATTATTTAGAAAAAAAAATCATATTAATTTAAATATTTTTGTTTCCTTTTCGCTAAAATATAAATAAATGAGCAAAAATTAGACTAATTTTCTAAAATGACTAATTTATGGTAGTAAATGTAGGATTGCATTCTTTAACATACTGTGTAAATTAAAAGAAAAAAATTATGTTTAAGTTTCTTTAAATATTAATTTAAATCCTGTAAAATAAATTTTTCACTAACTAAAATCGAAAAGAAAAAATAATTTCTCATTGAAAATTTAAGAATGGTATTATTTAATCTACTGATAAAGTTAACAGAAACATTTTGTAAAAATCAAGTTTAAAATCACAGAGAAAATTTTTTTTTTGAAAAGGCATATTTACATACGAAGCATAACTATAAAATTGCAAAGAGATGAATATTTATTCTAAATCTTTGACTGCATTGTTTCACCGATTAAACAAATTAGTGAAAGATTGTTAGAAAACAGGAAAACATAAAGCTGTTCGTTCCCTGGTCCCTTTTCGGGGATCTTTGTTCTTTTGATTTTAAAAATTATAATGATTGATTTTTTTTACATTTTTATATCACTTCTTAATAGTTGAATGTTCTTTGCATTAAAAACAAACGAATAAATGCCTGCTTGAAAGCTGAATCCCTCATAAAATCTGAGTTTACAAAATGCCTAAAAATGTCCAATAGACAGAGTGACCTAAAAAGTGGTAAAATTTCATAGTTATTTAACTAAATCTTTTCCATCTTTTTTTATTTTTCTTTTCTTTTTTAAAAAAAATTAAGATTTTGTAGATTATTTACTCGTTTAAAACTCTTAAATTTGTGATTGCGTTTATTTAGGTTAATGATTATTAAATGGCAGGAGTTTGTAGTTTTAGATGCATATTTTTTAACCTAAATTTCTAGGCACCTAAACGATCCAATTCAGAAAAGACATTTTTTCTAAAATTTAGAATGCCATTTTGTTTGGAAAAAAACAATGAATAAGTATTTGCATTATTATTTAAGCTTCAAAACTGAAGAGGTTAATATGAAAATCATCGTCGACAAATGATTTGGAAACATGCATATGTATGAAGCATAATTATGAATTTGTAATGAATTGAATGTTTGTCATAAATGTTGGACTGCATTGTTTAGTTGATAAAGTAAATTAGAAGAAGAACATTTAACATATAAACACAAATACAAAAAAGAGACAAAAAAAATGTAAAAATCATCGTTACAAATGATTTGGAAACGTACATATGCATGAGACATAATTATGAAATCGTAATGAGTTGCATATTCAAACAAGTCTGTCACAATACAGATATTAAAATGAATAAAACATTAAAAAAAAAAGAATGTATTGGAACAACTACATAACGTGAATGTTAACTGAGGCAAATAGTATAGTAATTACATATAAAATATGCTGACTGTGAAACAGATATCAATCACAGATTAAGAACTACTTCTTTCTTCTGGTTTCTATTTGCATACAAGCATCGAAATTCAGACATCCTCATTAAAAATGGAAAACGCTTTTTTTCTGATTTCTTCTAACTGCAAATAGATCATCTAAAAAGAAGTTAAGAAAATAATGAGAAGACATGAAACTGAGCAATAAAAACTGTTTACACATGGTTTAGGTCGACGAGGTCAGGGTAAAAAGATATCGCACGATTATTTTTCACTCTAAGAAGCTACTAGGAGTTATATATATAAAAAAAAGGGTTGTGAATGAGATTTGAAAAAGAAGTGGAAAATCGTCTTACGTTACTTGCGTAATGCGTACAAGACACAGTTTTTTTTTCTTTTTTTAATGTTTCGAGGATGATATTTCAAATGACTATTTTATCTTTTGTTTGTTATGAGCAGAGAGATTATGTTGTCATTGATAAGAATTCGACGCAATAAACGCGTTAGTATCTGCGAAAGATTACTTGTTTATACACTAACAATATTTCAAGATAATTTGAAAATAATTTCTCATTTGTTTGAGTTATATAATGCGATTTCTTAAGGTACATCTTCATTGGAACGATTTAAAGTGCCTTTAAATAATGTATAAATATACAGGTCAGTAAAAGCAAACAAATCGTAACTAAATATCAAGAAAGGCTATGACATGCTGATTATTATGTTAATCGAAATACGCATTAGAAATTTCGAAAGGTTATTTATTTATATCCTAAGAGGAGTTTCAAGATAATTTGGCAAATAATTTCTTATTTGTTTGAGGTAAATAGTGTAATTTCTTAAAATTCGTTCTCATTCACATGGTCTAAAAAACCATTAAATAATGTCTAAATATGCAAGTCAGTAAAAGTAATTGGATTATAATTAAAAAATTTAAAAAATATATGAAAGGCAGATTGTTAATCACAAAACGTATTAGAAATTTTGAAAGGTTATTTATACACTTCCTAACAATCTTTCAAGATGATTTGGCAAGTAATTTCCTATTTGCTTGAGATAGGATGCAATCTCTTAATGTACATTCTCATTAACATGGCCTAAAGAATTTTTAAATAATGCATAAATATGCAAGTCAGTAAAAGTAATATTAAGGTTTTTCCAGCTATTGCCTATTTTGTGTTAAGTCATATTTAATCGCTTTCCCCCCGTACACACTAGAGAAACTACAAAGTTTTGCTAGTACACACCCATACTTTCTGAATCCCCAAATGCGAGCTTTTCCTCTTTGGGGTGGAACTAGAACATAAAAGAAGCCCCTGAATCCGGAAGAGATTCGGAGACAAGTTCCGTAATCCCACGTGAAAACGTGAAAGTTCTAGGGACTTGGATTCCATTGCAGAATAAAATGTAATCGATTACGATTAAAATTTTAGGATTCTAGAACTCCGTTTAATAATTACATTACAATTTGTGTACATGTCAATTAAGATTACGTTTCGATTACACTTTTTTTTTTCTTAAACCTGTATGTTACGAATCTAGCCTCTTTCTCTAATTCCTATATGAATCACTTTCTCTCTCTTCTCATTCCTTCCAACTAATGAACTAGTATTTAGAGATAATTTGTTCGAATGTTTTTATTTTAGATTATTTTCGAATCAAAAGTGATTAAAAAAAAAAAAAAGAGTCAAAATACATTGTAATCCTGTGTTAGACAGAAATTGTGATGCTATAGATTTTCGATACAGATTACAGCGCAATTACATAAGACAGAATTAAATTGTGATTGTAACTTGCGGGAATTATAATAAAACTTTTGTTCACTTAAAAGTCCTATTACACGTGGGATTAAAATAGCTTCAAATTCCAGGCTTTTTCATATTATCCTATGACTTCAGGGAAGTCGTTCGGAAAGCAAGCAACTATAAGGAAAAGGCATGTTTACAAACAAATGCTACTTTCAACCAATCTATTAATTACATTTTTGCTTTAGCGATCATTGCAGGAATCATCAAGGCGACGTTGACCAATCATACAACAGAACTTTTAATCGCAGATAATTCAGACCAATAATAGACCAATCAGATCGCCTTGACTTCTTGTGTGCAGTAGGAGTCTTAAACACGGGCAGGACATTATTGTGGATCCACAGTAATTTTGCCCACAGTGACGTCAGCTGCCCTTTCCTTATTTTGTTTCGCAGAATCTTTGAATCCTAAAAGTCGCCAGTAACAGCCAATCACATGCTGACGATGGAAAAGCCTTTTCTCAAACAGCCAAGGAAATGCTTAGAAAACGAAAAAAAGCAGGCGATTTTGGTAGCTCGAAAATTTTACGTGTAATAGCACTTTAAATCTCCTTTGGGGTTTCTAACTTAAATCATAAAACAGAAAAATTCTTCCGATTAACTTTTACTTTTACTGTTGTAGTTTTCATATTTCTTGTGTGGCTCTGAATCTCTTTTCTTATTTACAATAAGGCAACATAAGTTTTTTTTTTTTTTTTTTTTTTTTTTTTTTTTTTTTTTTTCCTCAGAACTGAAAACTGTTACTCCGTGTCTTTCAGTTTTAGAAAAGCTGAGCAGTAAGTATCCATAACTTCTCCTAAATTGTATAACTGTCAATAAATGTGTAAAATAAATTTTGTAACAAAGTTTCTTTTACCGCTCTTGAAATTTTTGTTAGGACATGAAGGGTTAATAAAATCCCGCTGAACAAATTATTCTTTCTCTACGCAATTTATAAAAGCATTTTAAGTGTATCAATACAAATTAATAATTTATTACTTTTATTATTTTATAAATCATTACATAGAAGGTTCATTTTAATTGCTTTCCAGTTATTCAAAAACACTAGTTCCAGATGACAATGCGATTACACAATTTTTGCAATTAATTGTAATGCATTAAAATTGCAGTATTACTAATACTACAATTCTGTTGTACTTTAGCTATATTTTATCGAGTTTTAAAATGTTTCTAAAGTACGCTTTTCAGGATTTTGATTCTGCGCGCAAAGTATTTTGTTTTATAAACTCTGTAGTTTTAAAAAAATGGTCAATTTTCATCATGAAGAAAACTTAAAAATCTTGCAGCATTTTATATTTTTTAAGTAAAAAAATTCCGTAAAATTATACGCAATTATTTAAAAAATGTTATGTTTTGCATAAAACCTGAGCACGCGCATTAAGCATACATGCTGATTACTGAAAACTTGTGATACGGAAAATAAAAAGATGCATGAAAATAATTACATTTTGCATAAAAATAAATTATAAGGGATAATTTCAAAAACTCTAATAAACAGCATTGTTTGTAAAAAAAAAAAAAAAAAAAAAAAAAAAAAAAAAAGAGGGGGGGGGGGGGAAGGGGAGAATCTGGCTTTTAAAGGGAAAGGGTGATTTTTTTTTTTTTTTTTTTTTTTTTTTACTCATTAATGTAGAATCTTTTACATTAAATCAGATATCGAATCTGAACATAAGATCCTCTTTGTCTTCATTTTCTTTTATTCATTTTTTTTTCTGTTGATCTGAAAAAGAACTTTTTTTAGTTCATCTAAAAAAAGGTAGTTTATAAAAACACATATAAACTATAAAATACATAAGATATGTATTTAAAATTAAAAGCACATTTATCAACAATTTTGCGACAAATAAATCTCACAAGTAATCCAGAATAACAAATTCATTTCGAAAATACATAACGCATACAAAGTGTAAATGGACAAATCAGCAAATTATGATTGATGCAATAGAACAAAAGCTTTTTAGCCACTTAACTGATTGGCTCGTACATCATACGGTCAAGAAGAAATTACTTCATTTATCACTTAAAGCTTTTTGACACCCTAAAACTTTTAAATACAATTTCATACTATTTAATAACAGAAATGTTAAGGCTAAATATTACGAATATTTTAGTTTTAAAAAAGTTATGCTTATCCCTTATTTTCAATTTATTGTTCGTAAAAAAAGACTCAGTTAAGTGGTTAAATACCTGGTTAAAAAGACAAATGAATTTGAAAAATACTTATTACAATAAACAAAAAGTTAAAAATGATTCATTGTGACAAATCAACAAACTTCGTTTCAGACTAACTATTTATTATGTGACAAATCAACAAACTTCGCAACAAGTTATTATGTGACAAATCAACAAACTTTAACTCAAACTACATGACTATTTATTATGTGACAAATCAACAAATTAAGATCAATACAATATTTTTTAATTACTTGTCTACATTCATTTAAAATAATTATAAAAAAAAGCATAGAAAAATTCATATATTGATAATATTTGATAAATGAATTTTTGTGACAAATCAACAAGTTTTTGCATTAAAAAATAAACGACTAATCATGTGACAAATCAACGAATTACGATTAAAATACTTAAATAAAAACTATTTAACTACTAGCCTAGCTTCATTTGAAGGGGGGAAAATGCATAGTAAAACTGACGTAAAATTTAAGCAAAGATTTTAGAAACCAACAAAGGTTTTAGATCAAAGAATAAGAATTTATCACAATCTCAAATACAAGAATCGAAATGATATGAAGAGATAATGATTTTATTCCAAGAGATCTCGTATCAGCAAAATTGAACACGGGAGTAGAAAAAGTTTTTCAAATACAATTTAGGAAATTCGATTAAATCGTACCTTTGATGCTGATTGAAACGGTTTTCTTCAGGCCTTCTCCAATACCGTTGCTGACTTGGCACTGGTATAGCCCCGAATCCTCATTTTGAACATTAAGAATTGTTAAAGACCCATTACTTTCTATTCGAAAATGTTGGTTATTCGTTACTAGTGTCCATTGATCTGGCACAGAATCTGCAAAAAAAGTTAAATAGATTAGGAAGGAAAGTCGTTGGTAGGAGCAATTTTACTGTAAATGCGAATTTCGTTTATTAAAAGACAGGATCGGAGAGAGAAGAAAGAGGGGGTCGGGGGAGGGAGACAGTACAAATTACCGGGTCCGGAGTTCTTAAGGGTTCTCAGAAATCTTATTTTTTACCTGGTGGTGTAATTTAGCAACTGTTACATTTATTTTTTCCTCAGCTCTTATGAAACATAAATGCCTAAAATATTTAATATAGACAATTTAATATATCTTCTAATTAATTCTTTTTATATTCTATATTGAAATTTCTTTTTTTTTTATATTTAATTTTGATAAAAAAAAATTTAAATTGTTCTTTGACTGCATGCAATATTTATAAAAAAATAAAAAAGCAATTTGTATCAAATTTGGTAAATATCTTCATTTTAAGTTAAAGAATAACTTGTACTTCATATTTAGTATTATAATTGCATTAATTATTTAGAACAAGGAATTTTTCAATTAAAAAATTGAATTTTCTTTTAATTTTTAAATTAAAATTAATAATTAATTAATTTTATACAAATAAATAAATAAATTGCTTTCAAATGAAGTATAAGCCTAAGATATATTATTTTTATATCATTATCAAAACTTTTTGGGGGCTCTTGAACCAATAGTTTTGTTTCTATCTTGCGCACAGTGGATGCAAATCAAAGAACAATTTACATTTTTTATGGATAGTAAATAAAAAAAAAAAATAAATAAAATTTCAATGAATATTATTTTAAAAATTATTTTAAATAGAAGATATATTAAGTTTTCCATAATAAAAATTTTATGCCTTTATGTTTATAGGTACTGAGAAAAAAAAAAAAATGTGATATGCTGCTAAGTTGCACGACCAAGTAAAAATTAAGACTCCTGTAAAAATTAAGACTACCAAGTAAATAATTATTGCCTTAACCCGGGAGAGCGCGCGCTTTTCAAGGTATGAATGATTTTAACTTTGCCACCAATAAAATCTAATTATAACAGTCACTTTATTAAGACGGAGACAATTCTTACAAATTTTGCGATAAAATAAATTGACGATCACTTTTAAAAAATTAGTGGTTACAATTGTAAAAACCACACGCACTCAGGGTCTTTTAGGCCCTGCGCGCGTCCTCGCGGGTTAAAGAACTCATCATGAATATGTTTAAGATACCACCTTGGATTAAAGTGTCCGGTTTGGTGAAACATTTCTTTTTCAAATGTTTTATTGTTTTATTGGAAAAAACAATCTTTTCCCTTACAAATCTGTTTTAATTTTATTCCGACTGATATTAATAGAGAGATTATGGCCAATTTAATGAACAGGGAGTAATGGGCTAAACACCAAAAGAGTAGGGAAGCAAAAATATGAACAATGTTTCTATGCAGGATTTTTTAAAGTTTTTACATAAAATTACTGATAAATCTTAATTATCATTTTTAGCATATTTTTAAGTGGTAGTTTTATATCTAAAAAGTAATCTTTAAATGCTAATTCTAAAAAAAACTTTTTTTGGCTATTTCCATGGTCGATAAATTTTATTATATAAAATGTTTTAAACCCATTTCGGTGAAATTTCGCCGGAATTCTTTTCATAAGGTTGACTATATTTTGAAACAAAATCTAAGTTCTATGTGATAAAGCAATTATTTTATAGGTACTCAATTATTAAAATTTTAATATTTAAAACAATAATAGTAATAATATTCGAATTGTAATAATATTCGAACATTTTAAATTGTTTAACTTTAAAAAAGGTGATCCTTTCTAAAGCATCATATATATATATATATATATATATATTACAAAGTAATGTTTGGAAACTTCTAATTTAGTCCATATTTTTAGACATACAGCTAAAACACAATTTTTTGAGTTT
Source organism: Maratus speculifer (assembly GCA_964019185.1). Lineage (NCBI taxonomy): Eukaryota > Metazoa > Arthropoda > Arachnida > Araneae > Salticidae > Maratus > Maratus speculifer. The sequence goes on along the minus strand of OZ025294.1, from coordinate 398,447,170 downwards.
TAGCAATACATTCTCTTTGATTATCTATTTGCAGTCCATTATTGTCTAAATCCGCATTTTTATTGTCTATTTTAAACATTATTCGGAAACAATAGAGACTACTTTTGCATATGGATTTCGACAAGCTGAACAAATGTTTTTATGCGACAACATGTTTCCTTCGTACGAGGAAAAACGAAAATACCAAAAAGTCTTCAATGATAGTTGTTTCATCGCTTGATATTCAACGCTCTTGACCCTAAGGATTTCACCTGTTAACGTTTATTTGATCAAGGTCGTGAGTTCCTTTCCTTCCTGTTAGACTCTATTGCAAAAGGATCTTTTCCTGTGTATCGCAATGTTCCATAATTATTAGCATACAGAATTCAGAGAAAGCTGAAAATTAGTTGATAAGACTGTTTTATTATCATTCTTCTTCTTATTATTATTGTATTCAATCGCAGTAATGCATGATATTGCATGGTATACGTAAAGGGGTTAAATTTCCCTGAATTTTTCCGAAATTTATGGGTGAAAGTCATTTTTAAGCATTTTAACTTCCTCAGTCCTGATGTCACCTCTAGGAGACACTAGAAAGAACACCATTTAAATGAATTTAAATGCTTCTAGATATGTTAAAATTACTTCTAGACCCTTTTAATACATGTGTGCATATCATAAGTATCTATATATAGGCTGATACATGCTTGGAGATGTCTTATAAAAATTTTACAAAAGTTTTTGTCGTCTTTTGTAATGTTTGTCTCGGGACTGAGAAATTTAACATTAAATTAAAAACAAAAAATGATACATTTTTGGCATTTAGAAAATTGAGATAAAAAAGTTTTTAATTTTAAAATTGATAAATATTTCACCTTGTGTCTCATTAAGAAATTAAGTCATTTTAAATTTACGTATGTAGATGAGCAAAAATAGCGATATTTAAGCACGAAAAAGAAAATTTAATATAGCTATTTTTTATACAACTCTGTGATAAAATGGGCTTTTAATATTTATTTACTTTCTACTCTTACTCCCTAACATTTTAATAATAAAAAAGTTATGTATTTTAAACAAGCACACTTTTTATTGTGAAATAATTGACTCAAACTTAAATAAATTCTAAATATTTTAAATATTTTTTAATTATTTATATATAATGCATAGACACTATTAAAAAAAATTCTGTAATTCTACACATGTAAAATTGCAGAAATCTATATGCATACCAAAATTTTGTTTTGACACCATCCAAAAAAAAAAAAGTTGTAAAGCTACAAAAATCTGTAGCTACTAAAATTACAATATTTTGCTAAATTTTTTCCTGTAACCTGGGTTGAAGTTACGTACTTAGTTACATCTAGGCATCCCAGTTTTCTAAAAAAAATTTAGTAACCTTAGAGATTTTTTTAATTCGCAGTGTAAATATGTGTCTGTTGCATGAATTTATCATTAAATAAATTATTCATTATCATTAAATAAAAATTTCTAGAAATCACCGTTTTCTAGCAACTTTACAGATTTTTTTTTCAATTTAGATACGAAGTTTTGTGTGGCTGCAGGAGTGTTTTGCATTGATTTTACCCGAATCCGATACAAGATCTGATTGGCGTTATGTATTTTTGTTGTGGAATCGGTTTTTGGTTTCGATAACTCATACCTCTTTCCTTCGAATTACTTGCAAACAGATTATGCAAATTATTTTTGATTGCATTCACGCATGCACACTGAAGCATTATTTAGAAAACCTGCTCATTTTTCATAATTTTTATTATTTATGAATTCTGCTTATAAGGTATTGAGTACAATGTTGTTTATCATACTTTCTGGAAGTAACATTTTTTTTTTAAACTTCACAAATTATAAACAAAAAAATTGGGACTGGTTTTATAAAAATAATAATTTTTCTACTAATATACATGCTAATATACATGGGACCAGCAGGTCGAGTTGATTTTCATTGCTTCGCGTTCATTTTGACCCGATTTTTTTAATATAATTCTCTAAAAGTGGCACCTTTATTTAGCAAACGCTCGATGAATTCATTTAGGTAAGTCATCTACATAGAATAAAACTTCCACAGTGAATATGCCTGATTAAATTCACCACTTTTGTTTTATTTTATTTTATTTACACAAAAGATAAAAATTGTTATTGGCCATGTAACTGCTGCGGATTGAGGAAAATATTTTTTTGTGTTTGAATCGATAACAGTTAACTTGATAGGTATTGACTGAATTCGGGTTGACTTTAAAGGAAATTTTCGAGTTCGGACAAATTACAACCGGACCCGTGCTGGACTGTAAGCCGTATCTGTCACACCGCCCTAAAGACGGTTCTGAAAAAAGTGTTGCCACAGACAGATATCATGTTGTTCCAAAGGTCAAGGTAAAAAATGAACTGAAGAGTACATTTTTGACCTTGTCCTCTTACGAACACGTGTTTCCTTTTGCTGATCATGAGCTGTTAATATTTTTAGCACAAAATGCGTCCTTTGCATTGTTTTTATTTTATGGTGATTTTTTTACAAAGTTTATTATTTTAATTTTCCCTTAATTAATTTTATCGGTATACTTTTTATTAAATTTATGTACAGAATCTGAACAACTAATACATTTTTGGAAAAAAGAAAGATTTCAACAAAATTTTAAAACTTTGGAAATACAGTGGGGCTTTAAACATCCAGCATTCGGAAAATACGGCATTAAAAACTTCTCGCATTTTTTTTTTAAATAATGCTTTCATCTTACGGAAAGATGAAAAATAGCATTTTTTTACGAATTAAGATTAAAAGCAGTGATTTATTGATAGCGGAACCATTGACGCTGTGATAAATAGAACGCTGGTAGTTGCAGCTCAGAGATACCAGAACAAAGAACCCGTAAGACATGGTGACGTCACTGCAACGTCGTTGTGAAGTCACATTGTGACTTTGTGACCATCGATTGTCGATGTGACGTCACGTGACGTCGATGTGAAGTCACAGTGACTAAAATGTGAAGTCGTTATGGCCGTTTTAGAGCTTTTTTGTGACGTCACATTGTGACCACTTTGTGACGTCACAATGTGACCAATTTGTGAAAAGTGTATCATTTGTAACTACTTTGACATTAACATTGTGACGAACTGTGAATTTTTTTTTAGAAAGTCACATCTTAGTCACATTGTGACGTCACTGAGTGGTGGCATTTTCGTCACAGATGTGATGTGACCAAAGTGACTCACAGTGACGTCATTGTGGCGTCACTGTGAACATGCATGCTATGAGGGAAGCCAGCCGAAGAAATGGTGTCTTTGAGAAAATGCATGACTTTGACTGGAAAATTACCATCTTCTTATCTTTATTCTTCATTTGTGTAAAATCTAAGAACTTGTTAAAAAACGGCTGAAAAAAACAGAAGAAAATAAAATTGGCATCTATGTTTCTTAAATTACACGATTAAATATGACTTCCCTCATAGCATGCATGCTCACAGTGACGTCACAATGACGTCACTGTGAGTCACTTTGGTCACATGACATCTGTGACGAAAATGCCACTACTCAGTGACGTCACATTGTGAAAATTACAAATATTCTTCAAAACATGTTATTTACTTTAAAAAACATGTTTCTGGCATTTTGAATATCGTCGCCTTTATCACAGTTTCGTCTCAATGTCAATGTCAAAGTAGTCACAAATGACACACTTTTCACAAATTGGTCACATCGTGACGTCACAATGTGGTCACAATGATACGTCACAAAAAAGCTCTAAAACGGCCATATAACGACTTCACATTTTAGTCACTGTGACTTCACATCGACGTCACGTGACGTCACATCGACAATCGATGGTCACAAAGTCACAATGTGACTTCACAACGACGTTGCAGTGACGTCACCATGTCTTACGGGTTCTCTGTTTATTATAATTTTTAAGACCGAAAATATCAATTAACGCATTTTTTTCCTAGATATTTAATTTTATCGTTTTGACACAAATATATAATTACACATAAATACCATTGTTAATTAAATTGTGAAATCCAGAATTTATCCGTTAAATCCGAAATTTTCAAAAATTCCGTCTGATACTAGGTCAAAGCGATGCCTGATTTTCGAGATTATACTTCAAAACTATTAGAATTGTTTTGAGTTTAAATTATTTTGATAAGTGAGACTCTATGAGCAATATAAGTACTTTACTTACCATTGGCTTTCCTCCACGTTACATCGGGTGGAGGATACCCAAATGTTGCACATGGAAGGGTCACTGACTCTCCGACAGACGTCGAGGTATCCACTGGTTCTCGAAGCCACTTCGGAGGACCTTGGAGAAGAAAAAAAGGTCATTAAAATTACACAGTGCTATTCTTACACAAACATTATATAAAACCCACATAGCCATCTGCAACAGCAACAGATAATCAAATAACAGCATTTTATTTTATAGAATGATTTAAAAAAAGTTTTGATTATTCAATATACTGCGTGTCCCCTAACTTCACTTCTGACTAAAATGCCCTCAAAACAGGGCCGAAACTAGAGGGGGGCAGAGGGGGCACATGCTCCAAACGCCACTAAAACAGAAGGTGAAGGGGGCGCCAAATTAAGATTTTGTTTGGTGTGTTTGATATAAAGAATGCATATATGTAGGGGGTGGGGGGCACCAAAATCCATGTTTGCCCAGGGCGCAAAAAAGGCTAGTTTCGGCGCTGCCTCAAAAATGTGAAACCAAACATCCCTGAAATTCCAGAAGAATTTGTTTAGTATTTTCCTAAATAATGGATAGTATTTTAAAAGTTTAAATAAGTGTCCCGTTATTTTTCATCAGATAGTACATGTATAGTTTATATAATTTCTCTATTTCTGTTGTTATAGGGAACAGTTATTGATAAGAATTTTATGATTGTTGCTTCTCTTATAATTTTATATGGTCATAAATAAGCGATAATGATCATACCAGTCATTTTCGAATTTTAACGCTTTGTCGATCATCTACAGAAATGTTTAACGAATCCTACTTGAATTTTTAAGATGCAAAAACATAATTCACCTTTTATTTCATACTTTTATTTACAAGGGCGATTAAGGAGACACTAAAAATAATAATATTTGCTATGCATTATGTAAGATAAAATGCTTGAAATGTTCTGTCACTATAACGAATTACATATAAACTCTGCAAGCCTTTATTCAAGTGTACTCTACATGCTACATGTGTACTCTACATGCATGTTTGTGAAGATACGAGTGTCATAGTAAATTTTTTACATGTACGACTAAATGCTACAAATTAAACTTATCAACTCTTAGCAATGTTCAAATTAGTTTCATCTCATATCAATGAACTTTTGTAAATGAATTTGCCAATCACAAAATGTTTCACAACATGCATTTATTCCGATAGTTGAAAAATGAGTATTGATAGCGTCCTTAATCACATCTTCGGAATGAGCAAGACACTCATGTATTTTTTTTTTTTAAATTAAAAATAGCCAATAGTCCCATATAGCAAGATCAGGAGAAAATAAAAGAGGATTTTCTGTTAATTTGATGTTTTTGTTAAAAAAATTCGACTACTCATGAAACACGAGTCCTCTAATATTCGCACTTAAAAAAACTCCAGGCACTTAATAGTGTACTAGTTAGTTGTAACATGCTTCCCACATAAACATGCTAAACGCTAAACAAATGAACAAATGTACGGATATGTAGTAATTGGACCACATAACCATGTGCTATAGCTGCAAATCATTTCAAATATTTTGTTGAGTTGAATGGCTATAATTGAATTTTTATTTAACTTTTTATTGGTTGCCTAATTGTCTTGACCAAATCTTCGTCGAAAAGTATGAGTTCAAAAGTGATCCTAAACGTTTCTGAAGTTCTAGAAGTTTGTGACAAGCGTTTATTTCCCTAAAATTTTACAAAACGGTTAAAAGTAAGAGTGTCTGGATACTTTTAATTAGATAATGTAAATTTTACAATCAAAACCCAAAGTTCATCTTCCTCCTATCATTTGAACGTGCGACCTGACTAACAGCAAAAGCTGGGTGCCATATTATAAAACCAGCAATATTAAACTTTCCAATTGGTTTAACCATGTTCACAAAGAAATAATATACTCTACAAACGTAATAGAATACAAATATCTGATAGAAGATAACCAATTAATTTTTAAAAATCGAGAGCCAGAAAATGGTGAGCAAACAGATAGTGAATATATGAAAGTACCTAATGCTTTATTTTAAAGTAATGAATAGCCAGTTTATAGTTGGCAAGTGATTTCCAGTAATTGTCACATTAAGCAATTTTTCTTTATTGCATACATTTTTGCCGAAACGTCAGTGAAGGCTTACTTTGGAGACACGAAATTTTTTTTGTATCTGTCTGTCTGTCTGTCAGTCTGTCTGTTCCGCGATAACTTCCGTAAAAAGCATCCGATTGGCTTGAAATTAAGTGGGTATGTTACTGAGGCACTGGGATTAAGCTGTATAGTTTTTTATAAGATTTGGTTCATTCGTTCGAAAAATATAGAATATTTTATTTTGCGCAATAATGCTTTTCTATGGCAAATCCAATGATTTCCATTTTTTTTTTCTTGAGAAAAAATGTCACATTATGATAAATGGATGCTGAAATTTACCGGTTAAATTATTCGTATTGTTTTGAAATTTTGTCTCTTCATTTGTCAGATTTTTAAAATTATTACTGTAAATTTTGGAGATTTTTTATAAATGTATTCCAATAATATAAACTAATTTGTTTTAGAGACTTACTTATTTCAAATGTATTTATTTCATTTTCTTTATTTTCTCTTAATGGTTGCTAAGCAACCCTTCATCCTAATCCTTATTTTTATAATGTTATAAATTTGAATGCGTGTAATTATTGAACGCGAAAATTTAAATGAAATCAACGTCAAAACTGATGAATTAATGTCTTTGTATCTTTGTGTATAACTATAACATAGCCCAGAAAAGAACATAGGCTATGTTTTATTGCTTTTATTCACATATTTTCCTTAATAACTCAAAATTTCCATCTTTTTCATGCAGAATCAATAGCGATCTTGTAGATAAAATTTAACCAATTTCCTTTATCGTTGCCAAAAAAAAAAAAAAAAAAAAAAAAAAAAATCGAAATCTGGAATAATTTGTCAACGGCAATAAGTTTCAATTGAGCAAGTTCCATTCGAAAAATTAAACTAAGAAAAAATAAATATGACGTCAGAATTAAAATAAAAATAAATATTGTACTTTGTTAAATATTAAACACGGAAATTTGTTTCGATAATAAGAATTTTTCTGACAAAAATGGGGGCATAATTAGAAGTAAAAGAAATAAAAAATAATTATATTTTTAACAAATATTTAACCTGATAAAATTTGACGTCATAATTGAAATAAAACAGGTATTTTATAGTAGTCGTTAAAAATATAAGAAACATGGATAGCAATAACTCATGACGTCAATAATGACGTCATTGCCGAAACTTCAGTGAAGGCTTATTTTGGCGACACAAAATTTATTGTTTTCCGCCTGTCAGTCTGTTCTGTCTGTCTGGCCGCGATATCTGACACAAAATGCAATCAAAACTTCTTTTTTTCGGTAACAAAATTGTAAAACCCTAGATTACTGAGTTTACACTTTCAAAAGTTCCTGATACATCAGATGTAGGTGTGGACAGGTATGTAGAAGTATGAGGATAATGAAAAATGCTTGTTAAAACTGTTACTTATCCTTATATATCAAAATGTATAAAGAAATACAAGATATACGATAACCATTAGCAAATTGATAGAAAGTTACAAATTTAAGTTTAATGAGACTACGGGAGTTCACGGGGGCGGAGGCCCCCTGAAGAAATCTTCTATGTTATAATAAAAAAACAAAAATAATAGATCATGAAAAATTCAGAATAAACTAACATAACTAAATCTTTAATTTAACGCTTTTGTTGGCTGAAAACTTCTTATTCTTATTTTATTCTTATAAATAATTACGTAATTTGAAAATTTTAAATTACAGTTTCCAGGAAGTTCAATATTACCCAAAGTATGTTTGAAAAAAGAAATGATGTGCAAAGCTGACGTTGAGGCTCTTGATCTGCAAATTTACTAGTCATATTATTATTATTATTGGACTCAACTTTAATTTTATATGTATACTATCATTTTGTTTTTGAATACATTTCGGAAAGCCTCGATCTATAAAAGTCGCTAGTGTATAGAATTTTAAATTTTTGTATAAAAATGCAATTATTTAAAAATTGCAGTTAAGGCACCATTTATTTGTTTCGTAACAGGCGAAAGAAAGAGTTATATAACTAAATGAATAAGATAGTTACTGTACTTAATTTCATAGAATGCTTTGAAAGCCAAATTTTGATCGATATTTAATATCATTCTATTTCAGTTTAAATATCGCTTAGAAATTCTCTAAATTTTCTCCTGAAAAATCCACTACTACTTTTCAAGCATTGGCCTTTTCAGCCCATCCTTATGGAGATGAATAAGGACTATCCATCTTTTCATTTCCATGAATTACCCTAATTCACCTCCAAATTTAATTATATTACTTTTTCAACATCGGATTTTATTGAAAGGTATTTTAATAACCCATTTAGATGGTGAAGTTCTTTTAGAACGTTTTCCCTGAAAATTGGATGGATAGAAATATTATCATTTAAAACTGTCTTAGCGCATAAATTGGTTATTCTACGGAAATAAAAATAAATAAAAAATATATACCATGTCTTTCTAAGCTGTATTATCACTGACTGATGAAATATGATGTTTGTTGGTGAAATTGGTTTGTTAGTGGGATGAGAAAGAAAGAAATCTTTAAAAAGTTCAGTGTATCTTTCTTTTATTTGTTTCCTGCGTTTTCAGTTGCGAAACCGCAAAAAAAAGTTTATTCTTGGAACAATGGTTACTTGTTCAAGCTAACTTATATCAGTTATATTTATACCTTTTCCTTATATTCTTGCAAGGATAATAAACCTTAAAGCTGATGGATAAGATTAGTTTTTTCCTGTCGCTTTCAATGTAATAAAAGTTTTCAATAAGGTTTTTCTTGTTACCTTGTAAAACTCTGATAGCTGACATCTCGGGGTAGAGGGATTTTTTTCGCTATTCGGAAGTGTCACTGTTCAGAGAAAAAAATGTGCAAACATATAGGTGTTTGACATAGGAAAATGTTGTTTGGAGTGTTTGTTACGAAAATTAGTTTATTATTTTTTACTGCCTTTAAATTTACGTAAATCTTATATAAGTAATATACCGAATAATTTGAATGGCCTTCTGTCCGTTTTTTGATATTTTAAACTATTTTTTGATACATTTGTAATTATGTATATACATAGCACCGGTAGTTGTCGTTCAATCCGTCCGTCTGTCCGCATATAGCAGAGCAAAACGTACTCAAACGAATCGTTTGAAATTTAAAATACATAATTTTTGTATAATTTTGTTGAGTAAATTAAAACTTTATAAAAATCGGGTGTATAGTTTAATTACAGGGATAATCAAAAGTATTCCCTTACATTACAGCCAATGAGAAAAAAAGTTTCATTTTAATGCTGTTACACTCTTTAGAACACAATAGAATTGACATCTATGTATGAAGTATGTACAAAAATATCCATTCTGTATAATCTGTGGTACAAAGAAAATCTGTTATTAATTTACAGGACCGCACAAAAGTATTCCGTTGCACAATGTTACGGGGAGGGAAGGGGGATACAATGTTTAGGGCGCGTTTTAATTACATTAACCTATTTCACATTTTATGAAATTTATATACGTAGCTGAAGTTTACTATAATTCTTCCGATTTCTTCCTATATGGAAGAAATCAGATATTATTTACAGGGACACACAAAAAATTTCGGCTATTACTATATACTGTTACATCAAGATCGAAAACTTCGTTACAGTAAGAACGCATCTCATTTACTACGCTTGGCGTCAATTTCAGAGTTGTTTAAAAATATAAACACAAACAAATAAATAAAATAAAATTTCTTCACTGCCATCACATTTGTGTCGTTCAACTTACTTTTAGAATCAGCCTAAATTAATATTTATCAACTATGTCTTACAAAATATAATAAATTCAGTTTTCATCGTTATATCTAAATAATCGCATCCATCACTCAAAAATATATCGACTTCATTTGACCAATATTTCCTTTTTTTAGTCGAATATGGGGATACTCAAACAAAGTAATTCATCATTGTCGGCAAATCGAGTTATTACAGTGCCTGGTCACGGAAGGTATGATACTTGCACTTCTACTTCCACCTGGCGCTCTTATGTCTACATAGACTGATGACGTTGGAAAAGCATTGACTCAGTGGCGTGCTGGTCATCCATTTTCCCCGGTGACCAAGATAGGTGGGGTGGACAACTAATATTTTGTATTTTTCATCAACTTCCATAAATGCCTTTTATCTGGAACAGAACTACATTAAAAAGAAAAGTTCTTTTGGGTTAAGAATGATTCATTTTATTAGTATGGGAACGACGTAAAATGATTAAGCTAACTGCATGATTCAGTCACCGTAAAGAAGAGTCATGTGATTCAGACATAACTGAAAACCACTCTGCTCTAATTGTTTTTTGTCAATGTTCATTATATCTATGACTTTTTTTTTCTTTTTTAGATTATTTAGAAAAATGGATGGCGGTAAGTTTGGTTGTTACGATGTAGTTTATTTATCCATGATGCGGTTTTCCAACCACTTGAATACTTGCTCTTCTGGATTCTTTCTATGAATATTTATGAAACCTTTTAGAGTTTAATGACTTCATATAGAAACGTGCCGAAAGGAATAGATCATTTATTAAGAAAGGAATTAGTATTAAAAATATACTTTTTTCGGCATGAATACTTGCTTTTTCGGATTTAGCTTATAAATATTTAAGAATCTTTTAAAAGTCTAATGGTTTCATAAAAAAAACGTATTTAAAAGAGTAAAATGTGCATTACAAACCAAATAAATATTTTGAAAATACATTTTTTTAACGAATTGAATAATTAATTTTAAAGTTTTAAACTAGGACTATTTAGAAAGCATCTTACTGTTTATGGATTTTATAAAGAAATACATTAAAACAAGAAAAAATATGTATAGTAGGGGGGATAATTACATTAAAAATACATTTTTAATACCGTAGTATGTGATATGATAAACATTTATTATAAGAAGCTGCTTTTTAAAATATTCTCTACCGAAAAGACTATTCCTTGGAGGTGAGCGGGGAAACCACTCACTAAATTTTGAAACATTAAATCATTCATGCTTGGAAATCTCATATAAGATTTTGTATAACAACATAATTTCCAACCAACGATATATTTTTATTTACAATCCTGCATCACACGTACATCTCATATGTGTAATATTGGTATGAAGTTCAGCGATGTTTATAAAATACAGCAGTTCAGAGCAGAAGTGCTTTCTTTTAAAATATTCAGTTCGAAAAATCTATTTTTGGTATAATTTTTCTTGTTATAGCACAATTTCATCATTTTATTACAAAACCTGAGAAAGACTGCTTAAAAGAAGAAGTCAAGTCTGTAGAGCATGGATGTACCTCTCGCATCTTTTATTGAGGTTTTAAAACATGGATTATACAAATTTAAGCTGCATCTGAACCCGCCGGTATCGCGATAAGGGGCGGAAAGAAGCATTCTGTGTCCTTGGGCCAGAATACCCAGAACAAAACACCCGCTGTCATAGAACATATCGCCTTCGCAGCACATGGCCGAGAGTTGCCGAGATCCTTGAAATTAACTTGAGTATGTAGAAGCTAACGCATCACTTTGCAGCCAAGTTGGAGAAATAAGAGCGAATCAGCGAGATAACTTTGCAGGAAGAGCCTTGGCATGACAAATCAAGGTACTAAAGTTCGAATTCTGATTTGTACATTTCCCACTCTGTTAGAATAAATCTTAACTATGCTCCTCTAGTCCTTAAAAGGATTTTTTTTTTCAAATTTTCCATACAAATCCATTGTCGATGACAATGCATTAAATTTCGGATTAACCCTTTGATTATGAAATTGGGATATATGTCGTCCCAGTGATTATTTCTTTATTCAGTCCACATACACTTTTTCTTTGTTCAGTCATCATACATTTATACCCAGATAAATTCAAGAGAAATACACCATAAAGAAATTCTTTAAGTTGTAGTGCAAGTAAATAAAAAATACTCACCTGTCCTAACACGTAATCAAAAGATTAAAAGAGTATTACTTAAATTTTAAATTTCCTGTTTTATTTTTTTAGAATTTTATATTAATATGATTAAAGATTATATCATCACAAAAAAAAATCTTCAATAACTCTTAATAACAATTTTATAATAGTTTTAAAGGATCCTTTTGTGTTTGTAAGAAATGTAAACTCTAAAAAAATGTACTGATATTTGTTCTTGATAATCCATTATAAATTTGTTTGAACTGTAAAATATGTTTATCATCAATTTAAAAATACTTCAAACATAGAAGAGTAAATTTAATAAGCAAAAATTTATCTAGATATCAAAACGTTTCTATGTGTGTCAAGGTCGAATTGATTTTCTTCCAAAGTACGTTGATTTTGTTTGAGATTTATTCAACGACATTTTTCTATCTTCCTCGTAATTAAGCAGTACTTAAATCGTATGGAGGAAAGTTTTTCACCAAAATTGACTGAAATCAGTTGCTGATAAAGGATAGCCTTAATTTATAAAATAATTTTCCCTATGCGAATTATTGTATATTGGGAAATAAAGGAAACTCCATGTTATCTGAAGTATTTTAAACGAATTTTCTCAAATTGTTATAAAATCGATTCTTTTTGCCGTGCAAGTAGACAGCTATCGCAAAAAATTGTGATAAATCAGATAATCGCATTATTAAGTTTATTTTGAACAAATCAGTATGGCTATCTGTAGCGATAAGTTTTCAAGGTTATGGAATTCAATACGTGTAATTTAATGGATATTTTTATAAACAAATTCCAAACTTTTTTCGAGAATTTTTAAATTGTAATTTCTGCTTTATTTAATGACAGATATTATGTGATTAAATAAAGGAAAAATTATTATTCTGATATTAACACACAATTTCTTAATAAAAATTAAGTTGCATTGGTAACACTGGTGGAAATGTTTGAAATTCTAATAAAAATCAGTGGCAACAAAAGGAACTTTGTTTTTATAAATACATCTTTGAATCGCAAAAATATATGAGATCCTTAAGTATCTAAAGATTAGGAGCGCTTTTCTAAACCGTGGGTAACTCGGGAGAGGTAATTGAATATTATTATTTGTGGTTATATTATACAGTAGAGTCTGGGTTTTCCGAAGTAATTGGGACCGAGCACTGTTCAATTTAACGGGAATTCGGAACAAGCGGATTTCATTGATTATACTCAACGTATTCACTTGTTAAGGCTTAAATTAAGTGCGGAAACAGCTGCTAGTGTCAGCTATATGCAGCGTCAATTGGCTCGTTGTGAACAGCCTCAGTTTTTTCCCTTATAACTTAATTTAAAATTCACTGTTAATTTGGAACTTTTCAGAAAATGGGATTTATCGAAGATACTGGCATCAAATAAAACTTGGATACAGCCGATATAGTGACGACAATAACAGTTATATTTTCGTCATACGGCGTTCGCATGTTGGTCGTGTTTGCTTACCATATTAAGGGGATCCGGGCCACATTTTAAAATAATTTTTATTTATTGAGTTAAAATTTGGAATTTTTTTGTGATGGTTAACCATATTATTTGTATACAAAATAACATGATAAAACTTCTCATATATATGTGACATTTTTAAGTGAGAAGCTCGAAACATCTTCACTGGTTTCCCTTTTATAAAACACAGGGTCGTGGCAAGTGAGGAGAAAAAATGAATAAAATAAATGTAGACTCTTCATTGAACTCACATTGGTTGCTCCAAACAGGTTTATTCAAGTGCAGTCATATATAGCAGAAAATGCTCGCTTGCAAGCCGTCTTGAATAGAATCCACGAAAGAAAAAAATATTCCATCATAAAAACGTTATTACGCCGTTCATTCTAACAAAATCATCGAAGAAAAAAAAAGAATATCTCTTCGTCACTACCTCTCAGCTTCCTTCTTAAATCTAAAAACAAAACTTCTAGAACTTTCTCTAGTCTCTAACTATGATTTTCACATGTAAACAGAATTCATGTCCAGCGTCGAGATTAATTTTATTCAGACGATAATTTTTATTTTAAAAAGTTATTATTTAACTAATTTGTAATCGAACGCTGAATTCGATATCCTGCAGACGATATTTTAAAACAAAAAAAAGAAAAGAAATGAATTTACTGATACGCACAAATATCAAACGTTGAAGAGGGGGAAAATAAATAAATAAATAAAAATAATTATATTTTTTGAAAGGTATGGTTTTGGAATAAATTTAATAAGACTTTTTTAAAAAGGGTTGATAAAAACAGGGAAAAATGAGTTTTATTCGGAATATTAAGAAACAATGTTTAATTAAGAATATTTTTAATTTAGAGCCATTTTTTTAATTTACGCATATTGGAATAAATGTTTTTAAGGAGAATTAAGAATTTATGTCGTTTCCATAAAGATTAACAGATTAGATCTAGTAACAGGATTTTAATTTAATAAGTTGAACAAAGTACGGAATATTGTTAAAAGGAAATTAATATAATATAAGGTTAATTTTGTCGAAGAAAAAAAATTAAATTTGTAATACATATAATATATATTATTTTAAATTTAAAATTTATTAAAAAAGTGGGGTAATTTAAAATTGTTATCACTCAAAATATTATATGTCATCATCAGCTCTCTTGTTTTACATTTAAATAAACAAAAATATATGAATTATAATTTTGATCCAGCATTTTTAAAGAATTTTAATATTTAAAAAAATTGCAAATTAAAAAAAAAATGTAACTTTTATTAAAAAATTCATATTTTCAAAAGTAATTTTTTTTTCAAATTCTCTGATTTAAAATTAAAGTAAAACAATAAAAAAAGACCAAAATCGAAGCATTTACCTTTAGCAGTTCTTGAGTTATAACAATATAAATTCGAGAAATTGTGAAAAAACACATCATGAATAAAGACCATTGTTACAAGAAGCCATTTCCATGACAATCATTGTTTGAAAGCTAGATTTTGAAAACAAACCAAAACTAAAAAACTAATATTTACTCTTCTAATAAGGATAGAAACATGATTTAAACGTCATTTTAAACATAGAAAAACAGGGAAATTTGTAATGCATTTTTAAGGGAAATTTTTTATGCATTTTTTAAAGGAAAATTTGGTGAATTTTGTGTCCCTGACCCCTTTAATAGAAGAAGCGGCAAAAATTCAACAAATTACTTAATTTTTAAACAGTAGGAATGTGTTTTTTCACAAATTCTCGAATTTAAATTGTTATAATTCAAGAACTTTTAAAGGTAAATGCTTCAATTTTGGTCTTTTTTTATTGTTTTACTTTGATTTTGATTCAGAAAATTAAAAAAAGATATATTTATTTTTGAAAATATGATTTTTTTAATCAAAGTTAATTTTTTTTCAAATTTGCAATTTTTTAAAATAATATTTTTTTAAAGTAAAAGATGTCGGTGATATTTATTTCGAAAATTATTTGAGAATGTGATTACCATAATAGATCTAATTCAAGATAGAAATTATTTGCTTTTTTTTTTTCTACGCAACTTATAGTGAAAGTAATTTTCAATATAAACTCCCCCACTGTGATCCTCAATTATGTCAAAGAATGATTCATTTCAGCGGGCTACACAACAATGCTTCTGTACAGAGAGGAAAGGGGAATTTTCAATAGATGTTGGTAGCATGGTTTATGCACGTGGAGTGCCGAGATATTTTTCTTTTCTTTTTTGAGAGTTGACTTTGGTTTTTTGTGAAATGATTCATAGATGTGATAAAAAACAAATTAGATTGAACGAGAAGGTCCTTTTAATCCTGGCCTTTGTTAACTTGTAAATATAATCAACATTGTTAAAATGCAGGATTTGTCCAGCATTTGTTGATAAAGATTTTGTTCGTCGCATCTATAATGGATTTATATATTATTATGTACTGGATCAGTTTTTCACATGTAATATGTACATAAGCACGCATGCATGTAAATATATGTACGTATACCTGGAAAACACTAGAAAATAAAATGTAGACATTGAGGAAAATGCACTGTAAAATAATCCGTTAAATTTACAGCCCAGCATCGTTGGCAGCAGTTTTTACCGTAAATTTACATTTTTTTTTTCTTTTACAGTTTAGAATATTTCTTGTATTATGTTGGATCAAATTACTTAAAGGTACATCATGCAAGTAATATTCCATTTTCCTTAATATCTTCTGCATTTTATTTTCCCAATGTTTGGGAAAAGTTTAAAATATTTCCCAACATTGTATTTTCCCAATGTTTGGGAAATGTTTAAAATGTTTCCCAACATTTTATTTTCCCAATGTTTGGGAAATGTTTAAAATTTTTCCCAACATTGTATTTTCCCAATGTTTGGGAAATGTTTAAAATTTTTCCCAACATTGTATTTTCCCAATGTTTGGGAAATGTTTAAAATGTTTCCCAACATTGTATTTTCCCAATGTTTGGGAAATGTTTAAAATGTTTCCCAACATTTTATTTTCCCAATCGGAAAATTGACTTTCACTTCACTTCTTTTTGACACTGATTACGCGACATTCGAAAATTAAGATGCTTATATTTGTATTTTTATATTCTCTGTCCACGGCTATGTTTGCAGTTGAAATTACTAAGAATTCAAAGTAATCTTTGTAAATATCCGTGAATTTATTTTTTTCGCCGTCTTTAAAGTAATTTACACATTGTGTAGCTTTAAGTTTACCTGTTTTACGGATTGTTAATATAAGGGATAATAAAAACATCTGAAAGTCAATTAATAACATTTAAATACACTGTGATATTAGACATGTTTTATGCATATTTGTTAGAATTTTTTAAAAATTCTTATTTTATTTCACAAAAACTATTTATATTTATTATACTGAGAAAAAAAAAGATGAAATATTACTTAAAATTGGTTTTTAAAATAAAGTTATTGCATTAAAATTATTTCAAGCAGCGTATCAATCAATACTTAATAAAACTTTTATCTAAAAATGGAAGTATTGTAATTATTTCATGTTATGCGAAAGTAATATTTGACCTTTCTTTGATCATTAGCTATAAATAACAAGCACATGCCCTGAATACTTATCATCTTGGGTTGTCGTTTAGAAAGCAGAAAGACAGGTATTTTATCAGCAGATTTCTAAATGTCAGTATTGATTCAAGAATTTGTGTGTGTATTGATAATGCTAATGCAACACGTCACAGCGATAAAATTTGGGAAGTATGTTAATGCATTTCTAGTTTTTTTTTTAAATCTATATTTTTATGTGATACTAATGATAATTTTTTGATTAAAAAAAAGCGAGCATTTGAAAAACAGTTCGGTATAATATTTATCAAAGTAAAAACAACCAAAATGGAAAACAGAAAGATTTAAGAAACCATTTTTATACACCTTAAATGTGTAGAAATATCGATTAATTTTTATATTGGTCGAAAAACAATAGTTCAGAACATTTTGACGCGAAATTTATATTTCCACGCTTATTTTTCTTTTCAAATATTTCAAACAAATAAAGACAGTAATTTTTATAAATTATGTACAATACTAAAATAAGAATATTATAAGTAAGTATGCATACTCGTGTACAATTTGATTCCTCCAATTCTTAAGCAATCCTCCAAAAATTATTGTAAGAAGAATCGAAGATTTAAAAAAATAATAATAAATAAATTTTCATTAAATTAGTTTTTTTTAACGTTTCAATTTGAATTTTAAAAAAATCGACGTTTTAAATTTGCATATTTATCTAAAACAAAGACATTTAAACTATTTTGAAACCTATTCACTCGTATTCAATGATATTTAAAAAGATAAAATTCTTTCAAAAATCTTTTCAAACCTGATTTGCAAGAGTAAACAACATTTTTTATTGCTAAAATATAGTACTTCTTTGTATTATAGGACTTTTAGGAAATATATCTAACAGCATTTTCAAGATGAATTCTTTTTAAAAGGGAAATTAAAATGTTGATAGGAATAGCCCAGGGGATTTCTATCCCAATTAAAATGGGTGCGGAACAATTATAGAACTTTATCGTTGAGCTTTTTTTTGGTCAATCATAGGAAAATAACTATTGTCCGCTTTTATCCTAGACCCATATGTGATTACTTAAAAAACTTGCCTATTGTCGTTTGTCTGCGAAAAATTATTTATTTAGTTATATTTTTACTATCTAGTGTATAAGTTGACCCCGTTTTTTCAACTCGTAAAATAAATCTAAAATTCTTCGACTTATACACTAGTATATACGGTACATTATAAAATTTTTTATTTACATGTATAAGATTTTCTAACTATAAGCAAACATTCTAGCTGCAAAAACGGTTTTCTAAAGATTCGGTGACTTTCCTTATATTTGGTATACTAATTACTGAATCCTTGTCGTAAGGAAATGTCAAACATTTATAAAAATAAACCATTTGAAGCATAACACGGAAGATACTGAATCTGAAATTTATAAGTTTTCTGGTTAATATCACATTAAGATGAGGTTTACCAGAAGTACTGAATATTCATAGCTGATAAATTGAAGATTCAAGAGGTCATTGAAACTACTGAATGAGTTCAAGCACTCATAATGAGACATTCACAGCATGCGAATAATTCACAGATTACCGTAACCGTCAATAATTTTAAAATGTTACAGGGTTTTTTATTCCTTTGATTAGCAAATGCAGGATTTAATTTTGAGATTTAACATTTTCCCTTTAAAATGCCACATAAAATATAAATTTCTTGTTGCAGAAGGGCAAATCATTAAACCTTAAAATAAGGAAAAATTTGATAATCTATGATAATGTTTTAAGCTATATCGTCTTACTACACAGTAAGACGTACATTTAAACATGTGCAGTACATTGACATATAATGATTAACTAATACAGTTATAAAAGGAATATACAGTAGCTTTCGTTATATTGCTATTTCGTATATATCGCTCGATTTTTTTTTATTTATATAGAGGAAAGCAATACAACGATCCTTCTTAAATATAATGCTAAATAACTACGCACGTAAATATTAATAATCAAGGGTAATTATACATTTTTAACTAAAAAATATAATATACTTGTAAATTAATATTTTGGAAACATATACAAAGCATTTCCTCGTAGATTATCAAATTATAATAATTATTTAATTCAGATATATCGCTAATTTGGATGCTCCACCATTTTTTTTTCTTGTCAAGCGATACATAACGAGGAGTTGTTTTTTTTTTTTTTTTTTTTTTTTTTTATATAGTCAATAAGAAAATCATGGCAATGAACCAAAAAAAAAAAAAAAAAAAGATTTTTTTTTTATTTTTGTAATTTGTAACTTGTAACAAAAAGGACAGAAAAACATTTCTCTTTTTATTTAAACTCTGTGTATTACAGAATTTTCTTGTAATTCAAAAGTCGAGCTTTACATTTTAAATCATAATTTCCCTCTGTAATGGGCGTTTGATACACTCTTATATTCAAAATATCGTCTCAGGAAATTAATATTTTCAGCTCTTTTTTTTATGTGACTCTGCTTAAAGTATGTCTCTTTTTTTCTTAGTTCTCAAAATAGTTCTAAAATATACGCTTAATTCAATATTTTATGCTTCAAAAGCTGACAAACTGCGAGTAAGATTTTAACACTGTACGTAAAATTGAGCATATATTTTAGAAATATTTTAAAAACTAAGAAATAAAGAAACATCACTGATAGGAAATTGGAAGCTGAGTGGCCAGCGCAGAATTAATGCAGTCAAAATGGAGAAGTTCTCAGCATGCAATCAATTGATGTGTTACTTTATTTGCCAGTAAGCACAAAAGTGCCTTACTTTTTTCCCCACTCTAGATTAGTAAAATACGGGATTCACTTTTTAAATATAAAACTTTTCTCTTACTCTTTTCTAAGGTAAATTAATACTATTGCTAGAATGTTTAAATGATTCAGCGGCATTAGGATTTAAGAATAAAAATCAAATGCTCTTTGGCACATACATAATAAAAACAATTGCATTGTAGATTACAAATCCTTAAATCGTAAAATGACGAAACAGTTGATCATTTCTAACATAAATTTAAGTGGAATTACGATTCTCTAAATACCTATTAATATTAATATAATTTAAAATATATTTAACAAAAGAAAAACAACCTGCAAAATTTTCAACATAATCGGACTTAAAATTTCATGAATAATAATATAAATCAAAATTCAATTATTAATAAAATGCTGATATTTACCTCTTACAGCTAGATGAGCAGAGTGCATATCCTGACCTTGACTATTTTTGGCAATACACGTGTAATTTCCTGAGCTTTCCACATCTACGTTATTAATCACTAATCTTGAAAAGTCACCATGTGTCATGATATTAACATTATCCGTGGATGCTAGAGAGTCACCATTTTTTCTCCATGTAAAATGCACCGGAGCATCTCCTTCGATTAATCCACACAAAACTTGAACTTTAGTTCCTTCTTTAACATTAGAAGGAAAATGGAAGGGCTGAAGTTTTACCCTATCTGAAATTGAGTAAAATTATGATCAGTAGACTAACTGTGAAATAATATAAAAAAAAGTAACCTTTATTATACTGAAAAATAAAATACTTTACTATCAGAAAAGGGAATCTATTGCTATAAGATATATCTTTCAGGCAAATGTCTCAATGATTATTAAAAATAAGTATAAATTTATAGTCGTGTGACTTTTCAAGTGTAAAAAAAATGTAAGAGAAAATATCAGCTAAAAACTCATTATTAGTAAACTTTATTTGTAATGTTATTGTTATTCCGTATTTTCCATTAGAAATTTTCTATTAATATTTATCGTTTAAAAATTTTTAAATATGTCGTGTATGAACGACTACATTTATAGACTTTTTGTTTTGGGTATTTTTTCTTCAGCTTTCATTACATAATACTTTGAAAGAATTTGAATGCATCCCTTATTTTTTTTTATTATTTTTTTAATATTTACATATTTAAAATTAGCAAAAAGGGGCTTTCTTATGGATGCATTTATGCGTTAATTCTGATTTAACATTAAAAGGAGAAATATCTTAAACGTATTTTATTTCTATATCGATGAGTAATTATTTCAATTGCGAAAACATTGTGATTTGTTAAACAAAATTATTCGCAATATTTCAATGGAATGTAAAATTGGCGCATCCTTAAAAATTGAATCCAAAGCACAAGTCAAAATACTTTATAAAGTTATTTAAAATTTATAATTAAACAAATAAGTAAATCGATACATGAGGAGAGGACAGAAGGCAGCTAATTTTTTTTTTTTTTTGGTTAGTTATTTTTTAAAATTTGGTACTTATAACGTATTTTAATCATTCGAGTTGAATATTGGAAAAGACAAAAGTAGTGCGAAAATTTCTATAATTCTGAAAAGAAATATTGATATATGGATGAAAACCTATAGAGATTAAAGAAAATTATAAATAATTTGGATACGCCAAGACAAATACATATTTTCATTAAGAATAGAATTTTAAATGGTTATGTTGTTATAATATCACGTTATGAATCAATGCGTTTTGGCAAGTAACAATAAATATTTTGTAGAGATAAACATTCCAAATGAACTGTGAGATTATAACTCTATCCTTATAACATGGGTGATTCAGTGAAACCAAATTATTAATTTTTATTAATCAAAATCATTTTCAATAAATAATATCGCTAATAAAAAAAAATTTTTTGTTATTATTTCGTTATATTGTTCAATGCATCTTTAATTGTTGAAAAAGGACAATAATAGATATAAAATCTCAATAATTCAAAAAAGAGAAACATTTCAAAACAGATAGAACGGAAAAATCACGCAGATTTAAAATAATTGCAAATATTTTTGCGTTTCATTTAGGAGACTATATTTTTAATTAATATTTTATTAATTCCATTTCTATTGTTAATTTTTTAATACATTGTAACGTTAGAAATGGAATCAATGTATTAATATTAAAAGTATTCCGACTTATGTTAAGTAGCATTCCAAAGCAATTATAAAGTATCGTATCTTTAATATATAAATGAACCAAGCCATATTACTATTTACAAATAAACAGAAAGATGAATATAACAATAAAGAATTTTTTATTGATTTTTTTCCTCTATGTATCATCAAAATATCCGGTAAACTATTGAAAAAACACTCAATTAAAGGAAAAATCTGCATAGTTAAACTAGACAAATATTTTAAAAAGAAGGACGCACCATTTAGATATTAAAAAGAATTGCAAGTAATTTTTATGCATTTAGGAAAAAAGTATTTATTGCTTTCTTTTCTTTTAATTGCTAAATCGTTAATATGTTACAACATTAAGTAATTAAAAAATACTCGATTGCTTTGAAAATATAATTCTATTTTTTCTCTGTCAAAGAAACTTCCAAAAAAAAAAAAAAAAAAAAAAAACTATGAAAGGATAATTTATTTTTCATTGCATGGATGAATTCAGACAACAGAGATTAATATTTTAAAATTAGCCATGAAGACGTAATTAACGGGATTATTTTCTACAATAGTATTTCTTAAACAGTTTTAATTCCATACGTAAGAGTCCACATTCCAAGAGTTAAGTGTCAGGAAGAAACAAAATAAGACAGAAAATATCTATGATTCCAAGAGACAAACGTTTAAGAACGAAATGGATGTCTACTTAGATTATTTTATATAGAAAAAGTCGTAAGTATAAGTATTTCATGTTTAGGAAAATATTTTCTTTCAGAGATATCTTTTGTGAATTTCATTTGAATTATAGAATCGTTCAGGTTTTAAAACCTCAGACTGAATCGATATTTGGTTCATTTTCAAATATTTCGATTTTCCCCAAGGAGATGTACCAAATTATTCGGGAAGTCATCGCTCAATCGTTATAATATGTATGAATTCAGTTGAGCGATTTAAATTACTCCTTAAAATGATATAAAATTTAAAAATATTTTTCAATCTTAAAGTATGCCATTTTCTTACATATCAACTTTTATTTATTTATAGGTTATTTTGCTTACTCAGTTTATTCATCAGCTGCTATTTATTTATAGAATATTAACGTCAGTTAAAACACTATATGTAAATATCTTGGGTCTTAACAGATGTCCATGTAAATCCACAATCTGTAAATTCTATGCTTAACTTTCTACTTGCTACTATATACTTTGATAATTAAGAAGCGATTTTCGCAAGGAGAATTAATATTGCATTAAAACTCTTTGCCGGAAAACTTTACAGCATTGTTTATCGCGTAGAAGCCTTGGAGTACGAATTTATATCTAAAGGTGTAAATTAGTAAATATACTAAGACAAATATACTTAAGGTAAATAATCATTACTTACCTTCGCAGAGAATAGTTCTAAAACTTAACAAAAGGCAAAACACTATTCCATTTATCCTATATTTATCCAGACTATAGAAATATCCAGTACCATCCACAGGCGGCGGTTTCCCAGTCCGGAACATAATCCATCTGATAAAAAGTGATATATCCATAACTAAAGTTCACACATAAGTACACACACACACCTAAACACAGAAAATTTTTAACTAAATCATTGGCAACAATCACAAAACACTTGCACAACCTCTTTTGAGTCCTAAATTGTGCGGGACCGTGGAATAGGAGGACAAGAAGCTACATGTTGTACTGTTCGAAGCTTGGCTCATTCTGAAGACTATTCCAGCGCCACACTCTGACAGGACTGTAAAACAGTGTTTTTAGAATGACGTCATAAGGATGCTGCCAGTACTCCCAGAGGTTGGGAAACTAGTTTTGAAGATGAGGAGCAAGGTGAGACTAAGAAAATGATCTTGGTGGCTTTGGATGAGATACGATATTCGAATATCAGAACCTACCGGAACCTTTCCTGAAAAATAAAGTAAAAGATAAGAAAAGTAGTAATTAAAATACTTGGAATATTCTACAATTAAAAATATTTTTTATTAATAATTACCCTTGCAATTTTCTTTTACGCAAAAATAATTTATTGTAAAGTCTATTTCATGTGAATCGCTTTTTTTATTGTAAAAACCCATGCACTGCCAAGAACAAAACTTATATTTAAATATACGGCCAACAAACAACTGATTGCTTGCAAATGTAACAAAAAATGTGAAAAGTGCGGCGCGTTTCGAAAAACTCCTTGTTTCTCTTCATCATAAGCAAAAAGGTGTGCCAAAGTTTTGAGAGAAAGGAAGAACAAGACTTGCTCAGTAACTCGTTTTGCTTTTCTAATTTTGCATATTCATGTCAACCCCCCCCCCCAATATATATATATATATATATATATATATATTACTAGTTTTTAACTGGAGTTTTTCAGTTATAAAATATTTTTTAACAAAAATATTTATGCAACAAGCACTATATTTCTTTGTAATTCTGTTTGCTGATGTCATAGTGCAGACATAGTAAACACATTTTTTATTATATTAAAACGACTCTGCTTATGATATTTCGACATTATATATGAGGACGGGAGTTTCAAATTCACTTGATCCGAAAGATTGAATTTTGGGAGATTGCGCTCTGACTGCGTCCATTAGTTTTCATTATAAATCAATATTTTTAAAAACTAGAAATGCACAGAAAAAAACTTTTTTTTATTGCAATATTTTTTCGTGTAGGTCCTTTAATGGAATATATTTATAGATAAAATTTGATTTTTAAAATTTTGGATAAAGCGAATTTGAAACTTACGTACTCATATATATTATATATATTTATAAACACATCTTATTGCAGTTATTATTGAATCTTTTAAAAAACGTAGGTAAAAATAAAATTTATAAAATTAAAATTTTGAAACACAAATTGATTTCAAATACATTGTAAATCTTTTCAGATCAAAATACACATTTTGCATAAGTAAAAACAGATCAAGAATTCTAATGAAGTTAATTGTTCTTTATAAATTGAATAAAACGAAAGGAATATGGAACGTTAATATTTGTCTGTGCAACTCTTTCCTCAAATGTTTAACAGCATGTATCAAATTTGTCATTTCATCTTTACGCCTGATTGTTTTTTGGTAGGCAATTAAAAATTCTTACTCAAAATAAATTATAAACAAGTAAGCAAAATATGTTTATGCGCATTTCAACATAAAATTATTCTTCCTACCCTCGATGGTGTCAAAGATTTTAAATGCCATAAGGGCCACTAAAAATCATTCTCCCTGCCATGCATGGTACCGTAGATTTTCAATCTCCAGTCTCAAGAAAAGAGCTTTTTTAAATTTTGGTGGTACTGCTTTAAAACCTTTAAGGGTTTTCTTAAATAAAGAAAGACAACTTTGTGACACATGCTTTAATTTATTTTTGTTCGGAAATGCATGAAACTAGCAGGTGTTGTTATTAAGAAACTGTCTAATTGTACTCAGTTTTCTGTTTTTTTTTTTTTTTAACACATAGATTTTTTATAACAAGCCTTCAAAGTTGACACTGGTGAACAGATTTCCCGTCGAAAGTAGAAAAACCGGTCGTAAAGCAGGAGAAAAAGAGTGATCACGTAATAGAAGTATCTTAGAACTGGATAGGCAATTTAATTACCATAAAATGAAAAACTAAGTTCGAATCGAAATCGCTTCCATAGTCAGGCATTCAATGAATTTGTAAATATGTCAAAACGTTTTGCGCTTGTTGAGCGGAGCAGTTAAAAACAACCTTAAGAAACATTAGAAAAATAATCCCTATAGCCAGCTCTTCAAACGCTTCATCAAAGTGGGATCAACAACTAAAATGAGCTACTAAAATAATGAATTAAAGTTTATTTTGTTATACACATACATTTAATGTCTGAATTTAAAAAGCTATTAAAAATTGAACAAAATAAACTAAGACTGACTTGAATGAACAGAACTGTAAATGTTCTTGATTTAACCACTGCTTGTTATGCAATGGATATTTATTTATATGTATGATGCCTTCGAGTAACTTGGCGAAATGTTTACTTTTTGTATTTTTAAATGTCTATTGGTATTTTTATTTTTTTTTTGTATGTAAATTTTAATTTTTTAAATGTATTCAAGTCTGTCTTCAATCTTTTGAGGCTTGTTTTATTTTGTCAAAACAAATAAATAAATAAACTCAATATCTATGGTTTAAGGGGCTCGTATCCTTTTAAGAATAACAAAAACCAACAAAAGTTTGAATCAATGTGTATCTAAATGTTTTTTTATGCATAAACATGAAAGTTAGACTAATAATAAAACAGATTGGGAATATTAATAAAACATTCTTAAAAATTGATTAACATTTTACAGAATTTGTGTATAGTTAAAATCATAATAGCTTTTATTATTATTATTA
Organism: Maratus speculifer; assembly: GCA_964019185.1. Taxonomy (NCBI): domain Eukaryota; kingdom Metazoa; phylum Arthropoda; class Arachnida; order Araneae; family Salticidae; genus Maratus; species Maratus speculifer. The sequence continues at coordinate 398,420,706 of OZ025294.1, read as the reverse complement.
TTATTATTTTCTTGTTTTGCTCCGCGCAGTACATTTTAAGAACATATGCACGGATTATTATCTATTCTTAATACTTATTCATACATCTGCATACGTATTATGATCTATTCTTAGGTCATAATTGTATGTAAAATGTATTTTTCTTAAAAAAAAAAAAAAATCAAAATTTTATTTCTATTAATGAAATGAAAAGTCAAAACAAACAATTTTATCAATGTAAATAATTAAAAGTAGGTCGGTTTATGTTTTTATTTTCTGTATAGAATTTCATAGCAATCCATATATATGTACAAAAGATATCATGCGCGTAGTGACTTAAGGAGCAAAAAAAAAAAAAAAAATTAAGCTGTTTTAACTTAGACTATTCAGTTACTAATGGTGTTGTATTCAAAGTCAAATAATTTAACTATTGATTTATGCTTAAATTTTACCTGTATCTTAATTAAAACCAGAGTTACAGCCATTTAACCCTCTCGAGTGTGGTGTACTATTAATAGTACATCTAATTTCATCGACTATTATTTTTTATTTAAAATAACTTAGTTACTTTCAACATATAGAAATCGTAGTATATGGCTCTGTCTTTCTTATTATGACTTCATTTATGTTTTGATATTTAATAATAATAATAATAATAATAAATGTTTTCTTAATTCTCTTTTCACCGTTGGCAATTCCTTTATTTTATACACATATTTCACGCTTTAAATTTAAAATATATGTTACTTTTCTGAACGAACAATGTGCTATAAAGCGTAAAAAACATTAGAAAAATGTAATACCTTCTGAAATCAAGTTGCAATATGTTATTTTCCAAAAGTCTCCAAAAACTTTTCCTTAGCCTGATTTCATATTAAAATGCATCGAATAGTACACGAAATAAGTACACTCGTTACGTTTCAGGCAATAAAAAAAATTTTATACTTCCGTAAATCTATTTTGATAGCTACGATTAACGTTATTAATATAAAAGTAGTTTTCTTTCCAAAATGGAAAAAAATTCGGATCGGAAAGGGTTAAAGCTATTTACAGCTTTTGAATTGTGTTTAAAATTATTTGTAGCTTTTCTCAAAATGAAGTTTTTTTTTAAATTTTTACAATACGCGAAACATCTTATAGCAAAAAATTATACATAAAATGTTTTGAAATTTTGCGTACTTTTTTTTACAAGTATTTATCGAGGGAACTGACTGCACTCATGATAATATACCCGTATTTATTAAATGTCAAAGCTGCAACGAATTTTACATTTTTTTTTTCATTACATCAGTATTTTAACTACCGTATCACCTGAGATACAGATGCTTATTTTATGCGAACAGTCTATGACCTTAGAAAAAGTTATTCTATTTATTATTCAAATTACAAAACCCATACATTGGTTTGTTTTTCAGTTAACCTGTTTTGCAAATTATCAATTTTTCATATAATTTTGACCATTTTTCATTTTCAACAATTATTTCTATGTAATTGCTAAAATATCTACACATTTCCCTAAGTTTTAGCTCAAATATCATCATAAGAAATCATTATCATAAAAAATTGGTATAAAGATAAATTTTCAGGGGGAAAAAATAATCTTTGAAGGTGGTGTGGTTACCTCAAAAAATATGTAGATAAACAAAATTTAAATTAAAAAAATACTGAATAAAATAAATGATATTGAACTAAGTAAAAAACTAATCAATGAAAATGAAAGAAATCGCACGAAATTTATAATGCAAGATCGAATGAAAAAAAAATGCACATTTCCATCATTTAATTGTATTGAGAACATCGTATTTAGTATACTGCCCCAGAAACACAATTTTACCTTTTCGGGTATACAGAGATTAGATTTACGTTAGAATAATAAAAAAAACTATATCTCTTTACCTGCAATTCTCTCAGTACTCAGTAAACAGATCTGAATTATTTATATTTGCAATATATATTTTATTTAACCCTTTCGGGTCTGGTGAAATACAATGTAAGACATGTACTATTAATAGTTTAGCTATTAATAATTAATATAATAATTCTATTTATGTTGTTTTATGAAATACTCATAATTTTCTATAATACTTTTCACTAAATCAAATATTGCATTATGGAAAGTAATGCGAACTTAACCAGAAATTTAATTGAATAATTTGTAACATTGTACAGCACAGGTGTTTCGAAATGAAATATGCAACTTCAATATCATATTAAAGAAAAAAAATTCAAAGAAGTAAGAAAGTAATTTTTAATGAAATAGTAAAGTAATTTTAAAGTAATTTTAAAGCAAATTTTATTCAAATACTTTTAATGTTAAAGCAAAAAAAAAAAAAAAAAAAAAAAAGCATAAAACTTTTTAAAGACATTAACAGATCTCGAAACGTGCTTCTTCAATTATTCGCACGATATCTAGACGAGAATGCAATTCAATCCGTGTAGAGTTCAAAATATCTGGTGTAACCAAAAGTCATAGTTCAAGAACCGACAGCACAAAAACCTAAGGTATGGAGCACAAGAAAATAACCTTTATTACTTTATAGAAAGATAGTAACAGAAGAATCTATGACCCATGTCTGCTGGAATCGAAGTGGTGCATAAGCCAAAAATAAGTACCACTAATCATTGACTCCTAGGTTTTACATTGTGTTTGTCGTACAATCGTTTCATACTAGTCAGCCACTAGTAGTGTTCATTTTTGGTTTATGCACCCCTTCGATTCCGACAGACATGGATCATTTGATCCCCTATTACTACTCGTTAATATATGGGAAATCTCCTCCACTATTAGATCTGCATATTATTTTCTACGCATCGCAACTCTGATGAACAGGCTCTCAGTGAGGCAGACGATTTTGAAGAAACTATTAATTCCTAAGAAGCCAGACGATTTAAGCGGTAGAAAAAAGAACTGAACGGAAGAAAGGAGAATGGAATGTTTTTAGTTTTAAGTTGGTGTAAAAAGAACGTAAGATGAAGACGAGTTCCCGTATAAGATGTAATTGATTAATTAGAGTTATGATTGTTTGCTTTGTAAATAGTCTTATGTAAATATCTTTTTTGTAAATATTAACGTTTAATATAAGTCATTTAAAAGTTTAAAAACGGTGTCAGAATTTAATTTACCTCCGAGTTTATTTACTTATGTGTTCAAAAGAACTTTTTAAAGAAGAATCTCCATAAATATAATAAATTATTTTTTTTTCTTGTGCTCGATACCTTAGGTTTTTGTGCTGTCGACCCTTGGACTATAAGGTTTCATTAATGCACTGTTTGAACTCATGTATAGTTGTAGCATTTGTCTCACAAATGACATTCTTAGTGAAATTGCAAAGAAACTAGTTAGATGTGGCAATCCCAAAACTTTCTTCCATTTCATAAATGTTACTACTTCCTAAAAAGGGGTACATAGCAACGCCACCGAGTAGGGGATTCACACCAAAATATAGTCAATAACAGTTTATTCAACTACTAACTGAATCTACAGTTTAACGAAAAAAATCCGAGCATTAGTTTCTGAGATATATAGATCTATTGAGGAAATTTTAGAAAAATTCTAAATAGAAGCGCCACTTGTTGGGTGGTGTACGCTAAAAATAAATCAGCATACACTTTTATCAGGTACTAACTGAATCTGAAGTTTGATGAATAGTCACGCATTACTTCGTGAGTTACAGTTATTGCCGTGAAAAAAGCACCATATCACCTGTAAGGCGATTTACACCAGAAACTGAACAATACTAATCTATTTTAGGGACTAGCTGAATCTGAAGTTTTAGGAAAATTCGTGTATTAGTTCTTAAGTTAGCAGTACTGCTGTAATTATACAGTCATGAGAATAATGCAGAATAGCAGCGCCACCTCTTGAACAATTTGCACTAAAAGTAATCAGAACCAAACTATATCACTAAGGACTAACTGAATCTAAAGTTTTATGAAAATCTGTCTATTAGTTCATGAGATAGAGCTATTGTGGAGAGCGCAATTAACCCAGAATATCAGCATCACCTATTGAGCAATATATACCAAAAACTAATCAACTCCAGTTTATATCAAAGTCTAAAAGACTATATAGTTTTGTGAAATTCCGTGCATTAGTTCTTGAGAAACAGCGCCCACAAAATATTTGTCACTGACAGAATGACAGACAGGCTCACAGACAGACATTATCTAAAAACAATCAAATCGTGTTCAGAACCTTCTGAAACGCATAAATCCATCGAAAACCGGAATTCGGAAATTTTCACGAATTCTATTTTTCCTTTTTGTAAAGTAAAAAATTGCATTGAGTGATATTAGGAGAACACGAAAGCCATGGCGTACCTTCACGTTCGATGTCCGGATCTAAACATTTTTGTGCATCCTAAGCTATATGCGAAAGATCCCGTCCAGATAGAAAATAACATCTTTTTCTGTAGCGTTACTATTTCCTGTGGCGCAGTCATTTCTGCTACTTTTCTTCTATAAGACACTGAGTGCTATCTGCGATTACGATTACAAACTTTCGATTAACATTTTGTCCATCTCCTAATTAAAATACGAAATTGTTTTAACGGAGTACTGTACATGAGTCATTTTTGAAAAGTGACAATTTTATATCCCAGGGGTCTTAAAGACATATTTATTAAATTAAAAAAAAGGGGGGAAAGAAAAAGGATTTAATCTATCAATGTTAACCAGTTATGCATATAAACTGTAATTATTTGCTTATTGAAATTAAATATAATATTTTAAATATTATTTAATGAGAATATCATTCCTTCACTATATGTTCCTATTCACACACGTAGAAAAGAAAATACTTTCTCTGCCATTACAGTATGTATGTTTAAAATTATCTTTTTAATCCATTAAACATACTTAAATAAATATTTAGCCATTTAATTATATTTATATTTTATGAAAGCAAAAAGTTAGGGAGGTTTTTAATGACGTCCCTTCTATTTGTCATCATTTCTTCACATAACTGTAAATTTGCCTCTGTTTACTTAGTAGATGGCAGCACATGCATCATATAGATCTAGGACAATTTGTAAAAGAGTACAGTGAAGAAATCTTTTGCTCAAAAACATTCTTGAATAGCTAGCACCTGGTTTTATAGTGCTAGATAAAAGTAAGTATTTTTATTATCCGTCATTCCCTCATCTATTATAAATTTAATATAAACTAAAGAAATGCCCTTTTACGTTGTTATTTTATTCAAAAAGGTTTCAAAAGATATTTATAACTGAAAATATACCTAGGACTAATCCTTTTTGTATAACACGGTTTTTAGAAGTATTTCGTCATTCCCTCATAATTTTAACATATGAAGAAATGATTTAAATTGTGAGGGAATGATCCAAAGCTACACAGGATATCCCTAAACTAATGGTATATATGCTAGGGGGTGATAAAACACATCAAGACGAATAATAGTAAATAGGAAACCAAGGGTTCCAAACATTTTCCAAAGGAGATAGCCGCCATTAAAGTTTAAGGTCCAAAATTTCAAATACACATAAAAAACGGAAAAATTGGTCAATTGATTTGCGGTTTTCACTAAAACTATTCTTTATGTTGGTATTTTCTTGAAAATAAATTATAAAGATAAATTTCGAAAAATTCCGATAGAGGGCGCTTTTGACTTTGAAGTAATGAAAAACTATTTTTTGCCGTGATTTTTTGCATCTCATTAAATGGTTTCGTAAGCTTAGACTTAATCGTAAATTTTGAAATCAAAATTGGAATTGTTGGGAGTGTTTAAGTAGCACAAACTTAACTGTGTTCAGAGGGTTTAAATTTCAAATGATTATAAAAAACGGAAAAATTGGTCGATTGATTTGCGGTTTTCACTAAAACTATTCTTTATGTCGGTATTTTATTAAAAATGAATTAGAAAGATAAATTTCAAAAAATGCCGATAGAGGGCACTTTAGACTTTGGAGTAACGAACAACTATTTTTTACGTTATTTTTTGCATCTGATTAAATGTTTTCGTAAACTTAGACTTAAACTTAAATTTTGAACTAAAAAATCTGAATAGTTGGGAGTCGTTAAGTAGCACAAACTGAACTGTGTTCAGAGGGTTAAATTTTCAAATGATTATAAAAAACAGAAAAATTGGTCGATTCGTTTGCGGTTTAAAATAAAACTATTCTTTAAGTCAGTATCTTCTTGAAAATAAATTTTAAAGATAAATTTCAAAAAATTCCGTTAGAGGGCGCCTTAAACTTTAGAGTAACCACCAACTAATTTTAATCGTTATTTTTTGTATCTAATTAAATGCTTTCCAAAACTTATTAAATGTTTTCGAAATCTTTGATTTAAGCTTAAATTTTGAACTCAAATTCTGAATCGTTGGGAAGGGTTAAGAAGCGCAAACTGACGTGTGTTCAGGAGTTGAAATTTAACCCCCCCCCCCCCCTCCTCGAACACAGTTTACTTTTGCGCTACTTAAACACTCGCAACGATTCAGAATTTGAACTCAAAATTTAAATCTAAGCATTTGAAAGCATCTAATGAGATTAAAAAAAATAACGGTTAAAAATAATTGTACGCTACTCCAATGTCTAAGGCGCCCTCTGTCGGCATTTTGTGAAATTTATCTTTAAAATTTATTTTCAAGAAAACACTGATTAGAAAAGTAGTTTTAGCAAAAACGGCAAACGAATCGACTAATTTTTTCGTTTTTTATAATCGTTTGAAATTTAAACCCTCTGACAACAGTTCAGTTTGTGCTACTTAACCGCTCCCAACTATTCAGATTTTGAGCTCAAAATTTAAGTTTAAATCTAAGCCTACGAAACCATTTAATGAGATGCAAAAAATAACGGCAAAAATGAGTTGTTTATTAATAACAAAGTCTAAAGCGCCCTCTATCGGCATTTTGGGAATTTATCTTTATAATTCATTTTTAATAAAATACCGACATAAAGAATAGTTTTAGTGAAAACCGCAAACCAATCGGCCAATCTTTCCATTTTTTATAATCATTTGAAATTTGAACCCTCTGAACACATTTCAGTTTGTGCTACTTAACCGCTCCTAACTATTCATATTTAAAGCTCAAAATTAAAGTCTAATCTTACCAAACCATTTAATGAGATGCAGAAAATAACGGCAAAAAATAGTTGTTCGTTAATCCAAAGATTAAAGCGCCCTCTATCGGCATTTTTCGAAATTTATCTTTATAATTTATTTTCAAGAAAATACCGTCATAAAGAATAGTTTTAGTGAAAACCGCAAATCAATCGGCCAATTTTTCCGTTTGTTATGTTTATTTGAAATTTTGGGCCCCAAACTTTAATGGCGGATATCTCGTTTGGAAAACGTTTAGGACCCTTGGTTTCCTATTTACTATTACTCGTTTTGATGTTTCTATCACCCCCTAGCGTATGTACCATGAGTTTAGGGACACCCTGTATATAGGGTGTATCTAAACTACTGGGGAAAACTTTAAGGGGTGATAGTACACATCAAGACAAATAATATTAAATGGGAAACTAAGGGTCCCAAACGTCTTCCGAAGGAGATAGGCGCCATCAAAGTTTAGGGTCCAAAATTTGAAATGATCATAAAAAACGGGAAAATTGGTCGATTCGTTTGCGGTTTTCGCGAAAACTATTCAATATGTCAGTATTGTCTTGAAAATAAATTATAAAGATAAATTTCAAAAAATGCCGGTAGAGGGCGCTTTAGACTTTGGAGTAACGAACAACTATTTTTTACCGTTATTTTTTGCATCTCATAATTTTTTTTTTAGAAGTTTAGACATAAATTTTGAGCTCAAAATCTGTGGTTAAGTAGCGCAAACTGAACTGTGTTCAATGGGAGTGGGTAGGTTCAAATTTCAAATGATTATAAAAAAAAGAAACATTGGTCAATTGATTTGCGGTTTTCACTAAAATTATTCTTTATGTCAGTATTGTCTTGATAATAAATTATACAGATAAATTTCAAAAAATGCCGATAGAGGGCGCTTTAGAATTTGGAGTAACGTACAACTATTTTTTACCGTTATTTTTTGCATCTCATTAAATTTTTTTAGAAGCTTAGACATAAATTTAAATTTTGAGCTGGAAATCTGAATCGTTAAGTAGAGGAAACTGAACCTTGTTCAATGGGGGTGGGGAAATTCAAATTTCAAATGATTATAAAAAACGGAAAAATTGGTCGATTCGTTTGCGGTTTTCTCTAAAACCATTCTTTATGTCAGGCTTTTCTTGAAAATAAATTTTAAAGATAAATTTCAAAAAATTCCGTTAGAGGGCGCCTTAAACTTTTGAGTAACCAAAAACTATTGATAACCGTTATTTTTTTTTTTTTTATCTAAATAAATGTTTTAAAAGCTTAGACTTAAATTTTGAACTCAAAATCTGAACCCTTGTGAGTAATTACGTAGCGAAAAATCGAACTCTGTTCGTTGGGTGGGCAGGGTAATAATTCAACTCCTGAACACAGTTCACTTTGCGCTTCTTAACCCCTCCCAACGATTCAGAATTTGAGCTCAAAATTTAAGTGAAAGCTTTTGCAAGCATTTAATTAGATACAAAAAATAACATTTAAAAACTGTTGTTGGTTACTCTAAAATTTAAGGAGCCCTCTAACAGAATTTTTTGAAATTTATTTTTAAATTTATTTTCAACGAAATACTGACATAAAGAATGGTCTTAGAAAAAACCGCAAACGAATTGACCATTTTTTCCGTTTTGTATAATCATTTGAAATTTGAACCTTCCCACCCCTGAATGTACACAGTTCAGTTAGCGCTACTTAACCACTCTCAACGATTCAGATTTTCTGCACAAAATTTAAATTTATGTCTAAGCTTTAAAAAAATTTAATGAGATGCAAAAAATAATGGTAAAAAGTAGTTGTACGTTACTCCAAAGTCTAAAGCGCCCTCTATTGACATTTTTTGAAATTTATCTTTATTATTTATTTTCAATACAATACTGACATAAAGAATAGTTTTAGTGAAAACCGCAAATGAATTGACCAATTATTCTGTTTTTTATAATCATTTGAAATTCGAACCTACCCACTCCCATTGAACACAGGTCAGTTTGTGCTACTTAACCACAGATTTTGAGCTCAAAATTTAAGTTTATCTCTAAACTTCTTAAAAAAATTAATGAGGTGCAAAAAAATAACGGTAAAAAATAGTTGTTCGTGACACCAAAGTCTAAAGCGCCCTCTATCGGAATTTTTTAAAATTTATCTTTATAATTTATTTTCAAGGCAATACTGACATAACGAATAGTTTTCGTGAGATCCTCAAACGAATCATCCAATTTTTCCGTTTTTTATAATCATTTCAAATTTTGGACCCTAAACTTTGATGCTGCCTATCTCCTTCGGAAGATGTTTGGGACCCTTATTTACCCATTTAATATTATTTGTCTTGATATGTACAATCAACCCTTAAAGTTTTGCCCAGTAGTTTAGATACACCCTGTATAAAGTAAGCGTCTTACATTAAATCGGAGAGTTAACTGTAGTTACTATCAAGTACAGTTTGGTTCATGTTATTTTTTAATAAGTATAAAAATAACGTACTTGCATTCTAAATGTTGCAATTTTTCATGCTAATTTATTGAAACTCATTTTTTTTTACTCATTGACACTTTTTTTTGGGGGGGGGGGGCACTTTGTATAATGCTCATTTTTTTAATAAGAACATATAGATAACAGCATATATTTAAAAGGAAATCCACTTTATTCGAAAGAAAATGATTAGATTTCATGGGATATAACCCTTTTAAAAATTAATTCATATTTAAAATAAACATTTCTAAAAAAACAAAATACAGCGACTTCTTCATACACTTGATAATTAAGGGGAAGGCCGAAGAAGGAAACAATAACTGATACAATTGTATAAGGTGTAAATGAAATATTATACTGTTACATCAAATCATCTTCATGTTTGCATTACTATACATTAAATATCAAAACTAGGACTTCCCTCAGAGGAATAAGTCTGAGCGATATTGCTTAACAGAGTTTTTAAAATAATATGCTAAAAGTAAAAAGAGATTCTAGCCTTAATTGATTATATATTGTCACAAATTGAAATGATAAAAAAGAGCAAGATGAATGGTACATTTGCAATATATTACATACAAATTCCTATACACGGTTAAAAAATGGGAAATCAAACTATACAAAACAGTCACGCATAAATATAAAATTTGAAGAATACAGCTAACAAAGCGCTAAAATATCTTGTATCGGAATTTAAACTCTTTGAAATGACGCAAAGAATATACACATCAATTTTAGTACCTAAAATTGGCGCAAATCATGTTGGTTGAGTAGAATGAGGGATTTTTTTTATATGGTGTGTAGTTCCCCTAAATAGATAGAGTAAAATAATTAATATATGTGGGAGCGATTCTTTCTCCAACAGCCAAGTATCATGTCTTGTAAGGTTCTTCATATCGCAACTCTGATAGAAAAGGTCTTTAGAAAGCAGACGATTTTCTGAAAAAAACTCCATTCAGACGAAAAGCCGAAGAAAAGAGAAATGAACGGAAGAGATGGTTGGATGGAATGTTGGGAGAGTTGGTGTTGACTTTAGAAGAATGTTGATTAAGATGACCCGATTAAGATGTTTTAATTAAAGTTTCCTTTTGAATGTTCGAATTGTAAATATTAATATGTAAATATCTTTTTTGTAAATATTAACGTTTAATATAAGTCATTTAAAAGTTTAAAAACGGTGTCAGAATTTAATTTACCTCCGAGTTTATTTACTTATGTGTTCGAAAGAACTTTTATAAGAAGAATCTCCATAAATTTTGGTGTCAGAACCGAGACAAACGAACGCCCACAGAGAAGAAATATATATATACTTTAAATAATCTGGAAGCCGTTATTATTTAGAATTGTGATGGAATCCTTGCTGGAAATTATTATGAGGAAATCTTTTTTGAATATATGTTTAATGATATGAAGCTGTTGGATACTGCGACAACAATGCTGTTTAAATGTGTGAAGCTGAGCATCTGATTATGAAGTGAGTTTATTATTTCATTTTTCTTTTCAATAATGGAAAAATTAGTTGATTTAAAGGAATTAGAGTTTTCTTTGAAAACTGAAAAATCAGCTAGTATTAAGATATTCCACAAATTAATTTTTGGAGAAATCGGTGACAGAAATAATCGACGTAGAATTCGGAATTTTACTGGGTTTACGTTTGAAGTAGATTCCGATGAATATCAAACTAAATTCAAAGAAATTAAAGATAATTTTTCTGTTAACGACTTAATTACCATTTGCAATGTTTTGTGTATAAATAATTCGGGAACTTTTGATGAAATTGCTGCCAGAATAATTTCTAGTTTATGTGATTTTAATATTTTAAAAATTAATATGATAGCCGATGTAGGTACTCTTAGTGATGACGAAAGTGTTGATCAATTTAATGATGATTTACAAGATAAAACTAAAAATATTTCAACTGTTTTTGAGAATAATATGAGAAATGATTCTGGTAGTTCTAATTGTGAAAGTAATGAAAATCAGAAAATTCTAATTCCTGATTATGTTATTAAACCAAGCATTTCTATTAATGATATTGAAAGTATGATTACAATGTTTGAAGGTACTCAAGTACAAAATATTAATAAATGGATTGCCGATTTTGAAGATATTGTTTCATTATTTAACGTTAGTGATTTGCACAAATTGATTTTGGCTAAACGCCGTATGACAGGCAAAGCAAAATTATTTCTTGAAAGTGAAACAAATATTAATTCGTGGTCTAAATTAAAAGCCCTACTCATATCTGAATTTGGTCAAACGTGCAATTCAGCTGAATTACACGAATTGCTGTCCAAAAGAAAAATTAGACCACATGAATCGTTAGATGAATATTTTTTAAATATGAAACAATTATGCTCAAAAGGCAATATTGAAGATTCTGCCCTTATTCAGTATGTAATAAATGGAATTAATGACCCCATTTTTAAAAAATCTTTTTTGTATGGTTGTCCCATCATTGCTGAATTTAAACAAAAATTAAAGATTTATGAAAAAATAAGATCGGAGTATGAAAATGCAAAATTTCATAAATATGAAGGAGCTAAGCCTAAAATTAAATCCGAAGTTGAAGTTAAGAACAGATTTAAGCCTGTAAAGCCAAATATGCGTTGTTTTAATTGTGGCGGGAATAATCATAAGAGTATTAACTGTGTAAATAAAGATAAAGGGCCGCTTTGTTTTGCTTGTAACGCTTATGGTCATAAATCATTTCAATGTAATAAATCTAAAGATACAAGTGTTAAAAATGCTCAGTCACAAGTAAACATTATTACATCCCAAGATTTAATTCTGAAAGAGATAAAGCTTTATTCTTTGCGTTTAATCTCTTTAATAGATACTGGTAGCCAAAAGACTTTGTTAAAGAAAAGTATTTATGATAATTTGAAGAACTTTGTAGAATTAAAACCTACGAGTATCTCTTTGACCGGTCTAGGAAAAGCCTCAATTAAACCAGAAGGTTGTTTCAATTCAGAAATCGAAGTAGATGGTTCAAAATTTAAAGTTACTATTTTTGTCGTTAAGGACAGTTGCATTAATTTCGATTTAATTATTGGCACTGATGTTATTCATCAAGGTACATTAACTATTTCTGAGAATAAAGTGAAACTGTTTAAAGCTGAAGTTCAGTCTAATGACTTTTTAGTTAATATTGTAAATGTTTTGGATGAGCCTAAAATTGATTTAAATCACATTGCTGACAAAAAATTACGTTCAGAGTTATACTCTTTAATTGAAAATTATGTACCAATTAAAACTAAAACAGTAGATGTTAAAATGAAAATTAATTTAACTGACGAAATCCCAGTTTGTTCTTCTCCTCGAAGATTACCGCCATGCGAGAAAAAAATAGTCGAAAACCAAATTGAGGAGTGGCTAGCTCAGGGAATAATTCGAGAAAGTTCTTCTAATTTTTCTTCGCCGGTTGTGTTAGTCAAGAAAAAAGATAACACAATGAGACTTTGTGTTGATTACAGATGTCTTAACAAAAAGACAGTACGTGAGCATTTCCCCTTGCCAGTTATTGATGATGTAATAGACCAATTACATTCTGCCGAAGTATTTACCACCATAGATTTGAAAAACGGTTTCTTTCATGTAGATGTTGAAGAAGACTCGCGGAAATACACCTCGTTTGTTACTCATGAAGGACAATACGAATTTTTGAAATGTCCATTCGGGTTGACCAATAGCCCTAGTGTTTTTCAAAAGTATATTTATAATGTATTTCGAAACCTATTAAAAGATCACATTGTTGTCATTTATATGGATGATTTAATAATACCTGCTAAAAACGAAGCTGAAGGTCTAGAAAAATTAAAACTTGTACTCGAAACTGCATCGGAATATGGATTAGAATTAAATCTTAAAAAATGCAATTTTTTGAAGCGTGAAATTGATTTCTTGGGGTATAGAATCATAAATGGTAAATTGTATCCCTCTCCACTGAAGACTAAAGCAGTAATAAATTTTCCCGAACCAAATTTCCCGAACCAAAGTGTACCAAAGATGTTCAAAGTTATTTAGGATTGACAGGATACTTTCGAAAATTTATAAGAAATTATTCGGTTATAGCTAAACCGTTAAGTGACCTGCTAAGAAAAGATTCAAAATTTAAATTCGATATAGAAGAACAAAGAGCTTTTAATGAACTCAAACGTATTTTGTCGTCAGAACCAGTACTTTTAATTTACAATCCCAAAAGTGCGACCGAAATCCATTGTGATGCCAGTATTGATGGCTATGGAGCTGTTTTAATGCAACAATCTCCAGTAGATAATCAATTTCATCCAGTTTATTTCGCAAGTAAAAAAACCACCGAAGCTGAACGGAAGCACACTAGTTACGAATTAGAAGTTTTAGCTGTAATTGAAGCCCTGAAAAAGTTTAGAGTATATGTGCTAGGTATCCCATTTAAAATTGTAACCGATTGTAATGCATTTAAAATGACTATGGATAAAAAAGAAATGAGTACAAAAATAGCTAGATGGGCAATAATTTTATCCGATTTTGATTATGTTATTGAACATAGACAGGGTAGCAGTATGAGACATGTCGATGCATTAAGTAGGTATCCTATTTGTATGGTAATCCAAGATAGCTTAACTTTAAAAATTATCCAAGCTCAAGAAACCGATGACCATATTAAAACAATAAAAGAAATCCTAAAGGTGAAATCTTATGATGATTATCTAGTTAAAAATGATGTTCCTTATAAATGTGTTAATGGTAATGATTTATTAGTTGTACCGGAAGACATGCAAATGAATATAATCAAGGCCGCTCACGAAAAAGGTCATTACACAGTTGCAAGAACAGAGAAAAGTTTAGAAAATGATTTTTACATCTCTAAAGTTAAACAAAAAATTGAGAAATGTATAGCAAATTGTGTTCCCTGTATTTTAGTTAATAGAAAATGTGGTAAACAAGAAGGCTTACTTCACCCAATAGAAAAAGAAGAAACTCCATTACATACGTACCATGTTGATCACTTAGGTCCATTAGAAAGCACTAATAAAAATTACAAACATATCCTTTCGGTCATTGACGCATTCACAAAATTTGTTTGGTTGTATCCCACAAAATCTACCGATGCTGCCGAAGTAATTTCTAAATTAGAAATCCAAAAATCTATCTTTTGAAATCCAGTTCGAATTATATCAGATAAAGGTCCTGCATTTACCTCTAAAGCTTTTGAAGATTATTGCATCAATGAAAATATTAAACATATCCCGATTACCACTGGATTACCCAGGTCTAACGGCCAAGTTGAGCGTCTAAATTCTGTCATAACATCTGTTCTGTCTAAATTGTCTGTCGATAATCCTAAAAAATGGTATACACATGTAAGCAACGTCCAACAGGTGATAAATTCGACTTTTCAGAGAAGTATAAGCACAACTCCTTTTGAATTGATGTTTGGTACTAAAATGAAACTAAAAAATAACATTGAAATTACTAGTCTTCTGAATGCTGAAATACAATCTGATTTTACAAATAATCGCGAAGATATGAGAAAAAATGCTAAAAAACAGATTTTAAAAGTCCAAGAAGAAAACCGTAAAACTTACAACCTCAGACGAAAGAAAGCCAACAAATTTAAGATTAATGATGTGGTTGCTATAAAACGCACACAACAAGGTCCAGGTTTGAAGTTAAAACCAAAATATTTAGGTCCGTACAAAGTCATAAAAGTAAAAAATAATGACACCTACGATGTAAAGAAACTTGGATTCAACGAAGGACCCATGGTCACCAGTACATGTGCAGAGTACATGAAGCCGTGAACGGACGAAGCTTGAAAAAAAAAAGAATTTCACCGATTGTGACACTATACCAACTATGACAAACCTCTGGACTGACAACTAATAGAATTTTAACTTTATTCTCGAAAAGACGAAAAGACGTAAGGTAAAAGAAGATGAAAAGACGTATGAAAGAAGACGAAAAGACGTAAGATAAAAGAAGACGGAAGACGTAAGAAAGAAAAGACGAAAAGACGTAAGGTAATAGAAGATGAAAAGACGTATGAAAGAAGAAGACGAAAAAACGTAAGATAAAAGAAGATGAAAGGACGTAAGAAAGAGAAGACGAAAAGACGCGAAAAAAAATATATGAATTTTTTCAAGAAATAATCTAAGCTTTGATAAACAATTTGAATAATGACTTCTTTTTTTAAATTAAGACTTTGGATGCTGCTGTGTTTTTTTTTCTTTATCTTTCCAGATGATCCAACTGCTGCTGCCTCCAAAGGGACGAGCATTCGAGGACGAAAGCCTAGTCAGGACGGCCGTTGTGGGAGCGATTCTTTCTCCAACAGCCAAGTATCATGTCTTGTAAGGTTCTTCATATCGCAACTCTGATAGAAAAGGTCTTTAGAAAGCAGACGATTTTCTGAAAAAAACTGCATTCAGACGAAAAGCCGAAGAAAAAAGAAATGAACGGAAGAGATGGTTGGATGGAATGTTGGGAGAGTTGGTGTTGACTTTAGAAGAATGTTGATTAAGATGACGCGATTAAGATGTTTTAATTAAAGTTTCCTTTTGAATGTTCGAATTGTAAATATTAATATGTAAATATCTTTTTTGTAAATATTAACGTTTAATATAAGTCATTTAAAAGTTTAAAAACGGTGTCAGAATTTAATTTACCTCCGAGTTTATTTACTTATGTGTTCGAAAGAACTTTTATAAGAAGAATCTCCATATATATATAATAATATAATATCTACATCTGTTTTCAATGTATGCGATGAGGTTTTCGATAAAAAATTGGGGTATTCTCACTTAAAAAAAGATACATAAAAATTCCGAAAATGCCAACAAAGGAATACAATCTGTCGTTTCGAGTGTGTTCCAGATATGCTCAACCTGATTTAAATGGGTCGTCCATGCTGGCCATTACATACGGTGATTTGTTTTCGTTTTAAACCCATTCCCATGAAATTGAGCTGTATTTCGCTTTAGCATACATAAAATAAAACGAATCGGCAATCATGAATGTAGTAGAGAGTTTACAGAAGTATACGCCGCATACTTTCTGGATTTTTTAAGAATCACCTTATCTCCCTCGCCTTCTTTCTCAAAAAGCCGCAGTATATACATTCTAGAATATATTCTATAACTTGAGCATATACTCTCTGCTTAGAGCGCACATTCTCTATTTTTTTACGATTATTCCACTGTTGGCAATGCCAATAGCATAAGATATGAACGAGCTCTGAATATCTCGTCTGCATAAGCTTTGAGCCGTCAAAGTGTCATCACAAGTGATTTATAAATATGAACATATTTTTTTCAGCATAACATGCTGGCTCAAATACGCCAATGTGAACTCGATCACGCCGTTTTACCAGAAAAAGGTTATTATTTAAAAGGCCTGCTGGACGCAATTGAGAAAATGATTCTATGATCAAATTCCTAGATTAGTAAAGCTGAAAAGATAATTTCCTAACCCTCATACTATTTTATAATGGAATTCTTTTCTGGTGACGTGTAAATGAATAATAAATATTTTTTGCGTGGCATGTTCTACAAAATATGTATTCTAGTGCTCTTCATAAATGTATATCAATTTCATTATGTTTCGATGGGTTTAACATCATTAAGAAGAGCTTGGAACTATATAATCCCATCGGCCGTAATGTAACGGAATTGTCCCTGTATTCGAATTTATCCGATTTTATTAAAATTTGCAACGACTCAACAAAATTCGGCAACAAATGGATACTTAAAATTTCAAACGATTCCGTAGGATAGTTTTTGTGCTGTTATATGTGGAGATACAGACGAACGGTTCAGACGGCGACTACAGTTACTAAATATTTTATATTAATAACACCTAAAAAAACAGTTAAATTTAAAAACGCACGCCGAAATTGAAAACGCATTTCCAGAAATTATTGCTCAAAAACAGTATTGTAACCGATTTATTTTATGTGTCCTTGTAATTGGATTAAAATTGCTATGAATATCCTGTTATAACTTAATCGTAATGAAATTCAGTTTCTTATATAAGTTTCGTAAATTTGCAATAGCGTAATTTCATTAAAATACTCTGCAAAGGATTTCCCCCAATAGACCATACTGTAATGAAAATCTCTTGGGTGCCCCTGTAAATAAACTATTAATCCCACATACTTCATATACAATATCAAACATGCCTAGGAGACCCTAAATAAGGTTTCCAATTACATATAAATCGGTGTATATTTACGGATGTTTGAGTGTGGACAGACGGATAGACAAACCGAATGCATAAATATTTTTCAGCTTTGTTGGAAAGTGCAGAAAAAAAGCAACCTCACAGGCTGAAGATCACAGCCACATCGATTTATTTAATGGCAAAAAAAAAAAGGTGCTTCTTGGTTATTCTGTCGATCAAAAAACTATCGCCAAACTATAAGGTTACATGCCAATACTGGATGATTGTAAATGTTACTTTCACTTATCATTAATTACGATACGCGTGCTTGTTACGTCATAAAGTGATTTTTAATTCAACTATTAATATGTATTTTTTATTGCATTTTAAAAATGTATTTATTCTTCTGTTATTTAAATTACAAATTAGGTCAATTTATGTAATTTGACAAATAGTTTGGCGCAATTAGTCTACAAAATAACCAAGTATTACAAAAAAAAAAAAGCCCGCCAAAAAATTTAGAACAGGATATGGAACTTTTCCAGCCCAAATATCATTATTTACATTGCATGGTGATCTGGCTATTGTTGTTTGTTTATTAATAAATTGCTTATTTTTTTCTATATTTATATAACCTAAATTTAATCTTGCTTTTTTTAATTGTTACTTACTTTTTAAAATAATCGAAATTCATTCAAAAATGATTTTCGCGAAATTTGCGCCAAACCCGATGCGCACATGATATCTCTGCTCTAATTTCATGATACTTTTCAAATAATATCTTTACCTTGGCGTTTTTATAAATCATGGCCCAGTTTGGGCTTCAGAAATTGAGATTTCAAACCTGATGATCGTTTATGCTTATTTTTACTCGTAAATATGGCACAGATGTCATATTTATGAGAAAAAATATAAGCTATATATAAGCGCGATTTTTTTTCCCGCCAAATTGATGAAAACGTTGTTTCTGAATATTGCTATAAGTGTTTTACGATTTATTGTGATATTCATATTTTTTATTATGTTTATTACGGTACTTACGTATTAACGCCACCGCAGCAGAACTTGCGCAAAATAATGGTGTTAAAAAATGAGCAAAAAAATGCATTTAAATGCACAAAAAAACTAAAAAATGGCATCAAAAATCAGCAAAAAACAAGGCAACAAGGAATCCAAAAGATAACTGCGGTGGTGTTAATACGTAAGTACCTTTATTACTTATAACTGTTTATTCTTCGCTTCAACTATAGTTCCTTTTTTGATATTACTTGATTATCCTGTAGACTGTAAACCTGTAAATCCTGTAGACCTATCCTGTAGACCTGACCTGTAGACCTGTAAATTATCGCCAAACAATAAGATATAATGCCAATCATGAATGATCGTGAATGTCTCATTAATGTCAATGTGAACATGTGTTTAAAACGTCATCAAGTGATTTTTTATACCACTTTTTATTTGTATTTTTTATCAATGTTTCACTAATTTATTTCTTCTTTCGTTATTTAAAATAAAAAAAAGTGAATATGTACAATTTGGCGAAATTGATCACGAGATAACGAAGAAGTACCAATATTTTATTTCAGCACATATTTTATTTAACACGACGTAATTGTTTCCAATTTGCATGTGCAAAGGTGCGAAATATAACAGATGCTAATGGCGGCTATTAAGTGCTATTTTAAAAATTATCGCAAAATCTCAAATTCTAATACTAAGTTACTAAGAATTAAGACTTTTTTCTTTTAAATTAACAACAAGAACAAAATTATTTTTCATTTTGTTTCTTAAGTTAAAATATAACTAGGACTTCCCTCAGAGGAATAAGTCTGAGCGATATTGCTTAGAACAGAGTTTTTAAAATAATATGCTAAAAGTGAAAAGAGATTCTATCCTTAATTGATTATATATTGTCCCAAATTGAAATGATAAAAAAGAGCAAGATAAATGGTACATTTGCAAAATATTACATACAAATTCCTATACAAGGTTAAAAAATGGGAAATCAAACTATACAAAACAGTCACGCATAAGTATAAAATTTGAAGAATACAGCTAACAAAGCGCTAAAATATCTTGTATCGGAATTTAAACTCTTTGAAATGACGCAAAGAATATACACATCAATTTTAGTACCTAAAATTGGCGCAAATCATGTTGGTTGAGTAGAATGAGGGATTCTTTTATATGGTGTGTAGTGCCCTTAAATAGATAGAACAAAATAATTAATATATATAATAATATAATATCTACATCTGTTTTCAATGCATGCGATGAGGTTTTCGATAAAAAATTGGGGTATTCTCACTTAAAAAAAGATAGATAAAAATCCCGAAAACGTCAACAAAGGAATACAATCTGTCGTTTTGAGTGTGTTCCAGATATGCTCAACCTGATTTAAATGGGTCGTGCATGCTGGCCATTACATACGCTGATTTGTTTTCGTTTTAAACCCATTCCCATGAAATTGAGCTGTATTTCGCTTTAGCATACATAAAATAAAACGAATCGGCAATCATGAATGTAGTAGAGAGTTTACAGAAGTATACGCCGCATACTTTCTAGATTTTTTAAGAATCACCTTATCTCCCTCGCCCTCTTTCTCAAAAAGCCGCAGTACATACATTCTAGGATATATTCTATAACTTGAGCATATACTCTCTGCTTAGAGCGTATATTCTCTATTTTTTTACGATTATTCCACTGTTGGCAATGCCAATAGCATAAGATATGAACGAGCTCTGAATATCTCGTCTGCATAAGCTTTGAGCCGTCAAAGTGTCATCACAAGTGATTTACAAATCTGAACATATTTTTTTCAGCATAACATGCTGGCTCAAATACGCCAATGTGAACTCGATTACGCCGTTTTACCAGAAAAGGGTTATTATTTAAAAGGCCTGCTAGACGCAATTAAGAAAATGATTCTATGATCAAATTCCTAGATTAGTAAAGCTGAAAAGTTAATGTCCCACCCCTCATACTATTTTATAATGGAATTCTTTTGTGGTGACGTGTAAATGAATAATAAATATTTTTTGTGTGGCATGTTCTACAAAATATGTATTCTAGTGCTCTTCATAAATGCATATCAATTTCATTATGTTTCGATGGGTTTAACATCATTAAAAAGAGCTTGGAACTATTTCATCCCATCGGCCGTAATGTAACGGAATTGTCCCTGTATTCGAATTTATCCGATTTTATTAAAATTTGCAACGACTCAACAAAATTCGGCAACAAATGGATATTTAAAATTTCAAATATTCCGTAGGATAGTTTTTGTGCTGTTATATGTGAAGATACAGACGAACGGTTCAGACGGCGACTACAGTTACTAAATATTTTATATTAATAACACCTAAAAAAACAGTTAAATTTAAAAGCGCACGCTGAAATAGAAAACGTATTTTCAAAAATTATTGCTCAAAAACAGTATTGTAACCGATTTATTTTGTGTGTCCTTGTAATTGGATTAAAATTGCTATGAATATCCTGTTATAACTTAATCGTTATGAAATTCAGTTTCTTATATAAGTTTCGTAAATTTGCAATAGCGTAGTTTCATTAAAATACTCTGCAAAGGATTTCCCCCAATAGACCATACTGTAATGAAAATCTCTTGGGTGCCCCTGTAAATAAACTATTAATCCCACATACTTCATATACAATATCAAACATGCCTAGGAGACCCTAAATAAGGTTTCCAATTGCATATAAATCGGTGTATATTTACGGATATTTGAGTGTGGACAGACGGATAGACAAACCGAATGCATAAATATTTTTCAGCTTTGTTGGAAAGTGCAGAAAAAAGCAACCTCACAGGCTGAAGATCACAACCACATCGATTTATTTAATGGCAAAAAAAGGTGCTTCTTGGTTATCCTGTCGATCAAAAAACTATCGCCAAACTATAAGGTTACATGCCAATACTGTATGATTGTAAATGTTACTTTCACTTGTCATTAATTACGATACGCGAGCTTGTTACGCCATAAAGTGATTTTTAATTCAACTGTTAATATGTATTTTTTATTGCATTTTAAAAATGTATTTATTCTTCTGTTATTTAAAATACAAATCAGGTCAATTTATGTAATTTGACAAACAGTTTGGCGATTTGTGTAGGTTGGCGCAATTAGTCTACAAAATAATCAAGTTTTACAAAAAAAAAAAAAGCCGGTCAAAAAATTTAGAACAGGATATGGAACTTTTCCAGCCCAAATATCATTATTTACATTGCATGGTGATCTGGCTATTGTTGTTTGTTTATTAATAAATTGCTTATTTTTTTCTATATTTATATAACCTAAATTTAATCTTGCTTTTTTTAATTGTTACTTACTTTTTAAAATAATCAAAATTCATTCAAAAATGATTTTCGCGAAATTTGCGCCAAACCCGATGCGTACATGATATCTCTGCTCTAATTTCATGATACTTTTCAAATAATATTTTTACCTTGGCGTTTTTATAAATCATGGCCCAGTTTGGGCTTCAGAAATTGAGATTTCAAACCTGATGATCGTTTATACTTATTTTTACTCGTAAATATGGCACAGGTGTCATATTTATGAGTAAAAATATATGCTACATATAAGCGCGATTTTTTTTCCCGCCAAATTGATGAAAACGTTGTTTCTGAATATTGCTATAAGTGTTTTACGATTTATTGTGATATTCATATTTTTTATTATATTTATTATTATGTTTATTACGGTACTTACGTATTAACGCCACCGCAGCAGAACTTGCGCAAAATAATGGTGTTAAAAAATGAGCAAAAAAATGCATTTAAATGCACAAAAAAACTAAAAAATGGCATCAAAAATCAGCAAAAAAAAAAAAAAAAAAAAAAAAAAAAAAAAAAAAAAAAAAACAAGACAACAAGGAATCCAAAAGATAACTGCGGTGGTGTTAATACGTAAGTACCTTTATTACTTATAACTGTTTATTCTTCGCTTCAACTATAGTTCCTTTTTTGATATTACTTGATTATCCTGTAGACTGTAAACCTGTAAATCCTGTAGACCTATCCTGTAGACCTGTCCTGTAGACCTGTCCTGTAGACCTGTAAATTATCGCCAAACCATAAGATAAAATGCCAATCATGAATGATCGTGAATGTCTCATTAATGTCAATGTAAACATGTGTTTAAAACGTCATCAAGTGATTTTTTATACTACTTTTTATTTGTATTTTTTATCAATGTTTCACTAATTTATTTCTTCTTTCGTTATTTAAAATAAAAAAAAGTGAATATGTACAATTTGGCGAAATTGATCACGAGATAACGAAGAAGTACCAATATTTTATTTCAGCACATATTTTATTTAACACGACATAATTGTTTCCAATATGCATGTGCAAAGGTGCGAAATATAACAGATGCTAATGGCGGCTATTAAGTGCTATTTTAAAAATTATCGCAAAATCTCAAATACTAATACTAAGTTACTAAGAATTAAGACTTTTTTCTTTTAAATTAACAACAAGAACAAAATTATTTTTCATTTTGTTTCTTAAGTTAAAATATAATTAATTGTACTTAAAAATTGTTTGCGTATTTTCCTTGTTCCGTGTGCTTAAATTTGGGAATCAAACGAAAATATACAACCGGTAAAAAGTGAAGCAGACAATATTTCTGTGACGTATGCAAATGAATTGGGCTTTTTATCAGTTTTTTAAAAATAGTTTTAAAACTATTTCGAACTAATTTTTGAAAGTAGGTGCATTCAGTAGGTTACTCTCATAAGTACCGTTTGGTACAATCAGAATCGAAATCCGATATGTATTTTTCCAGATTTGCTTAACGAAAGAGTTATGCTTGACTTTTAATATCGTTGCGTACTATGTGTATTAGTCTTTGCTTCGTCAAGACAACTATTTACTCCATGCACTCTGATTCGGTTGTCTACGAAAATATCCAGCCTGTGAAAAATGACGCACACCAAGCTTCTGTGACGTATGCAAATAAATTGTGATTTTTTATCAGTTTTTTAAATATAACTTTTAAACTATTTGG
Organism: Maratus speculifer; assembly: GCA_964019185.1. Classification (NCBI taxonomy): domain Eukaryota; kingdom Metazoa; phylum Arthropoda; class Arachnida; order Araneae; family Salticidae; genus Maratus; species Maratus speculifer. The sequence goes on along the minus strand of OZ025294.1, from coordinate 398,397,031 downwards.
AACTAATTTTTCGTAGATAGTGCATTCACCAGATTACCTTCATAGGTACCTACTGATACAAACAGAATCAAAATCCGACAAGTACTTTTTGAGATTTGCTTGACGAAAGAATTTTTTTGACTTTTAATATCGTTACGTACTCTGAGTATAAGACTTCGCTTCGCTCAGACAATAAATACAGCTTGCAAAATATATTAAATAAAAAATAATAATCATTAAATAAAAAACGCAAAAAGAAGGTTTCGGTCTGGAGCTTGAAGAGGTCCGGGACATAAAAATCTTCAAATTTTCTTTAAAAAAATTGTTGTATTAAATTTCTTTTTCGTTTCTTTGCTGTTTAAAATGACGTTTAAATTATATTTCTATTTTAATCGGAACAGTAAATATTTTTTTTTTTACGTTTTGGTTTGTTTCCAAAATATAGCTTTCAAAGAATAGTTGTTATGAAAATGACTTCTTTTGAAAATGCGTTTTTGTTCATAATGGAATTTTTCACCATTTCTCCTACTTAAAATGTTATAAGTCAAGAACCGTTAAAGATAAATTTTTCAAACTTGGAACTATGTCTTTTTTCAGTTATTTTACTTTAATTTTGTTTTAGCAAATTTGAAAAAAAAACTTACTTTAAAAAATATGATTTTTAAAAAATAAATGTACATTTTTTTAGTTTTTTTTCTTCACATTTTTACTTTATATATTCTTAATTTTTATTTAAAATTAATTTTTTAAATGCTGAATCAAAATTAAAGCTTTTATATTTATGTTTATTCAATTTTTAAAATATGAAATTCTACAAATATTTCAATTATAACGATTTCAAATTAGCTCCTTTTTTTAATAAATTATACGTTTCAATTATGAGAAGTTTTATGATGTGATTTTGTTTATTAATAATCTGGTTAATCATTGCAAAAAATTCAAAATTTTAACTCAATAATAATATAAGAAATATTTTGAAATGTGTCCCGGATGCCCTTAGGGATCAAATGAAGTCAGTTAAAGTTGGTTTTTAATTTAACAACGCTTATTATATTGTAAACTTTGAAGCAACTAAAACCGCCTGTAACTCGTCAGTTTTTTAAACATTTCGTTGTTTGTTCAAGAAAAGTCTTTTACTTCGCATTTTCCTAAACATTCGATTGGCTATTCCCTTAAAAAACTGATTTTGTTGCTACATTTTTATTTAAATACCCTGCTTTCCCAAAAAACTGATTCTTCTGCTCCAAAATTGTTTTTTTTTTCTGTTCTAAATTTTGTTTTTGAGTGAATGTGACCTTTGAAATTAGTATATTTTGCATTCGATAATTTTCAGGGTTTTTTACTTTGTATCAGTTAATTTTCAGGTTTTTCACTCTGAGTTACAGTCACCCCTAGCATACATATTTTTATTTATTTAATTGAAAAAACAATCGAAGTTCTACAAATAATATTTCGAGTTATAACAATTTTAAACTATCCCATTTTTTTAACTAATTTTTAAGTTTTAATTTTTAAATATAATTATGGTTTTATATAAAAAAAAAATTGTCATGTGATTTTGTTAAAAAAAAATTATTAATTCCACAAAAAATGTCAAAATTTTAACTGAATAAATAAAAAATATTCTAAAATGTATCTCGAACTCCCTTAAAAAAAGAAATATGCAATACAACAATAAGAAAAGCAGAGTGTTCGATGTTCTTTAAAGTAGGAGTAACTAATTCCAGCGATGTAGTTGGACCAATGTTAATATTCTAATATTTGTAAACAATTTATAACTCGATTTATATTTTAAATATAAAATTTAACTTTACTGATATTAATAAAAATTAAAAACGACCTGCTTACCTGAGATATATTCCAGACATTATTTGTTTGATTTTCTTTTCTGTTTAAGCTGTCTTGTTTATACTCAATTAAATATGAAGGAATTACATTAGATAATGCTATCTTTTGTCATTTTCTGAGAGTTTATTGTTCTCTAAGAATGATAAAAAAGAAATTCAACACAATTTGATCGTAAAATGAAATTCAAAGGCCAAAAATATGATTATCTTATTTCCCGAAAACAATACAAGAATAAAAAAAAAACTGCATTATTGACAGATTTTATTGATTTACTCGAGTCCTTAAAATAAACATATACTTTTTCCTTTAATTTTTTTAAAAACTTTAATCACTAGAGGGCTTTGCCCCGTACGAGTCACGTCCGTTAACTCCCCCTTCAACACTACAACACTAAAAATACGCTGATTTGATCGTCTTTTAAAAGAGTGTGATCACTGAACTATATATATATATATAATTGTATATATAAGTGGTGATATCCCTGTAAGCGGGTTTCCATTCGTTTCCCTTTGATTGGAGAATTTTAAGGTCAAACCAAATGTAAAACATCTACAGGTTATTTACATGCATGATTAAACAAAACCAGTTTAGACTGTATGAAATACACAGAGTCTTTGCCTCCTGGTATTTCTAATGTGAACCTCGGTATAAGCAAAATATTAAGTAAGGAATTTTAAATGTATCGTTTAAATTACCTGTAATTTTCACAATTTTTTTTCTTTTTTATATTTATGTGAAAATTTTTTTGCTGCTTGAAAGGAGATATTTTTTGTACCGTCTTAGAATTCACAGTAGTAATTTAATGATCATATGAAAATATGAAGTACATGTGTTGTCTAATTATATTTTTTAATTTTAACTGTTTTAAAATATTACTTTGTCATTTTGAATATGACGTAATTTCTTTTACTTGCTACTTTTAATGCACTTTAATAATTTTATTATTTAAAAGTTTTATTTTTATTTATTTATTTATTTATTTATTTAATATTCGCGTAAAGAAGCTTTTATTGCTAGAAAAGAAATATTTTTATTTCTGCTGTCTTAAAATTGACAACAATAGTTTAAAAGGCCAATGTGAAATGCGAATTAGAAATGTGAAATACTTCATGTAAATATATTTTTAAAATTTAAACTGCTTGCAATATCATTGTTTGACTGTTTTAAATATGACTTGATTTTTTCCATTTACGCAGTTAAACCCTTTTAAAGAATTCATAATTTTAATAGTTCCTTTCTTTTTAAAAATTCACATGTAGATACAGTTTTAAAGTTTTAATTTTCAGTATCTTCCTGTTCTTAACTAATAATTATTTAATTTATAATTCTCATTTCAAAGGGTTTTTTTCCATGTTTATGAGAGTCGCGTGTAAATCTTTTTTTTTTTCCTGTTTGAGGCAGTTGCGTGTATTTTTTTTTGGGGGGGGGGATATTTATTTATTTATTTATTTATTTGATCATGTGGTAACAATTTAAAATTATAACCTTTTTTAAAATATGTAAAAAATGTCTTTCAAAATGCTGAAAATTTGAATTTTAAATGGAAACAAATCTTCAAAAAATGCATCAAATTAAGGAAATAAATGCAGTCTGCATACCGGATACATCTAATATATAAAATGGTCTAAAGATGTTTAAGTTCCTATGTATAGTTTTACTGATCTAACTAACGATTTCCTACATTTTGCTTTCGATAGAATAATATGCATAGCATTTATCGTTGTTCAGCTACAGGATAACACAAAATTTCGATTAAAGTACTATCTTTAAGTGATTAAACAATGAAGTTTTCTTAAAGTATTCTGGAAGTTTTTACTTATTATAGTTTTTTAATCATTTATGCTTGGCGCGTTTTCTTTCTTATTAAACATATCAACATAAATAACAATCAAAAAAAGAATGTTAAAATCCAAAAATTAACCTCTTTTTTTTTTTTTTTTTTTTTTTTTTTTTTTTTTTTTTTTTTGAGAGGGAGAAGGGGAGGGGGAGGTTACTTGGGACACAAAGGATCCTTATTGCCCACATTTCATGATTTTAGAACTAATGTTTCAACTTATGTGGTAAAATGTCTACCATTATCAACTTTTTTAAAAATCAGCTGTATAATATTAGCGGCAAAGGGCTGTTTATTTCACGGTTTTGCTGTCGTCCTCCGAAATGTGCAGACTACTTTTAGACAACTGATATATAAAGTTTTTTTTATCATTCTTCGAAATATCGAAAATGTACTTAGATGTAACGGTGCTACTTTCTGACTCATTTCTAAATTCATTTTTGTTCGGAAAAGAATGAAAGGCAGGTGTCCCACCTATGAATCAGTAGCTATGTAAACAAACAGTGCTTCCCTTTCTTTGGTAAAGGCAGAAAGTGTTTCAGAATATGCTGTCAAAGTTGAAATTTCCAACTGAATTTCCGGCAACGATTGCACAGGAAAAAAGAAAATACTGTTGTTACGGAGCAGAAATCTCTTGTAACTCGGTAAGCAATTTATTCATAAAATAAAAATTGAAAATGCTATTTGATTCCAAATTGCTTCAATAGACAAGCATGCTAGTATTGTGCCTTTTCGTTTAAAAATAAGTTAGAAAATGTTTTAGAAAGTGAATGAATCAGAAGAAAAATGCTTTAAGCAGAGAATTTAAGAATCGCTTTAATGCATCTGCGAATAGGGAAAAAAATGTACTTTTTTCAACTCAATTAGTGAAACCTTGTGATTTTTAAGACCCTTTAATTAGGCCTGAATTTTAAATTGTTAATCACTGATATATAAAATTATTTTCACTATCATTTTAAATCCATTCTGTATTTTCAAAACATCTTTTCGAGAGAATAAAAATTTTATTTTTTTCTATGTACATTTCTTAAAAGTCTCTGCTTTTTTTCTTTTTTTCAATTAAAAAAATATTTCTAAAACATGTACTTTGTAAGTGTAAAGTTTAAAAACCTTTAACAGTTTCATTAAAATTTTAATGCATAAAATTAAAAATTGAATAGGATGGGGTTTTTTTTAATATTTTCAGAACTAAGAAAAAGGTGTGATATATTGTATGAACTGTATACAAAAACAAACAAGTCGGAAAATGTAAGTCAAAAATGGAAAATGGCGTATGTTCGTGCTGCATCTAGTTTTATTAGTATTCAGATCTAGGTGTGATAACTCTTGCATTCTTATGCATAAAAGCATGCATACAAATTTTATTACGATTCTATAAATTAAATTCAGTAATACGGAAATAATAGCATTCCATCTTAAATAGGTTCACCATGGCAACCTAGAATCATGAATTATCATACCATTGAACTCATTACATATGATGAAATAAGAAAAAGTTTTTTAACATCTTTATGAATTTCAATTGGATTTTCAAAAAATTTCAAATAACTCGGCAAATTTTGTAACTGTTGAGATTTTAACTGCATAAGCATTGAGAATTGATTTTATTATAGTCAAAGAGAGATTTATTACCTGAGCAATTCTTCTTGTCGGCGACTTGTATAAAAAGGTATCGGTTTCTTAACTTCAATAACTGTCTTCGATTTTATGGTTTCTTATGTCTTGAAAAACATTCGTTGACTTGTTTGTTGAATTTATACCTTCGAATATGAATTGTTACAGAAATAAAAATATGATTTAATGAGATTTTTAAAGCGATTTAATAGACTTCACCAAACGTAAACATGCTTCGAATCAGAACATTCTAAAACAGTCCCGCAATCAACTGCAGAATAAAGAATACAATCTAAAAAGATGGATTACAAATGGATAAATGCAAAATATATCTATGAAAAAACATATTGGGAATTAACAAAGACAAATGAATGAGAATTAATGAAATATAATATTAATTAAAGTCAAAATAGCCTCGTTTTATCAGGAACAAAGTTTGAGTGCTGCCATCTACAGTCATATTTCAGAAATAATAGTGCCATTTCTGAAGATTCCTTTTTAGGATTCAACATCCTCCGCCCCCGGCAGTAGAGGGGATACCTTTGTAATAGGACGCTTGATGGCACCGTCCGCTGTTTTAATCAAGACTACACGAACTCGATTGTCCTGTCCTGGGAAAGTTTGTAGAATGCGGCCCATTTTCCATCTCATGGGCAGGGATCGTTCATGAATTATTACCAAGTCTCTTTCTCGTAGATTAACACTTGGAGTAGTCCATTTAGGACGCTGTTGGAGATGTTGGAGATATTCTCTTGACCATCTATACCAAAATTGGTTCTTGGCCCTTTCAATAAGGCGCCAATGAGCATTTAATGATAGAGCTCGCGAATTACAAGCTTCTGGAATATCAAGGAGCGGTGCTCCGATTAGAAAATGACCTGGCGTTAATGCGCGCGGATCTGATGGCATAGGCGTTAGAGGTCTTGAATTTATGCAACTTTCTATTTGGCACAGTAACGTGGATAATTCTTCAAAGTTTAAAATACTGGATTTACATGCCTTTAACAGAATGATTTTTTGTAAGCTTTACAGCTGCCTCTCATATCCCGCCAAAGTGCGGCGCATATGAAGGAATGAAATGCCAATTGATTTTTTGGCTCGAAAGAAAATCTTGAATTTCTCTGTCCCTCAAATATTGGAATAACTGCTTTAGTTGATTTGCTAGACCTACAAAATTCTTACCATTGTCTGAATAAATATCAGACGGCAGGCCTCTACGTGCAATAAATCTCTTTAGGGCTGCTAGCAAGGCTTGCACAGACAAGTCTAATACCACTTCCAGATGCACTGCCTTAGTGCACATGCAGACGAATACTGCTATGTATGTTTTTAATTTTATCTTACTTCTAGTCAAATTTGGCTTAGTTATGCAGGGGCCGGCAAAATCTATGCCAATTTTGGAAAATGGACGAATTGGGGTGATTCTGTCAACGGGAAGATCTCCCATCATTTGTTGACAAGCTTGTGTTTTTAGGCGTTTGCAAAGTACACATTTGTTGAGTTCTTGTCGTACAGTAGAACGACCATTAACAAACCAAAACTGTTGACGTATAATAGAAAGTACTAGCTGTGTACCTGCGTGCATATGTTTCTCGTGTACATGCTTTATTAATAGTTTAGTGACAAAGTTATTTTTTGGGAGTAGCATCGGATATTTTCTATCAAAGCTTAAAGTTGGTTGTATTGATTTTTATGGCACAAAATCCCTTAAGGGACATGCTGCGCCAAACAAAGCTTAAAGACTGATGTTGTGACAAACGACCACCTACTCGAATTATTTCACTTGAATCTAAAAATACATTGAGTGATAACAGTTTACTATTGCTTGGTAAGGGTTTTCTTTCTTTTAACAACTTAAGCTCTGTGTTGAATTCAGAGCTTTGAATTAATTTTACAATGCATTGAATTGAATTAGAGATTTCTTCTGAACTTAGATTTCCAAATTTTTTCGATGTACTATGTCTAGCATTATGAATAAATCTAAGACAATAGGCTGTGACTCTTGACAGCTTAGAGAATTTCAAAAACTTAAGAAGAAAGTCAGGAGGTGCGCTTACTTGTGTTACATTACTGACACAGTCAATTACTTGATTTGACTCACCTATTGGAGCAGTGAATTTAGATATTGGAATTTGCTCATTTGACAGTAGCCATGGAGGCCCATGCCACCACAGAGAATGATTAAGAAGCTTTCGTGGAGGAATTCCCCTAGAAGTTACATCTGCAGGATTTAAAGCACCTGGAATATGATTCCATTCATGGGAAGGCATTAATGCCTGTATTTGGCATACTCTGTTAAGTACGAATCGATTTCCCTTTAAAGGTGGTGCTTTTAGCCAACTGAGAACAATTTGGGAATCCGACCACAAATAAATATTGTCAAATTTTACTTTTAATGTGTCAATAATTACAGAACATAACTTAGCTAGCAAAAGAGCCGAACAAAGCTCGATTCTAGGCAATGTTTGAGGTTTAATAGGATTCACCTTAGTTTTTGCAGCAATCAAATTAACAAATACCCTTTCAGGTGTAACCACACGTAAATATGTAACAGCAGCATAGGCTTTATTCGAACCGTCGCAAAAGCCATGCAGTTGAATTTGAACAACTGCTTCATTAAGTAAATTCATGTATCGAGGAATTTCTAACGATTTCAATAAATGCATTTCAGATGAAAATTCATTCCAAACCTGTTGTATGGCATGTGGGATTTTCTCATCCCAAGAAATCTTATCCTTCCAAAGATCTTGCATCATGATTTTTAACTTTATTGTTGTAGGAGCTAGGAAACCCAGAGGGTCAAAGATTGTAGCCACTACAGATAACAAATCTCGTTTTGTTTGCACATCCTTTAAATCAGCGAACCTAATTTGTAAAATATCTTTGAAAGAGTCCCAAAATAAACCAAGAACTTTAACAGTATCATCATCCTGAATGACCTTTTTTGAGGAAGCCTTCATTTCATCAGGTAAGTGATCTATTACATCAGGATCGTTACAGGTCCACTTTCGTAGATTAAAACCTCCACTTTTCATAGTACTTATTAGTTGTGTAACTAAATTCTGAGCATTTTCTCGTGAATCGGCTCCAGAAAGGAGGTCATCAACATAAATTTCATCTTGAATAATTTGGCAGGCTTTTTGATAATATTGTTCATTATCAATGGCCAACTGGCGTAATGTCCTAATGGCCAAAAAGGGTGCACAGGAAAAACCGTATGTAACGGTTAACAGCCTGTATGCTTTGATAGTGTCTTCTAAATTAAATCTCCAAAGAATGCGTTGATAATCAATATGATTTTGATTAACGAGGATTTGTCTAAACATTTTTTCGATATCAGCACTAAAAGCAATTGGATTCATTCTAAACTTTAATAAAAAATGAAATATTTCCGGCTGCAATTTTGGACCTATCTCTAGATAATCGTTTAAAGAGCGGCCTGATGAACCAACTGCAGATGCGTCAAATACTACTCTAAGTCGTGTAGTTGAACTATCTTCTTTTAATACCCCGTGATGCGGGAGATAAAAATGATCCTGATTTGAGATTTCTGAATTCGGTACAAGTTCCATGTGCCCCAAATCGATATATTCTTGCATGAATGCTAAATATTGCTCTCTAAGCAAAGGGTTTTGGTGGAGTCTCTTCTCCAATAAATAAAACCGCTTTAGAGCTTAAGATTTTGAATCACCGAGGATTGGTTTAGATTTAAACGGCAAGTTTACAACATATCGTCCTGATTCTGTGCGTGAAACGGTTTTAGAATAATTATCTTCAACAAGAGAAATTGGATCAGAACTGGGAACCGACTCAAGTTCCCAGAACTTTTGCAGCTGAGAAGTAATCTGCGTAGTAACATGACAACTAACAGATGAATTTTAGTTTGATTCATTCGAATAAATAGTTCCCGATAATATCCAACCAAGTTTAGAATTAATAGCACTCGGTGATCCTTTAGGTCCTAAAATAGACTCTCCTATTATGATATTAGCAAATAAATCTGCACATACACTGTTAAAAATCTGCTGCATTTTGCTGCAACGTACTCCCCTGCTTGTATAGAAAACGGTTACTTGGCCGTGAAATGGAGCTTTCTCATTGGTTGGAATAGAGATATTATATACAAGCGGTGGAGTGCGTTGCAGCAAAATGCAGCAGATTTTTAACAGTGTATAAGAAGATCAATGGGACTGGACACATGGAAATTTGGATCCGCAAGATTCAAGCCTTCAATATGTGGCCAAAACGTAGTCGTAATCAGAAAATTTGGTAAATTTGTTGTTATCTGGTTAACAATTAACGCGTCTAACTGAAAGACTTCATCATTAAAATGGGGAGAGAATGTCAAAGAAACTTCTTGAAGAGCTGTTTCTGCAACTAAATTATTTATACCTGAGATTTTATGATTTGTAGGCCTTGATGGAAGACCTAATTTTTCACAACAAGTTTTAGAAAGTAGGCTCTTTTGAGAACCACTATCGATCATCGCCCTGCAAGGAATGAATTTGCCTGATTTGGACTTTACACGTATAATGGCAGTAGCCAACAATGTTTGAGAATTTCTACTAAACGACTGATTAGTAAAACAATTTGATTCATTTAAATTACCTACAGCATTTGGGGTTGTTACATGATCTTGTTGTCCAATAATTTGTTGTTGTGCAGGGGCAGATTGATCATGATGAAGGAGTGTATGATGTTTCGAATTACAATGTTTACATGTGGTATTTATCAAACAATTAGCAACAAAATGGTTAGAACGCAAACAGTTCGTACATAACCTTTTAGATTTTACTAAATGCCAGCGTTGCTCAACAGATAAATTCTGCATTAATGGGCATCTATGAAGTTGGTGGGGTTCATTACATTTTGGACAAATAATTTTTTGTGATTTATTCACATTATCCGTTACGACAGTATTCGATACCGATCTTTTTGGAAAATGTTGAGATTTAGGATCAAATTTATTATTAAACTTAGATTCAGTTTTAATAAATTCAACATTACAATTCTGCTAATCCGACTACGTGCTTGTTTCTCAAGAAAACTAATTACTATTTCATAAGTTGGAAAACAATCATTATTTAATGATAACTCCCACTGTTTTCGTAAACTATCATCAAATTTTGTTTGAATTAAATAAACTAAAATCAAATCAACAAATTCATTAAATTAAAATTTTAAAGATTTCAAATTTCTAATAACTTCATTGCAAGTGTCCAATAGCTCTAGAATTGATTTTTGCGTAGGTGATTTTAATGATTTAGCATTAATGAATTCTGACAATAATGAATATGCCAAATTCTTACGATTATCGTAGCGATTAACAAGAGTTTCCCACGCTTTTTTATAATTATCACCGGAAATTGAAAATCCCGAAATTAATTTAGCAAGATAATTTTTTACACTCGCTATTAGATAAGAAAATTTTAACTGATCTGATAAATTTTCATTATTATGAATGGCAGTCAGAAATGTTTCCTTAAAAGTAATCCAATTATTGATATCTCCATAAAATACCGGCAACTCAAATTTAGGTAACCTTTAAAGCGTTATCCTTAACAGAAATTGAATTATTACTGGTTTCATTCCTAATTTCTTGTATTTTTACAACCAAAAATTCTTCGATTTTTACTAAATCGTCAACAACAATGTCCTTTGCTTTAGTAAATGAATCGTATAAAGCATTAATACTTTCTTCGGCGATTCCAAAATAAGATTTCTTTAAATCAGCTTCTAAGCTAATTAATTCTGCTTTAAGCTTCTCAGTTTATTTAACATTTTTATTTTCTATTGCTTCAGCTACTTGAATGTTATATCTATTAATTTCTTTTATAGTGAAATGAAATTTCGATTCACTTTGTGTCTCTACTTTCGTTTTCATTCTGAAGTAATTAACTTTTATAATTAAACTTTAAAAATACGCTAGACGCTCCGGCTCGACGGACCAGACAATTTATTTATGTTGAGATTTTAACTGCATAAGCATTGAGAATTGATTTTATTATAGTCAAAGAGAGATTTATTACCTGAGCAATTCTTCTTGTCGGCGACTTGTATAAAAAGGTATCGGTTTCTTAACTTCAATAACTGTCTTCGATTTTATGGTTTTTTATGTCTTGAAAAACATTCGTTGACTTGTTTGTTGAATTTATACCTTCGAATATGAATTGTTACAGAAATAAAAATATGATTTAATGGGATTTTTAAAGCGATTTAATAGACTTCACCAAACGTAAACATGCTTCGAATCAGAACATTCTAAAACAGTCCCGCAGTCAACTGCAGAATAAAGAATACAATCTAAAACGATGGATTACAAATGGATAAATGCAAAATATATCTATGAAAAAACATATTGGGAATTAACATACACAAATGAATGAGAATTAATGAAATATAATATTAATTAAAGTCAAAATAGCCTCGTTTTATCAGGAACAAAGTTTTAGTGCTGCCATCTACAGTCATATTTCAGAAATAATAGTGCCATTTCTGAAGATTCCTTTTTAGGATTCAACAGTAACGATTATACATAATAAATTTAAAACCATATTGTTAAATATTTTTGAACTGTTATATGCGGACAGACGGATAGACAAATGAATGGACCAGGCGACGACTATAGTTAATAGCTGCATTGTATTTACTTAACTACGAACGCACCTAAAAAAAAGTTTAAAATATTACTCTTTTGCTGATATATTTTAACAAGTTGGACATTGCAAATTGAGCGTAGCAAATGAGATGATTGTCCCTGTAATTAATTCTGCATCCGATTTTCATGAAATTCGAAATGACTGGACAAAATTGTGCAACAATTATACATTTTAAATTTCAAATGATTCGATTGGGCAGTTTTTGCTCTGTTATATACAGACAGACGGATGGACGAACTGAACGACTACTATAGTTGCTACGTATTTACATGATTACGGACGCACCTAAAAAAGATGAATGACACATAAAAATTGGTTTAAAAAAAGGGTAGAAATTGCACGTCAGATGTAGCAAATGAGGTGCGTTCTTACTATAACGAAGTTTTTAAAATATACAGTACTTCGGATTCAATATAGCATGCGAAATCATTTGTGTGTCCCTGTAAATACTAAATGCATTCTATTATACAGGAATTAACTTGTAGTAAAATTCGACGATGTATATCAATATTATATAATGTCATAATTTAATTAAAACGTAACCCAAACAATATTTCCCACTATACCATTATCTAATAGAATACTTTTGTGTGGCTCTGTAAGTAAATAACAAATGTTTTTGCACAACAGATTATACAGAATATACACTTTAGTATACACTTCATAGATGCATATGAATTATATTATATTCGAAAAAGTGTAACATCATTAAAATGCACTTGAAACTGTTTTTGCCATTGACCGTAATGTAATGGAATACTTTTGATTGTCCCTGTAATTGAATTACGCATCTAAAAATAGAAAAAAAAACCGACAAAAATATCGAGTTTTAAATAATACTGACTTTAATCATTGACCTTAAATAACTTCGTAATAAATAACATGTTTAACTATAGCAGTAAACCTAAATGTTATATAAGACTATTATATTAAAGTTAAGACTGTTATATTAAAATAATAAAAAGTAAAAATTAAATTACATATGTTTTACATTTAAAATGCATTTATTCCCTTTGTATGCTTATCGACACTAATTCTTTAACAATTACATAAAAGTTTAAAACAAACATGAAAACTTTAATATTTTCTCCGAATTTGATAAATTTTAAGGATATAAGCAATTTTTTTCTTTATATTTTACTGAATATATTTTTAAAAATTCTTATAAATTGTATTCGAATATCATATTTTTACACCCCAACGCTAATAAAGCTTCTTTCTGAAATTAACATATTATGTAAGAGACTTTATTGGAGACTTTATATCTAAATCCGAATTATTCCAATTCTAAAATAACATATTTATATATCAGCTCTTTTGCAGTATAAACTTGCGATACACCAGAGATTTGTAACTATGATAGTTATTTTCATAATAAATAAAATGCATAAATATGTATTGTATATTAAACAAATATATACAATGTATTCGGAAAATATGCACATGGAAAACTGATTAAATCGTCAATGTTTGAAATAATTTTCGAAGTTATTAGAGAATTATATCTTTTTATCTTGCTCTAAAAATTATGTAAACATTTTATGTAATACGCAAGGGAATAATCTTATATTTGTATACTTTGTATTTCCATAATCTATTATTGCGTCTGGTTGCCATAGTCTTATTAAATTTTAACCGTTTTATAGTTATTCTGTTTAGTTTATAGAAAAATTGTGTTATTGTAAGAAATATTTTATACAAAGAAATGTTGAACACAAATTTATTGCATTTGATAAAAGTTTTAGATTTATGTAGACTTTAAAAAAAAAATAAATTTTCAGATAAAGTTTTCATAAGATTTCAAATATTTATATTTTTCCCATTAATAAAATAAATCTTTCAAATATATTCTCAAAGTTTTTCTTAATTTCTGTTTGTTGGAAAATTTTGTGTTTTAAAATTGAGGTGCCGTAGTATCGAATAACTTTGTCTACTCTCTTTTAAAATTAATAAATTTTGAGTCATCGTTATCGATCGCACTTTGATGACTATTATTTCGTCATTGTCATATCACAAAAATTGATTCAAATTTACAACACATATTAACAAAATTTCGCAAACAAAACAAGTTATTACACTTAATTGTATGTAAACAATCATATACAATGTTAATCGTTCACTGCACAATCATTTCTATTTTTACGAAAAAAATTATTTGAAATATATGTATCGGTACTAATGGGAAAAGTAGTTAAAAACAATTAAATTTAAAATTTTTAGCTGAAATTTGATATTTTATAACGTGTACTGTATAGACAGATTTAGGGTTTTTAAACATTGTACTGCTCTATTTTGCAACTAAATGGGCTTCAAAGTAATTAATTTTACCTGCTTAATACCCTGCAAATTTTTTTATATTAATATTTTAATATATTCAGTAAAAATAGTAAAATTTATCTTAATAGCGTGGCAATTTTTTTTTTTCAAAGAAAAAATTCTATTTTTTTGGGGGGGGAGGGGGGGATTAAATGTAGCCATTTGACATGGACAAAATATGTGTTATCCTATTCTTTGGACTGTTCTTGATCAGTTACAGCGATCCTATTGGCCAAATTCATGGAACATAATGAGAATTATAAGGTTTTTAGCTCACAGGCTATCAAAGCCTGAGAGCTTATGTGCCCGTCCGTTCTGTATGTGCGTAACGCGATAACTCATGATAAAAATATCAGATTCGCTTGAAATTTTCGTTATATTTATATTCTGATAAGGCGCTTCCCTGATTAGTTTTTGGAGTTCATTCGACATGTATAAGAGGGGGATCGGAGACTAATGCCCCTCCCCTTAATTTATATAGATGGGATTTTATATGATAAAGAATATTCCTGATTGGTTTAGGGTGTTCAATGATTAGGTATAAAAAGGGGAAATGAGGAGAGCTATTCCCCCCCCCCTTAACTTGTTTTTCAAATGGTATTAACCCTTGAAAATATAAGACCCGTAATGAACAATTAGTATGCGTAGCCTGTAAGCTCATTGCCATCAGTTTAACTGGGCAATATTCTTTTTATTAAGTATGCGCCAGAAGTGGTACACGATGCAGTGAAGGATCAAATTCAAACGCCAGAAGTATCAAAATCTTTATGAGATTTTTCATGAGGGAGGAGGGGATGGAGGGTAAAAGGGTTTGCTGAGTTGCATGCTGAGTTTTGCCAGAATTTTCCACTTTTGGCCATTAATAAGAATCAACTTTCCGACCTAAGGGCAAACCCGGTTTAAATTTCCAGCCAATAAAAAATTTTACTACCGGGCAAGAAATCATCATTTATTTCAATTAATGAAAAATAAGTTTATTTTACTAGATACTAGAATGCTAACTTCTAGCATCCTAGGAGGGAACCTCCCCCCTTCTTTTGCCTTCCCTGAATTCACCACTAATAATAGGTAGAATTTTATACTTTCATGAATGGAAATATCATTGTGAATTATCAGAAAGTAACTATTTGGATATGACAAGCAGCCTTAAACTTTATCAAAGTCTTCATTGTGAAATGTGATGTAATGAAAGATAAAAGTGATATAATTCCACTGATCTTTTCACCGAAGATTAGCGGAACGTCACGTGAAGAGTTGAGTGGGTTGCTTCCTTCAGCGTTCCCAAGTGTTCAAAATATTCTTAATTTTTTTTTTCCTTCCCTTCAGTTTAACCTTGTGCGAACTACATGATGATGTACAAGTTCTAAATTTGACAGCGCAAACACGATAGTCTTCTTATCTGATTCAATGAAAGCTTTGGAGATCATATATTTCACGAAGATTCTTGGCTGTAAAATAATGTTTATTTAACAACACAATAATTTAACAATTTACCTCAAGGGGAAAAAAATGTCCTGTCATATTTTGATTAATGATGTAACATTACTTCGTACCATCTTAAAAAATATAACAAGTGAGAAATCTTGTAAATAACTAACCCTTTGTATCACCATGCTCCATATCAGCAAAATATACAAAAGTCAATGTTATTCGTATTTATACTGTGCGCATTTTTATAAAGTTTGCTTACCCATTCAATTTCGCATCGTTAACACGTTCGCTGCCGTTTACATGAAGATGTGATGATAGCTAATGCCGCACTGTAGAAGTGGGTTTTTTCCCAGAAGCCGATTTACTTTTTATAACAAAGAATCAGTGAAAGATTCTCCCGCGCCAGCGCGTGACTGGATATTGGACATCATCCCACATCACACGCTGGCGCGTGAGTGGTCCCTTAACGTTGGCGCCATATTACGCGCTTTCGCGTGAACGGCAGCGAACGTGTTAAGAGCCCATACGAGTCACTCAAAAAGACTCGGATGATAATGTTAAATCTATGGGGACGTTATTATCAAATATCTCGCTCAAATTTTAATATTTTTACATGATTTTCTTTTCTTTGCATAAGATAGCTGAGAATCATCTACAACCTTACTACTTTTTACTTTTTCGTCTTTGGTTTCAGATATTAAAAAAAAAAAAATACTTTAAATTCCGGAATTGGTGAAGCGGTTTTGAAATTGAAACTATGAAATATAAAAAATACATAACCAAAATCAACAAGTTGGAAATTGCACGTAAAGCGTAGCAAATGAGGTGCGTTCGTTTATAACGAAGTTTTAAAATATTCAGATCTTGCTGATATAGTAGAGCGTACTTTGGATACAGTATAGTGGTCGAAATCTTTGTGTTCCTGTAAATATGCAGGGAGTAATTCTTATTATACTTCATTAACGTATATCTTATTCATAAAATGTGAAGTAGTTTAATATAATTAAAACACCCCCCAAACAATGTTTCCCCGTATAACATTGTTTAGTGGAATACATTTGTGTGGCCCTGTAATTTAATAATAAATATTCTTTGCATCACAGATTATACAAAATGTATTTTTAGTACATATTTCATAGATTCATGTCGATTCTATTATATTCAAATGAGTGTAACACCATTAAAATGCATTTGAAACTTTTTCCCCATTGACCGTAATGTAACGGAATACTTTTGATTGTCCCTGTAATGGATCAATGCATCCGATTTTCATAACATTTGAAATGACTCGACAAAATTATGTAATAAATATACGTTTTAAATTTCAAACGATTAAAATGCATTTGAAACTTTTTTCCCCATTGACAGTAATGTAACGGAATCCTTTTGATTGTCCCTGTAATTGATCTATCCATCTGATTTTCATAAAATTTGAAATGACTCGACAAAATTATGTAATAATTATGTATTTTAAATTTCAAACGATTCGGTTGAGTAGTTTTTGCGTTGTTATATGCGGACGGACAGACAGACAGACGGACAGACAGACAGACAGTCAGACGGACAGACAGACGGACAGACAGACAGACGGACGGACTGAGCGACAACAATAGGTGCTAACGTATTTACATAATTACGAACGCACCTAAAAAGGTACAAACTAGCCCAATTGTAGATCGTCCTCAGCTATCCTATGAAAAAAAAAAAAAAAAAAAATTGGCTTTTTTATATATGTTTTTGTTTTGGCATTTTTATTATATTTATGCAAAAATGGGCATTTTTATAAAGTTTAGTTATTAGTTCAATTTCACATTGTTAATGCTAATGATGGTACAGACAGGAACATTGTTTGGGGCGTGTTTTAATTACATTAAACATCACCTTTTTTGAAATTGATATACGTTGCTGAGGTTTACTACAAATTACTTCCTGTAAAAAAAAAAAAAAAAAAAAAAAAAAAAAAAAAAAAAACAGATAGTATTTACAGAGACACACAAAAGACTATACTGTATCCGAAATAATGCATACTATTACTCCAAGATCTGAATACCTTTAAATCTTCGCTATAGTACGAACGCACCTCATTTGCTATGCTTGACGTGCAATTTCCAACTTGTTTCCATTACTTATACATTATTATATATACATAAATATATATGCATTTCACATATTCATACAACTCATGAATGACTTTCATGAGTTTTGTAAAATAAAAACCAGTGTTCTCGCTGACATTTGACCAACGTTAGTAATTTGGCTAATTAAAAATTATAAACATTCGCCAAATGAAAAAAGTATTAGCAAATGTATTAGAAAAAGTATTAGTGCCGTGTAGTACAATAAAAAATAAAATAAAAATAAATGTTTATTTTTTTAATGTACTCTCTTTTCTTCAATATGTTCTAAAATAACCTATGTTTTTATAACTGCGACAGCGATTGTTAGATATCTATTTTCAACTATCCGCTAACAATATATTAAAAATATGTATATATGCATGTGTATGAAAAACGAAAAAGAAAAAAATTGAACATTAGCAATTTGGCGAATCTAATCGCTTGATTACTCGCCAAATGAAGGATTTAGTCGCAATTTGGCGCAATGGCGAGCGACAGCGAGAACACTGATAAAAACTATTGGCGATGCCCTAAAGTGGATTTCTTACGAAGGAAAAATTCGTATAATTCTGTGCAACGAAGCTTAGATAATTCGAACTTGTTTCATCAAAAATTCTGGATAATTTAAATTTTATTTTCGGTCCCTAAAATTCTGTATTATAGTAATGTAGCAAAATCGTGGGTATTTCTAATTTTATTTTTAATAATTCGAATTTTTTGTATGATTGCTTTTAAAATTTTGCGGTATAAGCTGCTCTTGAGACTTTTTAGAACTAAGGTTCAAAATATTTGAATAGTTCATTTTAAAGGTTCTGTTTTAAAAGTCAGTCTAATATAGAAGATTGTCTATTTTGGTATCAATTCATAGGCTGGAATCATCATATGCTATGACCCAAAAATTTTATTTAAAGAAGCAGTAAGAAATTTGACCTTATTTTCTCAAAACTGATAAATGATTTAGAAAAAAAAACTTATTCGATGGGGGGAAATGTGGCAGTATTCTTTGATAAAGTTTATGTGTTAAATATTTCATCGTGGAGTTGCTCTTTTTAACACTTTCCAACAACGTGGAAAAGTGTTTATGATTTCGGTTAGTCTATCCGTGTGTCCGCTCTCTAACTCCAGTAAATATACTCGGATCGCCCTGAAATTTTTTACAGTTATTTAACTTAATTCTAGCACGAACCCTATTGCAAATGAATTTGGATTAGACTTTGGAGTAATGTACAACAATTTTTTGACGTTATTTTTTGCATCTCATTAAATGTACTCTGAAGCTTAGACTTAAACTTAAATTTTGAACTCAAAATCTGAATCGTTGGGAGTGGTTAAGTAGCTCAAACTGAACTGCGTTCAGAAGTTCAAATTTCAAATGATTATAAAAAAAGAAAAATTTGTCGATTCGTTTGCAGTTTTCGCTAAAACTACTCTTTAAATCAGCATTTTCTTGAAAATAAATTTGGAAGATAAATTTCAAAAAATGCTGATAGAGGGCGCCTCACACCTTTGGAGTAACGTACAACTATTTTTAACTGTTATTTTTTTAATCTCATTAAATGCTTTCAAAAGTTTAGACTTAAATTTTGAGCTCAAAATCTGAATCGTTGGAAGTAATTAATAGCGCAAAATTGAATTGTGTTCATGTTTGGGTGAGGGTTAAATTTCAGTTCCTGAACACAGTTCAATTTGCGCTTCTTAACCCCTCCCAACGATTCAGAATTTGAGCTCAAAATTTAAGTCTAAGCTTTTGCAAGCATTTAATTAGATACAAAAAATAACGGTTAAAAATAGTTGTTGGTTACTCTTAAATTTAAAGCGCCCTCTAAAGAAATTTTTTGAAATTTATTTTTTAAATTTATGTTCAAGAAAATGCTGATTTAAAGAATAGTTTTAGCGAAAACCGCAAACGAATCGATCAATTTTTCTGTTTTTTATGATAATTTAAAATTTGAATCTCAGAACAAAGTTCAGTTTGGGCTACTTAACCACTCCGAACTATTCAGATTCTGAGTTCAAAATTTAAGTTTAAGTCTAGGATTCCAAAAACATTTAATGACATGGAAAAAAGAACGGCAAAAAATAGTTAAATAGTTGTTCGTTATTGCAAAGTCTAAAGCGCCCTCTATCGGAATTTTTTGAAATTTATCTTTATTATTTATTTTCAAGAAAATAATGACATAAGGAATAGTTTTAGTGAAAACCAGTTTTTCCGTTTTTTATATTTATTTGAAATTTTGGACCCTAAACCTTTATGGTGCCTATCTCCTTCGGAAAACGTTTGGGACCCTTAGTTTCCTATTTAATATTGTTTGTCTTGATGTGTACTATCACCCCTTAAAATTTTGCCCAAGAGTTTAGATACACCCTGCATATAAACCGACAGATTAAATACGTCGCTGTTCAAACGATTGGAATACATATTTCATTATTGATAGTAACCTTATTTCCCTAAATGACTAAGTTTTGTTAAAGATTTCAGGATGTGTTAGAAAGTGTTTCATAATCTATGTTTAACGTATAATATTTCTTGTTTATTTATTTATCTCTTCCTTTTGAGAGAATATGTGTAATTTAAACTTTTTAATATTTCAAACTTTTCACTGGTCCCATGAACTTCGAATCACCAAATTTAACAGTATTATAAAATGGCGATATGTATGAAAGGTATGTAATTCTTTATTTATTGCAGATGTGATAAAAATAACTTTTAGTCAATGAATGTTGATTTTTATGTTCTATTTTGATTAAAATGATGGATCCGATAAATAATTAAAAACTGTTATAAAGTGAAAAAAGTTTCAAATCTAAATTTGATCTTTAAAACCACTTCACCGGCGATGGGTATGGGGAAACAGTGCTTTTAACCCCGAGTTATCTCGGGGCAGACGGTTAAGTGGTTAAGTATTTTCTATACTTATGTAGACGATTATTTGGACCAATAATAACAAGTTTAATTATAACTAAGTAATTTTTCAAAATTTCACTAATGCAATAAATGTGATGTAATTTTAAGAATTTCTTAAACTTGTAATATTGATGGTTGTTCCTGACTTTTCTCTTCATAATTGTTATGGATGTCGGCAAAAAAGAATGGATAAAGCATGGTATCAGGAAACAGATGTTTCGTTACACTAATGTGCTAATGTAATATAATTTGGAGCATTTCTTATATTTGTGGACTTATAAAGTTGATGTAAGTGTTTCTGACTTCCCTCTCCTTTGGATTGTGGCAAAAAAGAATGAATAGGCATTATCATGAAGTAGATTATTCGTCACCGTAGGCAACAAGATAATAAAAGCTGCGTGAAAAGATCATTTTAAAGTTTATCTAGTTCAAAATCAAAGGAATTTCGATCATATACATGTGACGATTTAAGGAGAACTCGAATTATTTCCACTGGTTAAAAAGAAACACACAGTCATGGCAAGCGAGGGAAAAAACAAAATAAATAAATAAATGTAGAAGATCCAATAATTAGTCATGGGCTGCTGTAAATTCATTTATTAAATTCGTAATAATGAGGAAGGAAAAGCTCCTTTTGCAAAAATTCCATCATTATTTCAGCGAGCTGTTCTCATCGAAGAAGCAACCCAAGAAATCTTCTTTTTCATCTCGAGACTTCCACCTTTTTAAACTAAAAAGAAAGTTCTGGAACATTCTATAACCTCAAACCATCATTCTTTTATGTAAACAGAATTTTTGTCCAGCTACGAGATTATTTTCCACAAACGATAAATTTATTTAAAAAAAATATTATTTAACCAATTTATAATTGACTCAGGATTTTAAATATCTTAGGCAGACGATTTTTATAAATGATTAATTTTAAGAGAAAAAGAAAAGAAATGAATTTATTAATATGCACACATCAAAGGTTGACGTAGGAAAAATAAATAAATAGATAAAATAAAATAATGATATTTTTTGAAAGGTATGGTTTTGGAATAAATTTAATAAGACTTTCTTAAAAAGGGTTGATAAAAACATAGAAGAAATCAGTTTTATTTGGAATATTAAGAAATAAAGTTTTAATTAAGAATATTTTTAATTTAGAGTCATCTTTTTAAATTTACGCATACTGGAATAATGTTTTTTAAGGCAAATTAAGAATTTATATCGTCTGCATAAGGATTAACAGATTAGATTTAGAAACAAGATTTTAATTTAATAATTTGAAGTAAGTACGGAATATTATTATAAGAAAATTAAGATAGTATAAAGGTTAGTTTTGGCGAAAATTTTTTAAATTTGTAATATTATCCCCCTCCCCAAGACTTTGTATGAAATTGATAGTTAAATAAAACTACAAGTTCAGACAACAGAAATATAATAATTTAGAAAAGTTAAATTTTGGAATAAAACTGTCAAACTCAGGAAGCCAAGAAATGGAAGAAAAGAAAATTAAAGCAATATAAAAAATATTAGCGATTAAAATAAAATAGTTAAGAGAAAATAATTCTGAATTAAATTTAGGTAGGAGCATTTCCCTGAAAGAAATACAATAATGTTACAACATCACTTACCATTTGTAAGTGCATAGGAGATAATACATATAATAACAGTAAATAAGTTATGAATATTAATAAGCAAGAGATAAAAATATAATAAAAACAATAAAAATTCGTTCTCATGGAAGTTTAAATAATTACAATGACTTAATGCATAGTTTATTTTAAATAAGTCCTTTAAATGAAAAAAGTCTTTCAATAGTATATATAAAAGAGTCTTTTTCAATGTTCTCTGAATACAGTCTCTTTAATTAAAAATCTTCAAACCTAGTTTAATCTTTGGTTTTAATGTTATGTTGGATCCAACATCTTTCAGTAATATATAAATTTTTCAATAATAAATAGCATCACTCTCAATATCAATAATAAATAATATAGAAAAATTTAAATAATAACAATAACAACAATAATAAGTAATAGTATAATAAGACTCCATATCCTAATATTTTTCAATAAGAGTATAATTAATACTAAACTTCATTATAGAAATCATAATAATAATAACAATAGTAAAACAAGAGTATAATCAAAAGAAAATATCACTATTTGTTTATTATTGATAGGGAAAATATTGGTTGAGGATAAAAATAATTACATAGCAACTAAATAATTTTCTTATCTTCTAATAGCATAAGAAAGTATTTTTTGCTAGCCGAAAGTATAAATAAAAAAAAAATCATAATAATTCCAAAATCCAAATAAAATTAAATCTAACTATTTAGAAAATGGACTTTCAACCAGTATTTCCTTACAATAATTCCTCTCTGATACTCTTTTACAAAATTGTCAAATTTGGTTATAAGTTTTCAAATGCCAAAGGTAGAATAATGCTTTATCTACACATGGTTTATAAACTTTAATAATAAAATACAATAGGAATAAAAGGTGTCATTCTTAATTGAGAAATAGAAATAAAAATAGTGTGCTTTTCTGAAAAACTCTTAATATCTGTAGTTTTCACAATCACTGAAAATCACATATTATGTTATAGGTTTGAGTAGAATCATTAGATTTTATAACTGTTATAACATAAATATCTGCTGAATAAAAAGAATAATACTAATGTCAAATACATGAGTAAATATAGTTAGACTTAAACACCCTTAAAATTAATTTATCAACATCAATTTGAAAGCTTTTACAATCAAAGTGTTCACCTTATGCCTGCATAAGGAGCCCAATTTAACCCCAAAAACTCCCAAAAACAAGTAATATTCTTGTAGGAACATTATCATGAAAATACTGCATTCTGAGAATAGTTCTTGATAACAAACAAATATCAATAAATTAGAAAATGTACCTTTTTAAAAAATAACTTGAGCTTCTAAGTTCTTTTATACTTCATTATTATTACGAACTTATCTTTAAACGTGCATAAAAATATCATAATAATCTTAATAAGTAACAGTAAATATCTTAAGAACATCATACTCCTCAATTAAATCCTTACGAATAAAAATATTTCAATCTTCAACAAATAATAATGATAATAATAATACTCATAAATAGATTAATAAATAAGACTCAAAGAAAAACAAAACAATAAATAAATAAACCTCACAAATAGAGAATAAACAATCTACACAAATGCTTAAAAAGGATACAAATAATATTCAATTAATTTGAAATAACTCACTCTTAAGAAGAATTTCTCAAAATGATCCTAGGAGAGACAATAATAACGAAAATTATGAAAGTAAGTAGCAATCGGCGTTCAGTTGTCTCTAAACGTTTTTTTTTTTTTTTTTTTTTTTTTTTTTTTTTTTTTTTTTTTTTTTTCTTGTCATTACTACCAGTAATATTTAAAGTCAATGATCGCATATTTGGGCCGCAACAAGATGAATGGCGCTTCTATTCCTTATTAAATCCAATTCGAAATCACCAGGTCTCAAAAATTTATCATTATGACCAAAAATATCAAGCTTCAGGAATTCACGAGAAGTCAATTATCGGCGATTCACAAACCTATCATCATTTCGTTCCACAGCCCATTCCATTAGCAAGCTGAAAATACTATATAGACTGTCCTACAATCGAACTTCGGCGATAGCATGCTTTTCTTCGTTCCATCGCAATTTTCTTTAAATATCATTCATTAAAAAGACAGCACAGATAAAAAATCCTGTTCGACTTTTCGATTAGTTGTGACGATTTAAGGAGAACTCGAATTATTTCCACTGGTTAAAAAGAAACACACAGTCATGGCAAGCGAGGGAAAAAACAAAATAAATAAATAAATGTAGAAGATCCAATAATTAGTCATGGGCTGCTGTAAATTCATTTATTAAATTCGTAATAATGAGGAAGGAAAAGCTCCTTTTGCAAAAATTCCATCATTATTTCAGCGAGCTGTTCTCATCGAAGAAGCAACCCAAGAAATCTTCTTTTTCATCTCGAGACTTCCACCTTTTTAAACTAAAAAGAAAGTTCTGGAACATTCTGTAACCTCAAACCATCATTCTTTTATGTAAACAGAATTCTTGTCCAGCTACGAGATTATTTTCCACAAACGATAAATTTATTTTTAAAAATATATTATTTAACCAATTTATAATTGACTCAGAATTTTAAATATCTTAGGCAGACGATTTTTATAAATGATTAATTTTAAGAGAAAAAGAAAAGAAATGAATTTATTAATATGCACACATCAAAGGTTGACGTAGGAAAAATAAATAAATAGATAAAATAAAATAATGATATTTTTTGAAAGGTATGGTTTTGGAATAAATTTAATAAGACTTTCTTAAAAAGGGTTGATAAAAACATAGAAGAAATCAGTTTTATTTGAAATATTAAGAAATAAAGTTTTAATTAAGAATATTTTTAATTTAGAGTCATCTTTTTAAATTTACGCATACTGGAATAATGTTTTTTAAGGCAAATTAAGAATTTATATCGTCTGCATAAGGATTAACAGATTAGATTTAGAAACAAGATTTTAATTTAATAATTTGAAGTAAGTACGGAATATTATTATAAGAAAATTAAGATAGTATAAAGGTTAGTTTTGGCGAAAATTTTTTAAATTTGTAATATACATGAAACTTTTCTTTATTAGGGGGCTTTCTGAGTTAATCAAGCCCTGTACATAAAAAAATGACGTATAAAAAAAGTCAAAACAGTATAATGCCATAATCCCTAAAAATGTATGCTTGCATGAGTGAATATAAGATTTGGCGTACCAGATGGCGTATTGAGGAAATAGAAATGCAATCCCTTACTTTATAAATGACAAATATAAACAGAAGGGGAGAGAATTATAAATTACATGTGACGTTAAATCTTTAATAAAATATTAAGTTACGTTTTTCTGAAGTGCAATAGTGAACTTTTATTATCCTTGCCTTGTTGTATATGACTTTTCTTAATTTTGATGATGACGATCAAATACCCTTTGAAAACCAGTATCCAGATAAAAGTACGAGTTTTTGTTAAGTATTTGTGAATGAAAAAGATGCATTTAAATGAAATTATGATTTTAATAATTCCATTTGTGTTTAGAAGTCTCTTAAACATTATGTATAAAAAAAAAAAGTTTGGGACATCTAAGTTTAACTGACAAGAATAGTGACTAAAAACTGCCTTTGGAACTGCTTTAGGCTATTTCTTCTGGAAAAAAAAGATTCGTGTTAAAAAATAAATAAATAAATAAAAATTTTAAAAATTCAAATACAGCGAAGAGTAGTATAGTAGTGGGGGTTCCATGCCACCGGGTGCAGGGTGCTGACCTCTAAGAGGGGTTGAAGGTCATCGGGTGCTCGAGCTGTAAGAGGGGGGTGGGGTGAAGGTCATCGGGCGTCACGCAAGGTTAAGATGACGTCATCTTAGAGGATGAGTGTGTTTTAGATAAGAATTTTTTTTTTTAATTTTAAGCGGGAATTTTAGGGAGTTAGAATTTTTTTGTTGTGTTACAGTACGATGATGTTTTTTTTTTTTATTTTAATGCGGGGACTTTAAAATTTTCGGCGTGTTACAGTACGTGGGGTATGTTTTACGATTAAATTTTACTGTTATTCATTTAAAAAGGTAATTAAAAAGTAATTAAAAATAAGGAATGAAGAGACTTTTTTTTTTTCACCGTGTTCTTTGATGAGGGGTTAAGCGGGTATTTCGGGACACAGAATGTTTTTTTTTTTTTGTACTATTGTACGAGTGGTTTTTAATTTTAATGTGGCGACTTAAAATTTTTCGGTGAACTTTAGTTTAAGGATCTATTTTTTCGATTTTAAGCCGAAATTTTGGGTAGATTGGTTTTTTTTTTTTTTTTTTTTTTTTCACCGTGTTCTTTGATGAGGGGTTAAGCGGGTATTTCGGGACACAGAATGTTTTTTTTTTTTTTGTACTATTGTACGAGTGGTTTTTAATTTTAATGTGGCGACTTAAAAATTTTCAGTGAACTTTAGTTTAAGGATTTATTTTTTTTGATTTTAAGCGGGAATTTTAGGGAGATTGATTTTTTTTTTTTTTTCACCGTGTTTTAAATAAGGGGTTAAGCGGGTATTTTGGGCACATAGAATTTTGCTTTCTATACTATTGTACGAGTGGTTTTTAATTTTAATGTGGCGACTTAAAAATTTTCAGTTTGGTGTAATTTAAGAGTTTATTTTTTTGATTTTAAGCAGAAATTTTGGGGAGATTGATTTTTTTTTTTTTTCCACTGTGCTCCTACATGATGAGTTAAGCGGGTAGTTTGGGGGAAATTATTATTTTAGACTAATCATACGCGAAGGATAGATTTTTTTTTCGGGGGTTGATATTTTTATGAAGAAGAATTAATTAAGGAGGGAGCATTCATGGTGAATTAATGAATTATTATTATTTTTTTTTTGGAGTAATTTTGTTAAGATTGAATTATTTTTTCATTTTTTAGAGTTTTAAGCGGAGATAAAGTCTTAATAGCGAAACTTTAACTTTTTTGCAATGAAATTAACGCGCGCTCGTCGATCTAACCGTTCGGAGTTTGTAATTTTCTTCGAATCATGTATGAATATTGGTTTAGAATTTCTTAGAATGACTTCCACCACTTTTATATCTATCCATTATCATAAATAACACATGCTGGTAATGGGAAATTGGGAATAACAATTTTGAATATTTATTTAATGAAGGAACTTTAAAATTATTTCGAGTACTATTTTTAGTCAACTATGTTATACACTTGATATTTTAAAATAATTAAAAAAAATAACTTTAAAATTTGAATGAAAAAATATGTTTCAAAATGGGATTTTACGTGCTAGCATTGAATCGCACTCGTTGTCCTAACGGTTCGGAATATGTGGTTTCCTTCGAACCTTGGTGAAAATTTAATTGAATTGATTATTATTATTATTTTGTATGTGTTGTATATATGTGTGCGTATGTATGTTTGTGTGTTTTATGCATGTATGTGTGTGAATATATGTTTGTGTGTTGTATGTATGTGCGTGTGTTGTATGTATGTACGTATGTATGTGTGTTGTATGCATGTATTTGTTGTATGTATGTGCGTGTAATTTTTTGTCGATAGGTGTGATCTTTAGCTGAAAGTAACCTAGGGTCAAAACTTTTACCCAGGAATCGCCACAGGGAGGCAGATCACTTGATTCCCGTATTACACACATTCACATACATTATTTCGAGCGATATTTTTAGTAAAACATAATATGCAATTGAATTTGTAAAATAATTAAAAAAATAACTTTAAAATTTAAATGAAAGAATGTTTTAAAATGTAATTTTACATACTAACATTTAATCGCACTCGTTGGTTTTTACTGTTTGGAGTCTGTTAATTTTCCTTTAACCTTGGAAAACCTTGCGTCAATAAGGATATTTCAGAAAGACCCCCACTTTGGGTACTCTTTTAAACTAATATTTGTAATGAGATGTGTTCGCGCGCGTCGGCCTAACTGTTTGGAGTATCAACATAAAATCAACAAATTAATACAAAATATTTCACACAATAAAAAACGAAATATTAAAATCGCCAACTCAAAATGAAATCTCATGCAATTAGAATAAAAACATTAAAAAAAATCGCCAAATTAAAAGATTATTCTTATCTCACAATAAATATTCTGAAAGACCCATTCAAAAATTCTAGATGAGATTAAAGTTTTTATTCAAAATTCAAATAAAACTTCTTAAGTTTTGACATGTCACTAAAAATTTAAAGCAAACATTTTTTCAAAGTATAATTATCAAAGATTAATTTTTCTAATAATTAACTCGTGTAAAGATAGTTCAAAGTGCAATGATTCACCATTTGCCTTTTAAATCTTAGAACATATTATCTGTGGTATAATCATCACGTTATCTAAAAAATATAAATAAATATTAGTAGTTTTAAAATAATTTTTATTCGAATGGGTAGTTTGATAAATTAATAACATTAGAATTTTTTGGATAAAAAAAAAATAACGATTGAGAAACTAACCATTTCAAAATATTTTCTTGGCATAAATGAATTTAAAAGTATTAAAACCCTTTTCAAAATATTTTTATAAAACCAACTTTCATGCAATTCAAAAAGTTTTTATATGAAAATTGAACATTTTTTTTTCTTAAGAGAAATATTTTACGTGAGTGAAAAAGTGAGAGTCAGTTAATTTATGAATCACTTTAAAATATTATCACGCAATAAATTGTTTTGAAACTATATTCTTAAACATATTAATATTTAAAAGTTAAGTCATTTTATACATTTTATATTCAAATTATACTTACCAACATATGAATTCGCCTTCATTCCGCACTCTCTTGAAGAATAATGTTTAATAAACTCTTATCAACACAGCATGTTGTTGTGAATCACTAGCAAGTTAAGACAGGTATGATATGAGTAATCGTTGGGATTTCCCCAAAGAGGTGAAGTCATTCTTATCAAATCCTATTCTGAATGAGAAATATTTCAATTGCAATTAACTTCAGATTTTGTTATTTAATATATTTTTTTTTAATTTGACAATTTTAATTAATGTTTTAGTGAAATTACCTTTAAGATTTTTTTTTAATGCTTATACTATTTCACACATGTACATTCCTATTTGTAAATAGAAAATCATAAAAAACATATTTGAATGATTTTATTATTATTATTGTTAGACATTATATTTGAAAATCATTTAAACTTTTAGCTTTTATTATTATTATTTAGATATTAAGAAGTGACGAAGACCTGTAGAATTAATCTCATCTTAAAACTGATTAATATTCGAAGAAAAATTTATTCTGTTATCTTTTAATTTAGCAAACATATATCTTAATATTCATTAACACACTTCTTATTTAATGAATAATATATTTTGATATTTCAAAAATTAAACTAACTCTTAAGAATATGACTCGATGCAATTTACTTATTTTATACAAGTTAACTTTATTAATTATCGTTAAAATTATTCATTTACCAATGATTTAAACTTCACATTTTAAAGTTATTTATATAATATACTAACATTTAATTATAATAGGTTTAATTTTATTAAAATTACTGAAGAAAATAAAATTTATACTAAGTAAAAATTTAAAACCATCAATTAAATATATTAAACAACAGCAACAAACTTATAAATAAGATATGAATAAATAAAAAATATTTGAATCACACAATAGTAAAAAGAAATACTTAATCATTCATAAAAATTCTTCCCTTTAACATTCGCATCTATGTTAGTAAAAATATAACACTAAAGTTTTCAAAAATATTATAAACATTTACAAATCAACAAAGAAAATTGAGTATTAAATATCAAATAATGGACATGCACTCTTTACACTCACATCTTACAACGTACTTAGTAACCAAATTTAATGATTTTTAAGCATGTCTTCTTAAATTTTTTACTATGAAAGACTATCACAGTTGAATTTTTAGCTTTCTCTTCATAACTTTATCGAGAGAAAATTGAGTATTAAATATCAAATAATGGACATGCACTCTTTACACTCACATCTTACAACGTACTTAGTAACCAAATTTAATGATTTTTAAGCATGCCTTCTTAAATTTTTTACCATGAAAGACTATCACAGTTGAATTTTTAGCTTTCTCTTCATAACTTTATCGAGAAATATATAATGTATACCACACGATTTCATTAAATGAATCACAATACAATTCAAACTTCTCATTTTCAATGTTTTATATATACTAGTGTTTATCAAATAGATGTTTATTCTGAACAATCATTACTTAGTATATTGATGAAAAGTTTGTGTTGAATGGTTTTTAACTCAAATGGTGTCAGAGAAGGATATATTAGGACAGAAGTTATCAAATATGACACAACTTTGTTAGGATATTTAAGATCCACTTCGAAAATATATCCAATTTCAGAATCGTCAGGTAATGATAAAATCCATTCTTCCGTAATATATTCTGTCGCACACCATTCAAATCCTCCAAAGGGTAGAAATTGGGACATAGCCCAGCCGTAGAGATTGTTAGCATCCCAGTTTCATAAATTACATAACGAATACCCTGTCGCACCT
Source organism: Maratus speculifer (assembly GCA_964019185.1). Taxonomy (NCBI): domain Eukaryota; kingdom Metazoa; phylum Arthropoda; class Arachnida; order Araneae; family Salticidae; genus Maratus; species Maratus speculifer. The sequence continues at coordinate 398,366,246 of OZ025294.1, read as the reverse complement.
GAAAAAGTGACTGTGAGTCAGGAAATGTTGTCTTCCTATGCACGTAGATTACAGGGTAATACAAAGTTCGTTGGAGCCTCTAAACTTATACCCAATTTGAATGACAAACGAAATAACGTAGTTCATTATCGTAATCTGAAATTTTATTTGCAACTTGGATTGAAACTTTCATGTGTACATAAAGCTCTCCAATTCAAACAGACGCCTTGGCTTCGGAAATACATCCATTTTAATACTGTGAAAAGAAAAGAAGCTCAATCTTCTTTCGAAAAAGACTTTTTTAAACTAATGAATAACTCTGTGTTTGGAAAAACTATGGAAAATCTGCGAAAACGCAGAAATATTGTGCTTGTTAATAACGAAAAAAGAGCTAAGAAATTAGTGGCTTCACCCACTTTTAAATCTTTTAAAACATATGATGAAGATTTAACTGCCGTTGAAAGGATGAAAACTAGCATACTCATGAATCGACCCATTTACGTTGGGTTTGCTATTTTGGAATTATCTAAATTGGTTATTAGGGTGGACCTTAAATGCTATGATTTTTTAAAATTATTATTTTTACAAGTCTCACCCTCCTATTTTGTTCCTTTTGATACAAAAACATTATGTAAAAAGTTTGAGCAATAAATTCAAATATTTAGAGGTAGCTCAATTGGCCTGAAATTTATAAAATTAGGAAAAAAATTCAGAATATTAGCTACATAAATAAATAAGCACTTTAAATGTTTTTAATTATTTAATTGTGACAATTTATTTTATTTACAGCACAATTATTAGGTTTTCATGTTACATTAAAATTTTATTGCATTTGTGCAGGTTGAGAGAGACACATTTTTTTCTGCTATCTGGGTACATTTTACGAAGATCTTCAACAACTTGTAGTAAAAATTGCAGTTGCATTTAATCATGAGTTATCAATCCATTGTATTCTTGAATAAGTGCAACTACACTTTCGGCATGGTCATTTATTACTTGTAGAGATTTTATTACCTCTTTTGCCTCTTTATAGTCTTCTCTTAGCTCCCACAATTCAGGATCTACTGCAAGAAATCCATCCGGAAGTTCCAACAATTGAAACAACATCATTGACTTAGCTGTGACAAAATCTTTCAATCTTTTATTTTTGAATGAATGTAGAGCTACACTGACTCGTTTGGAATAAATTTGAGCTTGTTTTTTAGAATTAGTTTCATTCTGTAATGCAATAACTATGCGTCTTCTATTAATAAACACACACAGTTATCAAATAAAGCTAAACCAACAGGTCCTTCTGAAAAATACCACAAGTGATTAGCAAACTTACGTGATGATGACTTGGACACAGTTGAATGTATTGATGAGTAGTCAAGTAGTGATTTGATCAACAACAGGTCTTTATATGGGGCACATGAAGCTTGAGGTGCAGTGATCCAAGCTTTCAAGTATAAACGGACTGTAAAAACACACATATCACGTATACCTCCTTCCTCTTTTACAGTAAATTTAACCTGAGCCTTGAACATCCAGATCTTGAGACAATATATTACTTTGGACATCCAACGGGCATGGTGCATTGCACCTGGTGACATAAATCTTATTCCCCTTTCTGGGACGGCACCTAGAAATATAATTACAAGTTCTAAAAATTCCTTATAATCACCTCTTAGCTTTGTTTCTCTTTTCTCTTCTAGGTACTTCTTTGCATAGTTGATAGTCTCTTGCCTAATATCTTCTACTAGATTTGCAACATCATCAAATGCAATTCTTGTTTTGCAATTGTCTTTATCAATTAAGCTCCAATATTCCTGAAAGCGTTTAAATATTGCAACTTCAGGTGAAGATTTGACGCCCATGCATACTTCAAATACAGTACTAATTATCAGCTCCATAATGTGATGTCTGCAAGCAAATGATAAGAGCTCTTTTTCAATTTATATTCTAAAAGAACACATGCACCAGAATTATAACCAGTGTTTGAGCTGGTAGTGTCATAGCACATTGCACGTATATTATCTGCTATTCCCCAGTCTTCAATGGCTTCAAAGACTGCTATTTGCTAAATGCAGTTTATTGTTTTAAATATTATTGTGCATAGTACTGCCATCTATGAATAAAAATGTAAAGCTAAATGCATTTTAAAATATTTTAGAAGGTAGAATTTTTTTTCTATGACATAGCATGCGAGTACGCATATGTTTATCATTGCTCATACATTGGAAACTTCTACATCATTGAGCTACCTCTAAATATTGTTCAATTGAGCTAATATTTTACTAGAATTATTTTTTCATAAAAAGGAACAAATTTAGACGGTGAGAAGATTGCATTTTGAAACTTGAAAAATAAGGTCCACCCTATTGGTTATGTATGACTTTCATTATAATTTTATTAAGAAAACATATAAAAATGATAGTGCAAAGCTGTTATTTACCGACACGGACTCGTTGTGTTATCATATTAAAACGCAAAATATTTATGATGATTTGAAACAGCATTCAAAACTTTTTGATTTCTCAGACTATCCGAAACATCATTCACTGTACTCAGATGTTAACAAAAAAGCAATCGGCAAGTTCAAGGATGAACTTAATGGTGATTTAGCCCTTGAGTTTGTCGGGCTGAAATCAAAAATGTACTCCCTGAAATCCTTCAAAGAAGAGAAGAAACGAGCTAAGGGTGTATCGACTCATGTTGTTCGCCAGAAAATTAAGCATGAAGATTATTTGCGATGCCTTCAACAAGAAAAAACTAGTATTGAAAAGCAGAGAAGAATCGCTCAAGATGCACACCGTTTGTATACATTAACAGAGAACAAAACATGTTTATCACCATTTGACGACAAAAGATATCTGTTAGAAGATGGTATCACCAGTTTAGCCTATGGACATTGTGAAATTAGTCAAGATTGTACTGGTTGAAGAAAATTGTTAATATATTGTAAAATTATCAAGAAAAATGTTGTTATGTTAATACATCTTGCCTGTAAATATGCTTTTATCTGTAAATTGTTTTAATTTAATAAAAAAATGTTGATTTTACTTATGTGTAATTATTTAAAACTTCTTCACAATATCTTTTCACATATTGTTTTATACGCAGTGCACACATATGCAAACATAATCATACATGTACGCACTTATATAATGCATGTGTTAATACTTTTATTCACTTACAATTGATTTTTAAATACGTTTTAAAACTTTAAGAATTTTTTAAGCTTTTTTAATATTATATATATATATATATATTTTAATTTCTTAAAACATTTTTAAAATTTGTTGAAACTTTTTAAAATTTACTTAAACATTTTTAAATGTGTTGACACTTTTTTAAAAATTCATTTAAACATTTTAAAATATGTTAAAACTTTTTTAAATTTACTAAACCTTTTTAAATTTAATTAATAGATAGTCATACAAAGATCCATGCACATAGATAGCTAACTATTCACATGTAAACAGAAAATCATATTTAAAGACATATATACACCCTTGATATTTTTACACATTTATACTATAAAATGCAAGACATGTAAAAATCTTTCGAAAGCCTTCTAACAAATATTAGTGAAAACAAGAAAATGAGATAAAAATGTATCTTAAATGATGAGACGTGAAAAATCGTGAAGTCAACATATTGGGTGTCTGATCATATAAACATCGCTTGTGGGTGTTGAATGCTGTGGATTGATTGCACACTAGCCTCGTGATTGATTGCTCATTGCTCCTCCGGCCGCAGAACCGGCCTTTTTATACTACTGCGAAGGCTTTATAAACAGAAAAAACACATCGCAAGTGTGACCTATTTTTCTAAATTTTAGTTGATCTTTATTGTAAAAAATCATTTTTTTATTTGTAGTACAATGACCGTTTTTTATGTTAAGTGAAAATGCAGAAATAGTATATTTTGCAAAGTATAGGTAAGTTATGTTTTTTAAATCATAAATACACCTACAAAATGAAATTCGGATTCGTATTTCATCCCCTATAATAAGATATTTTTAATTGTATTAAAATAAAAATTTATTTTGTCTTTAATACAAATAGATATCATTAAATTTTGAATATACTTAATACTTATTGTAATGCACACTACAGACGATTCTATTTATGGCGTTGCAAGTGCAAGAAAATCATAAGATCATATTACATAATCCGACCAATCAGAAATTTATCCATTGCATATATTTTTCATATTTTAGAATCCAACCAATCAGAACTATCAGCATTATTGCATATCAGTATCCATTGCATATTTTTTGAATTTCAAGAGACATTCACAATAACATTTTACACAGGATTCGAACCCCTCAAGCTCGGCAGTAGCTGCTAATACCGACCACGCTACTGGGGTGACAATAAATTTTAATTGAATGGACTTTAATTAATAGTTTTTCAAGTAACATTGAAATATTGTTTATTATTGGTGGTAAAATAGCACACTTCTTAAAAATGACTATGTCGTATTTATTTTGCATTGCCTGTGATTTGTGACACCACAACTATAGTAAGGTGTTGGATTCAGACACTTTTGTTCGGGGGAGGGGGATTTCTGTGGCTCCAGAAGGGGGCATTATTAAATTCCGGGAGGGGATTGCTCTTTTTGGTCATTGAAAACATAAAATCTTAAATTATCCGGGAGAAAAATGTCCCACCGCGGCCACCAAATATTTTCTAAAAACAATTTACAAATATTTTGTAAATCAGAAAAAATTCGTTCAACCGGTGTTCCATTAAATAGTAAGTTGATCATTCATGTAGACAATGCGCGAATTCAATCTTGCGTTTCAGGGAAATTTTATTTCCTTTTTGCATTTCTAACATTCGAATATGCCACCATCTGAGGAAAAAAAAAATTCGAAACATATTTATAAAAAACAGGTATTTTTCACTAAAATGTATGCTGCATTGAATTGAATTCACATTATTTAGACATTTTTTTATGAAAGGGATGTATCCAGCTTTGAGAAGATAAGGAGAATTATGGGTTTTAAGGCTTGGGGAAAGGGGGGGTGCATTTCTTGAGTATTAATAATTACAAAATTCAAATTTTATCGAGGTGGAATGACGCTCTAGAAGAAATATTTAGCCCTGTAGACCATTCTCTGAATTCATGACTTATTGCTTATTGCTTTTAAAATCTATATACTCGATTTTATTTTCAGAGTAAGTACGTCATCGTAATAATAATGATATATTCTTCAATGAAAGGGTAAGAAAAGAACTTATAAATGATTATTTTGCTCATAAGATGAAAATGAAATATAAAATGAAACATAGTAGCGTTTCCGATAAGTGACTTTACAACAAAATCTAATATGCCACAATTTGTTTCAAGCTCTATCTAAATCTGAAACTCGTTGAAAATTCGCATATTAGTATTTCAAATAGAATTTTCGCAGAAATTGTAAAAAAACTGGATAGTAGCGTCATCCATTGTATAATTTACATAAAAACTAAAGAGCACTTATATATATCAAGGCCTAACTGAATTTGGAGGTTGATGAAAATTCGTGCATTAGTTCCTGAAATAGAGCGATTGCGATAATCATGAATAATGCCGCATAGCAGTATCACAAGTTGAGCGATTTGTTTCAAATACTACAGAATACTCATTTATATCAGTCACTAACTGAATGGGAAGTTTGATGAAAATTCGTGCATTAGTTCCGGAGATAGACTTATTGCGCATATCGTGAATAATGCCGCATAGCAGCGCCAATTCATGTGCGATTTACACACACGATGTATGATTTACAAACGTAATCAGAACCACATTATATCAAGGATAAACGGAAGTTTTCTGAAAATCCTTCTATTAGTTCTTGAGAGGTAGCTGTTGTGAAACAGATGAAAAAGTCAACCTAAAAGCGCTACCTGTTGGCAAAAACTAATTAGATCCTTTGCTATGTGGCATTATTCATGATTATCGCAATCGCTCTATTTCAGGAACTAATGCACGAATTTTCATCAAACTTCAAATTCAGTTAGACCTTGATATATATAAGTACTCTTTAGTTTTAATCATACAATAGATAGCGCTACTATCCAGTTTTTTTTACAATTTCTGCGAAAATTCTATCTGAAATACTAATATGCGAATTTTTAAAGAGTTTCAGATTAGTTTATATCAAGGTTTAACTGAATCTAAAGTTTAGTGAAATTACGTGCATTAGTTCTTGAGATAGAGAGCCCATAAAATTTATATCACATTTCATATAAACAGACTGACTGATAGGCTCACAGACGGACATTTTGTATTTATATATATACAGGGTGTCCCTAAACAAATGGTATATACGCTAGGGGGTGATAGAACACATCAAGACGAGTAATAGTAAATAGGAAACCAAGGGTCCCAAACGTTATCCAAAGGAGATATCCGCCATTAAAGTTTGGGGTCCAAAATTTCAAATACACATAAAAAACGGAAAAATTGGTCGATTGATTTGCGGTTTTCACTAAAATTATCCTTTATGTTGGTATTTTCTTGAAAATAAATTATAAAGATAAATTTCGAAAAATGCCGATAGAGGGCGCTTTAGACTTTGAAGTAAAGAAAAACTAATTTTTGCATCTCATTAAATGGTTTCGTAAGCTTAAACTTAAATTTTGAGCTCAAAATCTGAATATTGGAAGCGGTTAAGTAGCACAAACTTAACTGTGTTCAGAGGGTTTAAATTTCAAATGATTATAAAAAACGGAAAAATTGATCGATTGATTTGCGATTTTCACTAAAACTATTCTTTATGTCGGTATTTTACTGAAAATGAATTATAAAGATACATTTCAAAAAATGCCGATAGAGGGAGCTTTAAACTTTGGAGAAACGAACAACTACTGTTTACGTTATTTTTTGCATCTGATTAAATGTTTTCGTTAACTTAGACTTAAACTTAAATTTTGAGCTCAAAATCTGAATAGTTGGGAGTGGTTAAGTAGCACAAACTGAACTGTGTTCAGAGGGTTCAAATTTCAAATGATAATAAAAAACGGAAAAATTGGTCAATTCGTTTGCGGTTTAAAATAAAACTATTCTTTAAGTTATTATCTTCTTGAAAATGAATTTTAAAGATAAATTTCAAAAAATTCCGTTAGAGGGCGCCTTAAACTACAGAGTAACCAACAACAAATTTTAACCGTTATTTTTTGTATCTAATTAAATGCTTTCCAAAACGTGTTAAATGTTTTCGAAATCTTAGATTTAAACTTAAATTTTGAATTCAAATTCTGAATCGTTGGGAGGCGTTAAGAAGCGCAAACTGAACTGTGTTCAAGAATGGAAATTTAACCCCCCCCCCCTCGAACACAGTTCACTTTTGCGCTACTTAAACACTCGCAAAGACTCAGAATTTGATCTCAAAATTTAAATCTAAGAATTTGAAAGCATTTAATGAGATTAAAAAAATAACGGTTAAAAATAATTGTATGCTACTCCAATGTCAAAGGCGCCCTCTATCTGCATTTTGTGAAATTTATCTTTAAAATTTATTTTCAAGAAAACACTGAATTAAAGAAAAGTTTTAGCAAAAACCGCAAACGAATCGACTAATTTTTCCGTTTTTTTTATAGTTTTTCGTTTCGTTTGAAATTTAAACCCTCTGAACACAGTTCACTTTGTGCTACTTAATTAGTCCCAACTATTCAGATTTGAGCTCAAAATTTAAGTTTAAATCTAAGCCTACGAAACCATTTAATGAGATGCAAAAAATAGTATTAGGATGGATTATTTCGTTAATCCAAAGTCTAAAGCGCCCTCTATCGGCATTTTTTGAAATTTATCTTTATAATTCATTTTCAATAAAATACCGACATAAAGAATAGTTTTAGTAAAAACCGCAAATCAATCGACCAATTTTTCCGTTTTTTATAATCATTTGAAATTTAAACCCTCTGAACACAGTTAAGTTTGTGCTACTTAACCGCTTCCAACTATTCAGATTTTGAGCTCAAAATTTAAGTTTAAGTCTAAACTTACGAAACCATTTAATGAGATGCAAAAAATCACGGCAAAAAAATGTTTTTCATTACTTCAAAGTCTAAAGCGCCCTCTATCGGCATTTTTCGAAATTTATCTTTATAATTTATTTTTATGAAAATACCAACATAAAGAATAATTTTAGTGAAAACCGCAAATCAATCGACCAATTTTTCCGTTTTTTATGTGTATTTGAAAATTTGGACCCCAAACTTTAATGGCGGCTATCTCCTTTGGAAAACGTTTGGGACCCTTGGTATCGTATTTATTATTACTCATCTTGATGTGTTCTATCACCCCCTAGCGCATATACCATTTGTTTAGGGACACCCTGTATATATATATATATTTTTTTTGGGGGGGGGGGAATTTCTGAACCATAAAAAGTGTAAATCCATCAAAAATCAGAATTAAAAAAATTTCACTAACCCAATATTGTCTTCTTGTAAAGATAGAAGAAAGTAAAAATAGATTTACATTGGAATCAAGGTTAATCATATAAATTTTAATGTAACGAAATAAGTTTATCAAATCATAAAGAGAAAAAAAATATTTCTTTTTGAGGAAAACTTAAAATATGTATTAAATTATCATATTTAATTATCAATCGGAATATCAAAAATCATCATTTTGAAAAGAAATGAGAAATATTCGAAAAGGAATGTACACCCGAGGTGTGTCACGTCGTACACGAAGGTTATATTGCGCTGAAAACCAAAAATTTCATTTGAAGAAAATCCGAAATCCGATTCAAACCTAATTTTTTTAAAAAAATGCATACATTAGTATTTTTTAGGCTAAGTACCTTATTAAAATTAATTTTTTGTTTTGAAGGAATCGACAAAAAACATTGAAAAAACGCAAAAAAAAAAAAAAGTTTATTGTAAAAAAAAATCCGTTGAATTTACGGTAAAAACTACTGGCCGCAATGTTTTAACAGTAAAAATTGCTGTAAAATTAGATGTAATAAGAAAAAATTAAAGCTAACCTTGAGGCAATTTTTACGGCAAAATTTGCTGGCAACACTGCTGCCAGCAGTTTTTGCTGTACATTTAAAGGATCTCAGTATACAAAATTTAATATTTGTAATTCGTAATTTTCAAATAAAGGAATTTTTATGATCTGTTTTTACTTTTTGGAATTCTGTATGGCCACAATATAATTTTCAGACTATAGTAAATATTTAGAATCACAGTATGAAGAAAAGATGTTTGCGCTCTTTAAATTGAAAATATTTAGTTGAATAGTTTATTTGCACATAACAATTTAAATTAAACACGTAGAAGTGTTTAATTTAAATTTTTGTATACTTTTGTTTGCTGAAGCAAACAAAACATACATTTCGTTTACTAAACTTATCAATTTAGATTTACATGTTATTTATTTTTAAACATGTTGTAGAAAATAATTGCTTTTATTCGCATTAGATTTGAAATTCATAAGACAATAGAATTTTTGTCTGGATTTCTTCAAACCTGCATCTAAGAGAAATATAATTCCTTTGATGAAAACACTCGTAAGTATTTGTAGCGAAGAATTTTACTTTTTTATTTATTTATCTTTTTTTGAGAATTAAGAATCAAACATCCATTGCGAATTAAAAATATGCTTTAACAAAGTAATTTTTATTATTAAAAAATTATGAATTTTGATAAAATGCAATATAGTAATCAAATCTATGTGGAAAAGCACGTTTTTCTTTTCTTTGAAAAACTATGCTTATAGATATTTTTGATGAAAATAATTTTATAACAAATTTTAAAAGAAAAATAATCAAACAAACAAACTACAGCTTGTTTTTACTTTATTTCTATATCTACATATTATTTTATTTAAAAAATATACTTGTATACAAATATAATAATATTAATATATATGTATATTTATACATATATATTAATTCATCAGTTGTATTTATAAATATTAAATTATTTAAAGCTGCACATCTACACTAACTAATTAGATACAGCTTTTTTTATTAATCGATCTTTCTCATACGATTATACAACCTTTTATACAACGTCACAACGTCTTTTTTTTTTTTTTTTTTTTTTTTTTTTTTTTTTTTTTTTTTTTACTAATATTTTAATAATAATTTTTCCATCGGTAGAGAATTGAGAAATCTGAATTATATTTGAATGTTTTCATTGGTGGAATTCCGCAACTTATTTAATTTTATTCGTTTTTTGATTGGTCTGTATTTAATGTCCAAAAATGAAATACTTCTTTTTTTATTTTATTCATTTTCTGATTGGTCCATGCTTAATGTCTAGAAGTGAAATACTTCTGTTGCCACAATGGCAAAAAAAAAAAAAAAAAAAAAAAAAAAAAAAAAAAAAAAAAAGCTAAAATTTACAAAAAAATTAATAACTCAATGACAAATTTAGATATAAGTTTCAAACAAGCTGCTTTTAAAAGTAAATTTTTTTTTCTGTATATGACGGTGTAAAAATTAAAATTGTGGAATGTTTAGAAATTTAAAAATTTACATTACCGAAAATTGTTAACCTAAAATTTCATTTAATATTTGTTTATAACTGGCTCAGAAATATTAACGTGGCTCTAAATGTCCAGGCATATTAATATGACTCTGTTATTACATAAGCTACTTTGTGATCATCATAAAAATGATGTTATTATTGTTTTTTTTAATGTAGAAATCATTTATAAGTCTGAAATATAGTCTTTGAAAATACTATTTTCCAAATGGTCGTTGTTTTTTGTTTGATTACAATTTTTTTCTAAATGGGGGGAAGGAATTTTTTTTCCGTATTTGATAATTTGCGTGTACCCATTTTGTAACTTTTAATTCCTCTAAATGCAAATAATTTCGTGTAATACTACTACTAATAATAGTAATGATAAACATCATTTATATGATAATCAAAAAGTGGCTTATGTAATAATAGAGTCATATATTACGTATGCCATGGATTAAACGTTAATATTCCTGCATCAATCATGAAAAAAAAAAATTTAGTTTTACAATTTTCGATACTTATATTTTTTAAAACTTCAAACATCGCACATTTTAAATTTTTAAATCGTCGTATAAGGAAAAAAATTTACTTTTAAATGCAATTTGATTGAAAGCTGTATCTCAATTTGTTTATGAGTTATTAATTTTTTTTGTAGTTTTTTATTATACTTTTTTTGCCATTATGGCAACAAAGATATTTCATTTCTAGCCATTAAAAATGGACCAATCAGAAAACGAATAAAACTCGGACTTCACTTCAGATAATCTTCAGATTTCTGTATTCTCGACCGACAGTAACATTATAGACATACAATGATTTTCTGAAACTATAATAATAAATTTGATTTTATTTAATGTAGAGACTTTCATTTTCAATATGAAATCGGGTTTTTCTTTCCATAATAATAATTGTTTTTTCCCTCTAAGTATGCATTTCATCTTAATGATGCAATCCATGTCATGTGAATGTGAAAGAATATTTTTCTTCCAGTCTTCTAATTGTTTTGTCTAAGCTAACAACAATATTTTTTTTTAACTCAAAATTTATATGTAAAATTTTATTAATATTTAATTTAATTTTAATTATATTAGTTACTCAAGTATATGCAGTTATTTATCTGTGTTATTCTACATGACGAATCATGTGTTGTGCCAATTTTTTAACGTAAGGATACACATATCAAAAGTATGGATATACCATTTGCATATCTATTGAAAGTGAATCAACTAAGGTAGAATAGATTATATTTTTATTTTATTATTGCTCTTTATTGATGAGAAGCTAACTGTATTTAATTCAAGTTATAAAACTTACAACCATTTTCTGAATGGTTAATAAATAAATAAATAAACAAAGAAGCAAGAAAAGTAAACTATCAAACATAGATTATTAAACACTTTCCGACACATTCAAATATTAAAATTTTTGTATATTAAAATTTCCCCTTTTAATAAGCTGGAATATGTTTAATTACATTTGCTAGCAACAATGGGCTTTCAGCTGAATTGACATTTTGTATAACAATATCACAGTTTAGGATATAAATAGGATTACAATGCCAGTAAATGAGAACAGTTGTAAGTCAGATTTTCGCATATGGAAAAAGATGTAATTCCTGTCACATTGTGGCTTAAACAGTTAATGGTAGCAGCTTTAGGACCACCGAAATATTCAAACATACACAAAAAACGCATATTATTTAGTGTAGGAAAATATAATGTAAGCACAAACGAAAATATACAATAGTGTCTTTCTAGTTACTATAAAATTGTAAAAATGCAAACGTTAAAAGCACCAATATTTTTAAATTTTAAACATAAGACTTTCGATAGCATATAGCACACCATCCACAGTATCTTTAGACGGAACACATTGCTGGGAGATGAATCATACTTTTGACTTGAATTCGGTTAAAATAATCTCTCTAAACCTACTTCTACACACGAATTTAACTTTCTTGAAGCATTTCATATTTATAAATTTTTTAAAATACAGTCAACTCTGTGAAATCCACCGATGTATAATCCACAATTCTCTATTATCCGCACTACATGCTGTAATGTAAACAATGAAAATTGTCGTTAATAGTTAAATTCATAAAATTATAAATTTTTTTTCAGTAGTCAATTTTTCAATGAATAAATATTTAAGTATGAATTCGAGATAGTTAAATTTCCTTGAGTAACAAAATTTTATCTCAGAGCAAGAAGCAAAGATTGTTCATATTGACTACAGAAAATTAAATTATTGACAATGAACCAAAACTGAAACTACCATTCTATTATGTCAATTTTCAAAACAACGGATAATCAGTAAAATTTGTATTTATGTAATTTAAAATTTCTTTAATCTTAGTTATTAAATACCGGGCGATCCAAATGTCAGGACGAAATTTAAAAACGAATCAAGGTACAAAGATACGGTTTGCACCAAACGGACGGATAAGAAACCGGGTTTTGTGTGGCTACGAAAAAAAATTATACTATTGGCAACCAACAGATGGCGCTGTTGGATTTCCGAATTGCAAGCGTGACAGGCACTACAAACAGTCATTTTTATGCAAGATTGAGCACCACCTCATATTGCTCTGCCTGTGTAACGCCTGCTACGCTCAATATTTGGGGATGGATCACATTATCAGTAATTACTTTCATCACGTATGGCCTCCAGGACCTCCCGATTTGACATCCTGAGAATTTTGGTTGTGGGGATTATTCAAGTCAAAAGTGTACCGCGAACAACTGGCATCACTAGCAACACTGAAAGATGCCATGCGCCAAAATATGTCTGCCATAACGCAGGAAATGCTACTCTATGCTGTGAACGGTGAGGTGCTCCGTCTCACAGCTGTACTTCTGAATGACGAACAGTACATTGAACAATTACTGTAGTACTAATTAATTGTAATTAAGCTGAATTGTAAGTTTTCAAGATATTTTCCATTTGTAAATTATCTTTTGATGCATTAAATCACTATAGCGCCATCTGTTGATCGCGACAGAACTATTTTTTTTTCGCTGCCACACAAAACCTGGTTTCTGTTACAATCGTTTGGTGATCGCCGTATCTTTGTACCTTGATTCATTTTTGAATTATTCATTTTTAAAGTTCGTCCTGACTTTTAAAATCATACTAATGTAGCATTTATTTTTTCTTTTCCATTATAATTTTTATGTACTTCCTAGTTTATAGTCAGACTTTAAAAATAAAATGTAAACAAATTGATGATCAATAATACACCACATTGTATAATCCGCAAAGTCCCAAGTCTTTAAGTAAGCGGATTCCACAGAGTTGTATTGTTAATTGAGAATTCACTACCACTCCCATTATCAGATTGTTGAAAATATTATACAAAAACTTCTTTTCTTCTTATTTTTAATGCATTTTTCACTACTTAGGTTCCATTTCTCATCTATTTTCCTATTGGCTATTACCTGCAATCCTCTGTTTTCTATTGGTTAATAAACCTTTAACTTGAATCCCCATCTCTGCTATATAAGTGAGCAAATGACATCCTTACAGTGAGTGCGGAATCCGATGTTCCACCGAAACCGGTATGTTTAAAATTTAAAATTACTTGTGCATTTAACGTTGATATTTTTAAATTTTTATTACATTGCATCAACTTCCACCTTAATAATTATTCTTTCAAGTTACCCACGATTCCGGAAATCTTTCATTGCCATCAAAAACCTCAAAATCTAATCATATTCAATTCGTTCCGATTTCTAATCAACAAAGATGTTTTCGAGACAAACATGGTAAATTTATGGCTCTAACATAATTATTAACATTCATATTTTGTTTATTATTCTTGCAGATACGAGGGTGGTACGAGGAATTCAGGAAATCGAACAAAATACAACATGGCAGCGCCATCTGTTGAACGATATGCACCAAAATATAGAAAACGTCAATTCATGCAAGGAACAACTGAAGCTGGAGTTTTATGAAAATCCGTCCACTAGTTTTGGAAATTGACCTATTGCAGAAATCGTGATACAGCAGTGCTATCTGTTGAACGATATAACCAAAAACTAATCAGCGTCGATTTATATCAGTGACTGACTGAATATAAATTTTCATTAAATTCTGTGCATAAGTTCTTGAGATAGAATTTCCACAAGTTTGTGCCACATACAGTCAGCCAAACTGAGTCACAGATTGACAGATTCACGGACGAATTTTTTGCAAAAACATGGTATCTCTGACCCAATAAAATGTATAAATCTTTTGGAAACCGGAAGTGGAAATTTTTCGCAAACGTAATGCTTTATTCTTGTAAAGGTACAATGTGTCCCATCGAAATAAATCTACCGCGATTTTTACCGCAATTTGACAGGAAACAAACCATTAAGAACGAAACAAATATAATAAGAAAGTTTATATACAAATACATACTTACAAGGAGTAACTCACTCCCTGCCCCACCTGGGCAGGAGACAATGAATGTATAAAAAAAGAGGGGGACGAGAAATATCCCGCCGAAATAAAGCCACTACTGTTAATAGCTAATATATCCGCCATTTTTATACTTGACATTTAATATACGATGTGGCATACGGTTTAATAATCTCTGGCAGACAGTAACATCAAATTTATCCCAGGCTTCAATGATGGCGGCCTTCATTTCTGCCACAGACTTAGGTTATTTGCCATTGGCATACATAGGTCTACTGGGAATACCGGACACCATTTTCTTGAGAGTTGAGATGTGGCAATAGGAAAAGCCATTCCATGATATGCACCCAATTATTCAATACCCATATATAGGAGAAAATTTTCAAAGATTTTTGGTCGATATTAGGCTGAAAAATCTAACTTAGCCGTCTATCCTCTCTACAAATGGCAGTAAATGGGTTTTTAGCATTTTTTGATAACAGGTTAACTACATGCGCTCTGAGTGAAAAGCCATGTTAAATTTATCAACATAGTCGAAGTATCCAAACACTATTGATAAGCGTCCTCTTACCAGCCAATATTGAAAGCTATCCGCAGGCAAAACACAGTCGATAAAGCCAAATTTCATGAAGGATTAGTGGCATTTTATTATGGTCTCTGATGAGAAAAAATTAGTTTCTATGGCTTAAACAGCCTTGCTTTCTATTGGCATGACAGGAGGAAAGGAGATGAAATTGTCTTCAAAATAAAGCATGGTGGGGGAATATTAATAAGTTGGGAGGCTTCAGCTAGGGTGATAAAATTAACTTGGCTTTTCCCTCAAACTGCATGTAGGCTACTGATTACTAAGAATTGGTAGAAATCAATTTATTGCCAATTACAGAGAGAATTGATGGCTTAAGTTCGATTTTCTAGCTGTAAAACACCCCATAACCTTTGCAAAATCCTCTTTAGAATGTTGTTTGGTTAACTGGAGACATGCCATGAAATGACCTGCCCAGTACAGTCATCTAAATCCCCACAAAAATATCTCAGTAAAGCTTTAAATGCCAACAGCAGAGAGTTCAGATCTGTGGCAGAACAGAAAGCCGCCATCATTGAGGCTTATGCTAATATTGATGCTACTGTCTTCTAGGGATTGGTAAATGGTATGCCACATCGTATATTCCAAGTCATATATAAGCAATGCAGTGTGTATTGGCTAACAGTATTTAGTAACAGTAGTGGCTTTATTTCAGTAGAACACTTTTTCCCATCTCTTTTTTTATGCATTTATTTTTTTTCCTAGCGAAATAGGCCAGGGAGTGAGTTACCCTTTATGTATATGTATTTCTATATAGTCTTCCTTAATGTACTTACTTAATTCTAATGGTTTTGTTTCTGTCCGGAATCAACTTTGATAGGCTATCACGATTCTAATACAGTGGTGGGCCATTACGGATATAAAACGTCCCATTGCTGATGTTTTTTTTTAGTAAATTTTGTAAAATTATAAATTTTTATTTTGTTGATATTGTGAACAAAAAGCATTCTTTCGTCTTTTCTTGTTTTATTTTGATCATCATCGTGACAAAAATGTGCACGGAATAGTATTTATTTGCTAAATACCAAAAATTCGTCATCACTGGGGGGGGGGGGGAATTACCCTATATAAAATTTGGTTCAAATGGACAGGCATTTTGTCGTGATCTCTGGACCCTATAATGTGTAAATCCGCCTGAAAATCGAAAGTATAAATGTTTTTCAATTACAGTATTTCCTTCTTTAGATTCAAATAACTAATATACAGACATTCACTTCATAAATTTTATAGAGTTTGACTATTAACACTTGCTACAAAAAAAAAAAAAAAATCACTTTTCATACTTTTTTCTTAGTTTTTTTTCTTTTTTTGCTTAAAGCAGGTAATTGCAAATCACAAGTTACAATATACTAGTTTAATACCAGTAAAAATACCAGTAAACAAAATACCAGTAAAAATAAATATGTATTCCGTGCAAATTACGCAGTTACATTTTGACTACGAAGTGTTGATTCATATAAGCCTGCAAATGATAAAAAAAGAGCAAATTACCTTAGCGTGTAAATGCAACTTCTAATAATATCCTTCAAGTAACTAAAAATATAACAGCATTATATTTATTCCCAAGTTCAACGTTCTATTTTTATCTACGCAAATCTTAAATGTAAAAGGGAAAAAAAATAAAACCAGAAAAAAAGGATAACAATCAATGAAATCACAGAAAAAATAATAACTCCCAGAATTTCATTTTTTATTTATTTTCCATGCAATATAGGCTAAAAGAAATACATTTAATGCAATACCCAATCTTTTTTATTTGCTAAACAATAAATCTTACGGAAATGAAAAAAATAAAAATAAATGAAAGACTTCTAGAGAATAGAGCTAAGATTATAAATAAACCTTTCTTTATTACCGTTTGATGCGTGGGAAAAAAGATCTTGTTATGTAAATGAAGTAATGAATAAAACGTAAGAAAAGGGGGGATTTCATAAAATTACATATACTCCCGCATCTTTCGCGGCGGAAGAATTTTTGTAGATTTTATGGTTTTTAGTCATGAAATGTATCAGGAAACATGCTTGTAAAATTTATAACCTCTATTGAAATTATTCATTTTTTTCCTTTTAGATACGAATGCCGCAGTAGCATTTGCGTAATTTAAATTGTTGAATTGGATCGTAAGAAATTTTTGCTATTAAAAAGCGAACAACTTATAAAAAATCGATGTACCTTTATTAAATTTATTAGCATAAATATGGTTGCTTATTTTAAAGATTAATTGTACAATTACATTTTCATGATTGCATTATCCAAAAAATTAATAAATGAAAAATGAATAATTTTATAATGATAAATTTGATGCTATAAGAAAAGTTCTTACTCTTATGAACTAATTTCAAACTGAAATACATTTTAAAAGCTAGGAAGTCATTGTGTATAATATAAAACATACCACTGATGGATTTCATTAAACTGCTGAAGAATTAGACTATTTTTCAATACGAAACAGTTTGCATTCTTTGACTTGGTATTCTTTAAACTAATTATTTTATCAGAATGTTTTAAAATACTGTATATATAATTCAATCTTTTTGTGAAAAAAATTGCTAATTAAATAAAGAAAAATGCAACAGGAAAATTTTTAAAGTTTAATTTTTTAAAAGGAATTTAAGAAAACTTTGGTACTATACCTCATCAATATTGTTTTTTGAACTTTTGTTACAAGTGTACTCTATAACTGTAACGATCATATTTCCAAAAAGTTACTTAATTGAAGAAAAAAATGAATGAAATGTCACAACACACGTGAAATTATAATAAAAATGATTACTTATTTAATATTTTTTTCTCTATTCTAAAAATAATCAGCAAAGTGTGAATTTTACTAACGTACAAGAGTTCCGTGTAACAAAGACCTTGTACAAAGTTTAAATTTGATATTCAATCAAACGTGTTTCTACAGAAGATCGCAAATTTTCTAAACGCTGTGGTACTTACGCTGATTTCTAGATGGGTTTTTAATTATACTTCGTCTAACTAACGATTTTTTTTCAAATATCATTAACACTAAGAACATTTAAACATACAAATCAAAATTTTGATTTTTTGTTGCTAAACCGCCGCAATCTACCTTTGAAGATTATATTAAAAAATTCGTTCACCTATCTCTATCTTCACATTCATTATATAGAATAGTAACTTTGATTATATTGATACCTCGTTATAAAAGATTTTTTTTTAATTCACACTTGTCGTTATTTTACGTCTTACTCTCCATAGGATACTTAAACAAGTGGGTTATGATCGCCGATCGCACAGAGGGTTTCGTTTTACATTTCCTTTAAAACAGCCTATCTTTTAATTAACAAATCGAAATTGTTAATTTATAATTATCAAATTCTTACGTTAATGGTAGAACCAAGAAATTTAATTTAAAAATAATTAAAAAAGAAAGTTATTTATTTTAATCAAATTTAAAATATTCAAATCAAATTATTTAAATAAAATCCAAAATTCCATTTTTTTTTTGAAAATCTGAAATAATAAAAAAAAAAAAATTAACCGAGATACAGACAAAATTTTTAATTTTTGAACGCGAAAAAAATTGCTTAAACGAAATTTAAAACGCTGAATAATAAATAAATCGCAATAGTTTTTAAATTAGAAGGCAAATTAAATTTAAAATAATATTGTTAATGTCAGATGAAAGAAACCCTAATAATATAAATCCTTTAATTGGCAAAAAATACGAAATATCTTTTAATTAAATCCATCTTAACACCAAAATTTCACCCCACCAGTGGTCGAGAGGTTCTGTCCTCTCAACAGGTAGACGGCAGGTGCTGGGTTCGAACCCGGCAGTCGGCCTAACCATTCGGAGTTTTCCGTGGTTTTCTTCGAACCTTGGATTTCCTTGCGTAAATATGGGTTAGGTTCCCTTGGAAAGACCCCCACGTAGGGCGTCTTACCCCTTTAGGGCCTACATCCCACGAGTAGATAATCCGAGTAGATAATCGGCCGACATAAAATAAACCAAACCACGAAAATTTCATTTTCCAGCACCGGGATTTGAACTAACCAACTTCTGTTTACTAGCGAATTGCTTTACCTCCAAGCTATGATGTATACACGTAAAACGATGAAATCAAGATTATATTTTAAAATATAAAACACAAAAATGAACGAATGACATTAAAAAAGTTATTTAAATAAAATAATAGGTTTTTTCAAAATTTTATGATTTTTCGTGCGACTCGAGTATTCAACTGTAAATACACAAAATTTGAAATCTCAAATATGAAGAACTAGGTTGATCTGTTATACTTTTTTTACTTACCGACTCTGTGACGGACGGACAGACAGAGAGAATAGGGTTCCGTTAGATAAACGAAAAATACCCCTGTATATATTATTTTTTTATTAGTTTAAAATATTTCATGAAATTAAGAGATTATTGAACAAGTACATACATAACCTTTGACTATTTCCCACATTAGTATTCCTAAGAAGAATGTTATTTCGTTAGAAACAGTTTCGAAATTAACAAATTTCTTAAATCCTGCATTTCTGAATCTAACTTTATTTAACAGCATTTTAAAGTTAAAAAAATACACGAAGGAGTAATTTGCATATAGCCCATTTTCACGTGCTTAAGATCGTATTTAGGAAGAAATTATCTTGAAAATAATAATTATTGCATTAGGTGAGCTCCTTTTTCCCCAGCAAGAAAACGAAAGTTAAAATGGCAAAAATCTTAATAACGTTAATGGTATTTAGTTAATTTGATTACGATTTGTGGAAGCATAAATTTCGATAGCAAATAATTTCTTCAAATAACAGGCATGCTTGTAGTACATTAAATTCGTAATTTGCGAAGGTTTTTAAATATTTTCAAATGGATTGAAATACATGCAATCAAGGCAAACAAGTTGGAATTTTCACATCAAACGGTAGCAAATGAGGTGCGTTCGTACTACAACAAAATTAAAAAAATAAAAACGTTTTAAAAATATTCAGATTTTCCTGTAATAGTATTGAGTACATCGGATATAGTATAGTGGCCGAAATCTTTAGTGTGTCCCTGTAAAATACCATCTGCTTTCTATTACGCGGGAAGTAGACTGTTAAAACTAATGGTGACACATTGCACCTTTTAGGGGTGAAAGGCTTGTCTCACTGGTGACACCCCTAAAGGAGCCAGAATAACACCTTTAATTAGGGTGAAAAGATGGCATCCTAAATCCAGAGTGTCTAATAATAAAAAATAAAAAAATATACAAACCGACTTTCGGCCGTCGATGGATTCGAACTCAGAACGTCTGATTACAAGTTCAGCGTTCTAACCGCTCGGCCATCGAGCTCACCTTCATTCACTCATAGCCATAGATTTTATTTGCCGTCACAGAAAACAGAAAGACACACGTCGGGGGCGCTGATTAAGGTCCCACTGATTAAGGTCCCGGTACGTCATTTTGACGTCACAAGAAACCGGGATATAAATCCAGTGCTTGAGCATTTCACTTTTTACGAAACCCTGATTAACGTCCCACTGATATACATCCCGCTATCAGACCGGGACCTAAATCCAGTCACAGAGAATTTTACTTTCGTCGAGACCCTGATTAAGGTCCCACTGATTAAGATCCCGATATACGTCATTTTGACGTCACAAGAAACCGGGATATAAATCCAGTGCTTGAGCATTTCACTTTTCACGAAACCCTGATTAACGTCCCACTGATATACATCCCGCTATCAGACCGGGACCTAAATCCAGTCACAGAGAATTTTACTTTCGTCGAGACCCTGATTAAGGTCCCACTGATTAAGATCCCGATATACATCATTTTGACGTCACAAGAAACCGGGATATAAATCCAGTGCTTGAGCATTTCACTTTTCACGAAACCCTGATTAACGTCCCACTGATATACATCCCGCTATCAGACCGGGACCTAAATCCAGTCACAGAGAATTTTACTTTCGTCGAGACCCTGATTAAGGTCCCACTGATTAAGATCCCGCTATACGTCATTTTGCTGACGTCAGAGTAGATGGGACTTAAATCAGGGGGACTTAAATCCAGTGCTAAAGCATTTTACTTTCGACGAAATCCTGATTAACATCCCTATGATATATATCCCGGTACGCCATTTTGATGACGTCACAGTATATTGAAACTTAAATCAGTGCTAGGAACACATTTGTTTTTTCGCAAGAATTCCTAATTTACGACCTCATGATATATGCTCCCACATGCCATTTTTATTTCAAAACAAATGGGATTCATGTAGGATAGGTCACTAAATGTCTGTACATATTATCATTATTATTATTAATATAAAGTATTACTATTATTATTATTATTATTTTATTTTCTCTACCTCGTGATGTTGCATTATTTAGAATTTTATTCCAAACATGTAATTTATTTTATAAATGGACAATTTTTTCCAAATCATTTCTTTAAGGCAGAGAAGTCAAAGGATACGCATTAATCTGAAAAGTTGTGATTTCGATTTAAAGCTATTGTGCTGAACTATATTACTGAGCTATTAATATTGCGCAAAATCAATTTGAATATACTCATATGATTTCATTAAATATTTTAGACACATATTTTAATGATTAAAAAAAGACGAAAACAGATTTTGCATTTGCTAAATTATGAAAAATATTTATATATAAGATAGGATACTATAAGATTTTTGGTAAAGTTAAAATTTAATAATAATTAAAAGTAAAACTTTGAAATCTTTAAACTGTTTAAAGATTTCCTATCCCGTTGTGAAAGTTTAAGCTAAAAAAATTCATATTGTATTATGAAAATTGGTTAATAATAATTATTGTAAATTGCAATGTATTTGGGATGTTCAATATTGCTTTGGAAACATCACTAAAAGAACTGTTTACACTCTGATTAGTAATAAAAAGTTATTTGGCATTTATTTGTCAGATTGAATCTTCATTCGCATTCTGAATGCCTGGATTTTAATAAAAAATACTTCTGTAATAACGAATTTTAGCCAGATAAGCTACAAATAAAACTATTTTTTATTACGGTTGTTCGAAATCGAAAAGTGCCGATTTCTTAGAATTTATTTTTGAATTTCTCATATATTTCTCATATTTTTGAATATTCTCAAATGCATGAGATTCGTCGTTATGATGCAACAATTACTTATGATTCAAGATTAGAAAAAAGAAAAATATATTCGATCCCAAATCACTTGAATATCCTTCAGTTCTGTATTACCGCGTTTTTTTTTTTTTTTTTTTTTTTTTTTTTTTTTTTTTACCAGGGCAAGTGATATGAATTTGATTTGAAGGCTCAATGAAGAGCTAACATTTTTATAAACTGTTATATTTTACGTGCATTTTGAGGAGGTACTTTACAATTAAATTATTATGTAATATTAAATACTAAAATAAGTTAAAGAAGGATGTGTGCATAGTGAAAAACTGTATAAGCTGAAAATTTCATGGTTTGGGTGAAAAGAATAGTATACAGTCATGGGAAATGAAAACAAAAAGTAAACACACCTACTTACGCTTCAATAAATTATCGTAGAAGAAAGTTATTGGTACCAAAGGATTGGAAATAAAGTCTACTTTTAAATCATGCATATAAGATTTGCTTAGGTGGGTGGGCATCTACATATTAAAATGAACAGAAACTTTATTTTTTTTTCAATGGCAATAACCAAATTTAACAACATATTTTAAATCTTTGGCTCAATTTATGCCTAGAAAAAAATGTATATTTTACTCAATTTAACGAAACATTTGGGATGGTAATAGTCGAATCCTATTAAGCCACTGAAAGGGTCTTATTGGTA
Organism: Maratus speculifer; assembly: GCA_964019185.1. Lineage (NCBI taxonomy): Eukaryota > Metazoa > Arthropoda > Arachnida > Araneae > Salticidae > Maratus > Maratus speculifer. The sequence goes on along the minus strand of OZ025294.1, from coordinate 398,343,039 downwards.
AAAAAATAATATGCATTAATAGAAGAGATATATTTATTCTGTAGCATTTAATAATCGAGTATAGAACTTAATTTAAATACAATCTATAAATTACGCTCGTTTTAAAATAATTAATTTCTCGGAAAATAATTGTACAGAATTTATAAAAATTTGAATTTGGGATAATCGAAGGGAGTAAAATCTATTTATGGCGGCAAACTTGTGCATTGGTATTGAATTAAAGAATTTTATGTGAAAATGACTTCCTAAGCGATTTTTACATACATCAATCAAAAGTAGATTTTATTTATAATCTTTTGGTAACAGCAACTTTCTTCTAAAATAATTCATTGCACGGTTGATAGGGGATGTTTACTTTTTTTTCCCCATGATTGTGCGTCGAAGGTTGAAAATATCTCAAACTTTATGAGAAGTATTTTTACCGATTTTTGGAGCGAAATATTATTATTGTTATTTGCATCTGCATGTGTTTGTGAAGATTTCTATAGTATATATTTACTTTTGGATTTTCCCTGTTTCGCAAATTCGCATTTACATCTATAACTCTTTCAACCATAAACAAAATGGAGTGATAACTGAATGTTCTGTATAATAGTTCTATATTTCTAAATTTACTATTACGATAAAATATATTAACAGGTTATGCATCTTCACAAATCTTCTATGCAAAAAGAAAAAAAATCTGCAATTAAAATTGAAAAATTAAACTCTATCCCGGTTATAATTCAATCTCAGCTATTCTAAGCAAGATTAAAAAAGTCATTTAAAACTATTAATATGCATGTGAGAAAAAAAAAAAAAAAAAAAAAAAAAAAAAAAAAAAAAAAAAAAAAAAAGTAAAACTCGTTCCCATACATTTAACATTAGCGTTCCAATTTCTTCAGGTGACTGCTCAAGCTAATGTTAATCATATGGATTGTTGTTAACGTATTTCTTACTAGGATTTTAATTATTATTTTTCATAGATATTTTTTCCCTTTTTTGTATAAAATACTTGCGGTCGGTAAAATTTATTGTGTGTGAGGAGCGGGGGGAGGGGGAGCCTTGATCCATGTTTACTCCTGGCATAAAAAAGATTTCGAACAAAAGATTTCAACAATTTATCGCTTTAACATTTAACATACCTACAGTTTTTAATGATTATTTTCTGTTAACATTCATTTTTCTCAATGTGGCCTAGCAAGTGCCACCAGAGCCGTAACCCGCGAGTCAAGCCAGGGGGGGGGGGGGGGGGGGCTCTGAAATTTTTCTGGGGGCTAACATATTTTAACAATCCATATCTTAAGAAAACTAAATATAGCAAAAACTAATAAAATGGAACTGTCTATAGCGGAACCTGTCTAAAGTGAAACCTCTGTATAACGGAACTTTTCTACAAGGAAACAATTAGATACAAAATACTTCATGATCATCGGGAAATAAATGTATATATATATATGTATATATATTATTTTTTATTAAAAATAAAAACTTTTTCAAAAACTATTGCAAATTAAAAAAATATTTTTACATAATAATTAATAAGAAATTAAGAGCATGCCTATTTACCATGCGTATTATATTTATGTACGTTAATTTGACTTTTTGGTGTCTATGCAAGTGAAGCTAAGTTCAATATAAGTATCCAACATATACCCATCCAATTATCTATGAGATTTTTTACGATTTAATATTTAGTTTAAAAAATTTAATTTTACCATTTTTGTAGCATTTTTTCTCATTTATAAATGTTTATTTTTAAGTAAGATTAGCAACTATAGCTATGGTTAATATCAAATAGTGTGTTTACATTGGCCGTTATGGAAAAAAAAAAAAACACATAGATTTTAAAATATGAGATTCTATGTCAGAGTTGATAATATATAATATAAATATTGCAATAGTTTTTGCAGTCGGTTTTATTTTTTAGTAAAAGAATATACATACATATATATTTCATTTTTAGTTTTAAAAGTTAACAGTTTTTGCATGATTGTTTTGGTTTAAATTACAGACTTAATGAAACTTAATTTATTATTCTTATTTTAATTTCATATGTTAAATATTTTTAACTAACAGTAAGTCGTGGTTTATTTAATTTTATTAATATTTAGTTTTCTTCTGAATTATTAGATCACTTTAAAGTCACGGCTGTTCTAAATACGATTTAATTTAGTGATGATATAAGTTTCTCTTTAAAACTAATCTTGCCTGACCTTATTTTATTAAAAACAGGATTTATAAAACCAACTACTTAACAATTCACAATAATTAAATTTACAATTCTGTGTATAATTATATAGTTTCAAACATGAATCATTATTTCAAATATATATTAATTTAATATTTTTGAAACATAACTTGACTTTGCCCCTTAGAGACAGGAGCCTTTAAAAAAATTTTTAATGTTTTGTCACCGGTTTTTAAAAAACAAATTTGTGCCTTATGAAATAGTGAAAGTGCTCGGATTTAATAAGGCAAATTTTACTGGTGGATATAAACAAGGATTCTGAGCACTTTTTGGCGTCATATACATGGGTCGCTCGTCCCCAAGGGATTAATAAAGCACACTGATATAAACACCGATTTTCGAAATATGTGAACTAGAGGTCTGCACGGGCCGAAATTTCCAGGCCCGAGCCCGGGCCGGCCCGAACGAAAAAAATATTGTCCCGGTCCGGCCCGGCCCGAACGAAAAAAATATTGGCCCGATCCGGCCCGGCCAGAAAGTTAAAATTTCGGCCCGAGCTCGGCCCGGTCCGGAAAAAAAGTTAAAAAATCGGCCTGAACCCAGCCCGGCTCGGGTGATTTTCTATAGAACATTGATCTTTACTCTAACGGAAGAGTTCAGACCACAAAAATTTATCTTAGTCTTTTTTTTTCTTTCACATTTATAATCTCTATTTATGCTGAAGTGTCATAGGCTGCGATATTTACGTTTTTAATGAACCTATGTTTGTTGTATGTAAATGTTTCAGTTATCATTAGTATTATTAATACATTTAAAAAATTTCTAAAAATGTAAAATCTTCTAAGACATTGAAAAGAAAAAAATATGTTTCCCTCTTAACAGATGTAAATCTTTAATGTATTTTTTTTCTCGCGTATTGTTGTATTCATTTTGCATGAATGAACATTTTAAAAGAAATTTGCATTTTTCAGTTTAAACTAGAATTCCGTTATAATAATGTTTTTTTTTTTTTTTTTTTTTTTTTTCTTATGAGTTTAATCCGGTTAATTCTATTTTAAGACGCCTAGTGATCTACGATTCTTTAAAAAGAAAAAAATCAAATGTTTAATTGTAGAATAATGACGACTTAAAAGTATATGCCTATTTTGCAAAAATTTTTGGACCAAGCCAAACTTTACTAATTTATGAACAGATTTTTCCACGTCAAAAAAGTATTTTCATACGGGAAAATTCAACAGGAACTGATTATTTTGGTCCGTGAAGACTAGGAAGAACGAAATCAGTCTCGGCTTCGTACGGAAAAAATAAGTTAGGCTCGGCCCGGCCCGATACTCCAGGAAAAAAATGAAGGCCCGAGTCCGGCCCGAAAAGATTAGTGACTAGGCCCGGCCGGCCCGGCCCGAATCTTCAGAAGCAAGGCCCGAGCCCGGCCCGAATGCTGTTAATGGAAATCGGCCCGAACCCGGCCCGTGCAGATCTCTAAAGTGAACAACTTTCATTAAATGTAAAATTACTGTTTATTATTAAGTGTTTTACCATTTCAATTGATCTTAAAAAATATTTTTCTTTCACCCAATAACGAGAATATTCATGATGCATCCAAGAAATGATTTTCTTACCATTTGTTTAAAAATTTCATCTTCTCACATACAGACGCCTAAGAATTGAATACTGTTTCCCGTTTTCTTATAAATGCCATATACATAGCTGCCAACTTTTACGCATTTTTCCTACCAAAAAAATTTCATAATAAATATTTTCTTATTTAATCTTCGAAATCTTATGATTGAACAAATAGAAATTTTCTGTAAAATTTTAATGGTAGCAAAAATGCGTAAACGTTGGCAGCTATGGCCATATATCACGAGTTATAAACATTTACTACACGACGTCGAGCATTTTGTCATTAAATGCCATAAAAATCAACCGATGTCAAATCTGCCATCATTTTTTGACAGATAATTTTTCTGCTACAGAAAAATGTAAAATGCTGTTTGATTTCTTATAGTCTAAATACCTGCAAATATCTTTATAAATAAAATTATTTCACAAGTATGCCGAAAAGTGACTTTTTTAGATTGGAAAAAAAGCTTATAAAACACAATCACAGCTTTATTTTTTGAGACTGAATAACCAAAATCCAAAATATCTGCTAATTTTATGCCTTTATAAATAAAACTTATGCTGCAAATGTGTTAAAATGTAGCGGATTTACACTACAAAATAAATTTAATGTACCATACACCAAATAATTGAAGATATTTTTGTTGTAATCTTATAATAAACTTAACCTTAATCATGCTTTTTTGCTTAATATGTTTAAAGTTATATGACAAATTGGAAAAAAGAAGTTTTCATTGAACACACACACACAAAAAAAATAAATAATAAAAAAGATGAAAATTCAAAAGCAAAACAAATGAAAATACCCTTTTCCTACTTTCTTAATATATCCTTTCCAACCCCCATAACATGAAACAATTACGGGCTTTCAATTATTTTTTTTTTATTCCACGTGTATAAATTGACATTTTTTATTTTTCTAATTTTCAAACATTCTAGTTTCCAAGTGATATTTCATCGTTAACTAAATCTACTAAAAATTACGTATTGTCAACAAGCAAACCATTAAAATTTAGAAACAGGTTTTTAATGTTTAAGTCAAGACATTGACCATTGCTTTACTAAGTATCGATCAACTTGAACAACATGTGTCCACTTCCATTCATCCTGTATAAGACCGTTGCTTTGTAAATATAACGATGTACTAACACATGTGGTGACCAGTTAGTGCATCTGGACTTAATTTTTTTCAGGAGAAAGAAATGTTCCTTTAAAATATGTTTCGAGAATTGCAATTTACCGCTAGCAAGATAACAGGAAACAACTAATCTAATAGGTTTCCGGATACAAATTTTTTGGCGTATTCCCATTTTATTCAAAACAGTAAACACTCTAAAAAAATTCTTGCATTTTTTTTAAGGAAAGCTAAAATATGTATTTTGTTTAAAAAAAAATAGAAAGTAAAGAAATCGTTAGAGGAGGCTCTAGAGGACGATAGGAGGGGCTCGCCCCCCTTCCTGCCCCCCGTCTGGTTACGGGCCTGAGTGCCACTTGTTAAAGATAGAAAAAACATTTTCGAATGTCATACTTAGCGTGTCATACACTTTAGCTTGTACTAAGTAATACAATCTTTCCTGGAATTTTAGCTTTGTCACATGTGCAAAAAACATGTGCTCGGAAATATGTTGCTAATTTAATGTCGGTGTAATCTTTTATTTCGGTTTTCAAAGGATTTAAGCATTAGAAATAAATCAATTTTGTTGCTTTATTAGAAGCAGAAGTTTAGTATAGCCTCAAAATTAACAAAGAAATAAAAGCTGTAGCTTATTTTTCTTTTTTCTAAAAAAAGTAATTATTAATGCTGCCGTTCGTATTTTTTTCCCCGCTTATTTTTAAAAAACTATTAGATAGAAAATTGTGAAAATCGGTATAAGATTGGTAGAGAAAAATTCAATAAATTCGCTGAAGCTGATTTATTAGCTGATATTAAGCTGAGAATTATTTTAAGCGCTTCTTAAATTTGAAATTAGTCAAGGTAGTTGCATTAAAAAAAGGTTTCTAGGATCAAAAATTACGTATAACAATTTAATAATCTTTCACAGACCTGACAAGTTTGCGGTGTGGAAATATTTTTTTAATTTGACTAATTTTATTTTACTTTTTACTTTTTAAAATTTTTTATTTAAATATTCATTAATTGATTAGAAAATTATTCTATATAGTTAAAAAGTCTTTTTTTACTATTGTTGCCAAATGTAACAAATCGGAATTTGTATGTCAAACGTAGAAAATTTGTTGATGCACTAGTTCGTACTATAACTAGTTTTATAAATATTCAGATCTTGATGCAATAAGCTGTTGAATTCTTATGAAAAAATCCACGAACACGAAATGTATTACGATTATATATGTATTGAATTCAGCAATACAAAAATAATAGGACTCCATTTAAAAAAACGTTATCACCATGGAAACTTAGAATCACCTGTCATGGGGAATCTTTCAATTAATTACATATGATAGGATTTAACAGAAGGAAGAAACTTTATTAAGATCTTTTCAAGTTTTCATTCGATTTTCATAAACTTTTACACGAATCAACAAATTGCTGCTGCTCTAAATTACATTTTAAACATATTGTTTGGGTTTTTAAAAACTATTATATGTGAACAGGCGAGCAAACAGACTGTGGATCATATGACGCCTTTAGCGACTATAGGTGCTACATAATTATATAATTACGAACGCACTTAAGGGTGTATTCTAATCTAAACTGCTTATTTTCTGATTTAGTTTTAAATTCAGTTTTGCTCTCAAACGCATCCAACTGCAAATTTCCTTATTTAGAGACTACACAATGTGACATGCTCTCAATTTATTGATAAATGTGGAAAGTATTGCAAAAAATGCTGCCAAAATTGGCGTTTTGAACCCAATTTTCGGAAGCTGGAGAAAAAAAAATGGTCATACTGAGAAAATAATTGTTTATAAATCAAATTCTAATGAATTGAGCTAAAAATGAAAGCACACTGCCTTTTATACATCTCTTCTATAATTAATTCAAGAAATTTTATGATTTTACTTTTAAAAATGAGTCTGAAAATGTCCCAGTAAATTTCGATCTGTTGAGATTGGAAAACTATTTTTTCGAATATACCATTAAATTTTACAATTCCAATACCACTTGACAAGTTACTTATTTTTTGTTTAAGAATAATAGCACAAATGATAGTGTTGCTCTTCAATTATATAAAAAAAAATTACGAGTGAATATTAAAATAAAAAAGCTATAAAGCTATAGTTGAATTATTGTGTGCTATAAGACTTATAGTATAGAGAAATTTAATCAAATTTAAAATGATAGTTTAAAACGCATTGTTTTAAACAATTTTTTTTCTGTTGTCTTTATGAAATTCCGAGAAGCCGCAACATTGTTTATATATCCATTTTAGGCGAGCTGAATTTTAAATATTTAATTGATCTTATTTAATCCTTCACGAAAACAGCCGTTCTCTGTCGTGTCCATTTCTCTTACAAATGAAATGACGTGTTAAAGCTATTTATTTTAGATTTTTTTCAATATGTGTTTTTTAGACGGGTGTATTTTAAATGAAATGAGTGAAATGTTTACGTTTTAAATAAAATGAATGTGATAAGAATCATGGCTATCAGAACAATATTTATCGATTCATCACATGCGCACGAATAACATAAAAATACTGCTTTACCTTGCAATTGTTACAGCAGACTATCACCAAAATAGTTTATAAAATACATTGGTGTCCCCTCTCCAGAGAAAGACCGTTCCTAAGACTGAAAATAATGACAGAAATTTAAAATATCATGATAATATTTAGTATATATTTAAACTAAAATATTGTGATAATGAGAGATGTATTTACTGCTAGCTGTAACCACTGATCATGATTGGAAAGTAGGTGTTTTTTTTTATAATATGCATTGTATAATAGGTTTATGTTACCAAGCGTGGTTTAACAAATACTTAACTTTAAAAGGTTTTTTATACTGGTTTTATCTCTTTAAAGAAGTCCCATTCCATACTCGAGTCTACAGCAAATGGGGTAAATTTGAACAAAGTTTTTTCGATTATCTTACGGCATTTTCTGGTTATACCAGCATTCTGCCAAAATGCATGCTAACGTTCTATTCATTACAATCCTGAATGTATACAGTACTTTTTTCTCTCTCTCTTGTAATTACGTCAATGATTCTCTATTTATTCAAAGCTAATCTATTTTTTTTCTTTTTTTAAGAAATATTATTTAATCGTAACCTTGCAAAACTTAGCGAATATTTTAGCAATCTGTATAATTTGGTGAAATTGGTCGACAGAATAATTAAATAGTACTGGAAAAGCTCATATACTATATGAGCGAAGGCATGGGTTAAAGCTAGTGTATTATATAAATAAAAATATATAAATATAATACAAAATATAATAAAACTTTAATATGTAATTTTATAATAATAATAATTTTTATTATATAATGTATAAATTATTCTATGTAGTTAAAATTATTATTAATCAAATTATATACAATCTAAAAAAAATAAACACTATAAGAGATAGATTCGGAGTTTGTTGACACTCCCTCCATCCTCCAGAAGAAGAAGAACAAGGGAAACTGAATTTAAAAAAATACATTTAAATACCTAGTGTTTATATTTTAATTCTCCATATCTTCTAAATTTTTTTTCATTGAGGCAATGACACATTTTGAAATAATTTTTAAAGCTCCCCCCCCCCCCCCCCCACACACACACACTCAATCTCAGTCACGAGAGAGCAAAGAAGGTTCAATTTTCAAAAAATCAGCTCAATCTAGAATTTATTTTCTAAGATTAACAATGTACGAGGGTGGTTCAATAAGTATTTTCCCTAGTATAATATGAAGTGTTTTATTTCGATGGTTGATGTGAAATATTCAAACCCATTTTTTTAAATGTCTATATGCTAGATTTCAGAACCGTAGCTGCTATATTCACATAGTTTTGGATTGAGCGGTAAAAAGAAGGGGGGGGGGGTGAAAGGCTGGTTTGGAGCTTATAGGAATAGCTTTCTGACAGTGGATCAGACGTGGCTAGTGTTGTTCGAATGCGAGTATAAATACATAAAATACGAGATATAAATATATAAACAACTTGCCCACGAAAAAATTGAAATGTTAATGTTAAACTTATTAGAACATCCTTCTTAAAAACTAACTTTTATTTTAATAGCTTTTTTTTTCTCATTTCTTTGCTTAGAATAATTGAAGTTGAATTCTAACTGGGTATTTCAGCTTACATTTTCGATTTTGATTGCTGATATTTATATAAATTTAATTTCACTTTTAGTACTGGTTTCAAAAGAAAATACATTGCAACGAAAAAAATCGAGCTCAGCTTTGCTCAGAAGTAAAACATATTAAAATGAAAACAAAAATTAAAAAAAAAAAGAAAAAAGAAAAGAAAAAACTTCTCTAGGTTTAACATTAGTTTGCTATTTTTATTCTTATTTTTTGGTATTTCATTTACATGTGTACTTTTCTATTAAACGAAAAAAATGTCATCATTTTGCCCTTCGCCTTTCATTGACCAGAACCCCCCCCCCCATATGTTTCTACTCTGCATGCACAAAAAGAAAAACATATCTATATATAATCCGAGCCGAATTCGTTATTTAAAATTTATACTATATTTGAATATTAAAGAATAAAGATATGTTCTTATTTTTATATAAAACATTAAAATTGGTATAGGAGATGTAACTGAAGATCGCTTTTCATAATTGAAGATTTTTTGTTATTTCAGGTTGTGGTTCAAATCATTTTCTCGAGTTAGGATCAAGTTGTGGTTCCATCTTTCTATCTATCTATATCTATCTACCTATCTATATATATGTATACAGATATTATCCGATTCTGGTCAGGGGGATATAAATAGAATTTTCGGGCTCGAGTCGTATACATTTTGACCAATGCAAGACTTTAGTTGAATCCCCTCCTCTTAAAATTTGACTTTCAATGTAAATTTTAAGTAAAAACAAAAAGTACAATAAAAATTTCATGGAAAATTATTTTATATTGTGGATAAATTTAAATTGTTACTGCCTAAAAATAAATAAATTACGCTCTTGCATATAAAAAATAATTATTTACAAAATTAATTTATTAATCTTTATATTTTTAAAATTATCCTCAATATCTGTTTGCTTTTAAAATTTTGGTTTATGTTTCTGCATAGCATTTTTCAGTATTTTATAAGTATCCTAACAAATAAAAAAATATATTGTTTTTATAAAAAAAAATTTTTTTATTATTTAAATCTGTTTTTATTTTTATTTATTTATTTAAATGCGTTTAAACATTGAAAATCTATCAAGAACTGCAGTATTTAAACGATTAATTTTTTAATTACTAATATAAGCTAGTAATAAAAAAATATCATTATTATTACAAATTAATGAAGACACGCAACATAGTTAGTACATTAAAATTTTCTAACATATATTTTTTAAATGTTTTGTACTATATTTTTTGAAATGTAATATTGTGGAGATGAAAGAATAAAAATCCTGTTTTAAATGATAAACATTTGGCCTAAATTAAAGTGACAATTACAGCAAATGATTAAGCATATTACTTTTTTCACAAATAAATAAAAATAAATAAATAAAACAGTTTTAAATGAATCCAATCAAAATAAATTGTAATTAATAATTATAAGAAAAACGTAAGATGTGTCATAATGTTTACTGACATAATTGGTTTCAATCATTAAATTAAAAAATAAAGAAAATTTGTTTTATTTATTATTTGCGTTCCGTTGCATTCAACTAACATTTTTATTTTACAACATATATCCAACATACAGTACATAATTATCAACATATTTCCCAGAAACTACCCCTCTACCGGACAGATTCTGCAACGCTGGGCACGGGTTTTGTTCTTAAACAATAAGAAAACCATTCATCAGATTTTCCCCACCACGCAGGAAGAGGATTAGAGGAAGAAAGATTAATCGTTCTTTTAAATAGTAGGTTTGCCTAGAGAGGACCTATTTCAACAGCCATTTTGATGCCTGGAAGAAGAGAAAGTAGGTTTTTAAAACTTTCCTGCAAAGTTTAACGTGTTTATGCTTTCGGTTTGTCTGGCCGAAAGTCCATATATTCATTGATTAGTGTCAATATACAATACACAATATGGGATGTACTACTGCATTTGGATAAAATCCCTCATTTTTTTGCTTCATTTTGGAAACAACGGATTTTGTCTTTTTTCTATAGACGATTACTTTCAGAATTTTCAAGCTATGATTTTGAGACTTTTACAAAAGTTGCTCTATACATTTAGCTAACATAATATGCAAATGAAATGTTGATATCTTTGACGCATGCGCAGTAAAAAATTATATAGTAAACCTACTCATTTTTCATACAATTTTTATTATTTTTTAATTCTGATTACAGGGTACTGTGTGCAATGTTGTTTGTCATATTTTCTGAAAAAAATATTTTATATTAAGAACTCTGAAAATTATAATGGAAAAACTTGGAAAAATTTGGGACCATTTTTATAAAAACCTTAATTACTCTGCGAGTGTGCATGCTCTTTGCATAAAAATGAACACAGTGTCTTACAATAAGGCATTCAATCATAATCTAGAGTTTGAGCGCTTTTGCTACATTAGTTTTGACAAAGTTATTCAAAAGATATTTATTCTTTTTTAGTTTGTTGACGGTCCCCTATGGCGTTTCGGTAAAAAATCTTCACGGAGATGTATGACGTATAGTATTATATTTATACACTAAGAGTTTCGAGATGATTCCTCATGTATTTTTCTAGATATTTAGTAAAATGTCTAAAATCGCAAGTGTCCCATAATCAATGGCAATATAGTGTATATATATATATATATTGTACCAAGAGTTGTTTTTGACTATACTATTACATTCAAAGCTGAATGAAAGAAAGATATGAGGTAGTTTATTAAATAATTAATTTACATCAATTAAAAACAAGTGATCTAATTCAGATTTCTCTGTGTACAGAATGTAAATGCATTGCATTTTTTATTGAAAATCTAATATATGTGTTACATTTAATATATTTTACTATACTTCCAACTAACAGCAAAAAGCATTTATGATATACGATTTTCAGACAAATTGCATTTTTAAATATATTTCTTGCTATTTCAAGATGCAAAGCAGGCATAAAATTGCATAAAAATAAAGAAAAGCGCCTGAAATGGGAAAATGAGAAATAATTTAAAATAGTATTTTAATGCCTGCCTTTTAGATTAGATTATTTTTTCCACAAAAAAAAAATATATATATATATACTTTTGTTGAAATGCTGCTTTATTTTTAGGAGAAATGGGTGGGGGGGGGGAGAGAATCAACAGTAATACACTATATGGCCAAAGGTGACTGGCCACTTGCAATTTTAGACATTTTGTGTGTGTGTGAAAATAACTTTTCCTGCCATAATCTCTATAAATAAAAGGAATTCTGAGGATAATTAATTAATTGAGGCACAGGGGAAAGCAAATCTTGGCAATGCGCCAACTCGGTCCAGAGGAAGCAAATCTTGTTTAAATAACTGTATTTTAAATTCTCTTCAAAAATCGAAACCCAATATCTGCAATCGAAATCGTAAAAGTAAAAATACACATCGAGCTCAGCTATCCATTGCAAAAAAGATCGTATAAAAATATTGCAATGCAAGCAGATATCATCCATTGTCATTTAATCTTATAATGTGGCGATACCCTCATAGCATGCATGGTCACAGTGACGTCACAATGACGTCACTGTGAGTCACTTTGGTCACATCACATCTGTGACGAAAATGCCACCACTCAGTGACGTCACATTGTGACTAAGATGTGACTTTCTAATTTTTTTTTCACAGTTCGTCACAATGTTAATGTCAAAGTAGTCACAAATGACACACTTTTCACAAATTAGTAACATTGTGACGTCACAAAGTGGTCACAATGTGACGTCACAAAAAAGCTCTAAAACGGCCATAACGACTTCACATTTTAGTCACTGTGACTTCACATCGACGTCACGTGACGTCACATCGACAATCGATGGTCACAAAATCACAATGTGACTTCACAACGACGTTGCAGTGACGTCACCATGTTTTACGGGTAGTTTTTGGGTTGACGGGATAACCTAGTAGTACCGCTTTATCTCCCGAACGAATTGATCTAGAGACTTGAAATTTTGTATGTACTTAGTATGCAACAAGACAAAGAAGCCTATTTAATATCAATAACCTCGGTTATCCGGAACTATTTTTTTCGTACTCTCGAAAAAATCGCTCTGATGGAAATTATATAAAAATTTCCGATTTTTTTAATTTCAAGGTATGGTCGTAAAAGGTGATAAAATAGCAAAACTTTTGCACCAAGAACGTTATCGATCGGATCATTAGTTGTCGAGATATTTAGAATCGAAAAATGAATCACGCAGATATTACGTCGAATTTTTACGTCCCTGTATTTCATTCAAATTTCGATTCAAAGATATATTTGAATGTGAAATGAGACCCTTAAGCCGACGCAGCAAATTGTTAGTTGATAGGATTATTACTTTTTAAGAAAAAGCGTGGCAAATGTGGTGCGCGTTCTTTATTTTCTTTTTAAAATAATTTCAATTTTTTTTTTTTTTTAACACAATAGATCTTTCATACCAAGCCTACAAAGTGGATGTTTTTGAGCACATTTCTCGACGAAAGCAGAAAAACCGGTCGGAAAGCAGGAGAAAAACGGGTGATGACGTGATCGAAATCGCTCATAATGTCTCTTATAATTCTAATCGCTTAAGAATGTATAAATACATAAACCGAATAAAAGATTAGACGCAAGTTCGATGGAAGAAAAATATAAAGCGTCACTGACGGACAGACGGCATTCAATCTTATAATTTGGCGATAGTTTTTGGGTCGACGGGATAACCTACTGTATCTCCCGAACAAATTGAGATAGAGACTTGAAATTTTGTATGGACTTACTATGTGCGAGTACAAACAAGCCCCAATTATCCGGATAATATTCAGTGACCTCGATTATCCGGAATTATTTTTTTCGTATCCTCAAAAAACCCGTTCTCATAAAAAATACATAAAATTTTTTTGATTTTTTTAATTTCAAGGGATGGACGTTAAAGGCCATAAAATGGCAAAAATTTGACAACAAGAACCGAGTCCATCGGATTATTAGTTGTTGAGATATTTGCAATCGAAAAACAGGTTACGTCAATATTACGGAGATTTTTCCTGGCTCTGTATATCATTCAATTTTCGATTCAAAGATATATTTGAATGTGAAATGAGACGCTTAATCCGACGCCGCAAATTGTTATTTCATAGGATTGTTAATTTTGGAGTTATAAGGATGCTTCGTTTAAACAATTCGTCCCTCCCGGAATAAATGTGACTGATTATATTAAATCGCTAATTATAGTGCCAATTAATGTGATATAAATTTATTATAGTGTTACAATGCCGTACAGCGCGGGGCATGAGGGGGGAAGGGGCAATCGCCCCGAGGCGCAGACATTTAAAGGCTGCCAGATATTTTGGCAGTCATCCCGTCGACCAAAATTATATTGAGTGGCATTTTAATTTATTTTAAATAACGGAAATGAAAAAATAATCAATAGCATTGCCCAGCACGAGTAATCTTAAAAAATATTCAGCTCGAGTCAGACAAAGTAACTGACTTATGCCGATCTCTACAATGTACAAGTTATATTTCTGTATTGATGTTGTCAAACTAATATCGGCTCATGACGTACATTTATATTTATTCTCGTTAAAGCCATATTCAATGAAAATAGCTGATATTTTATCGTTTTGTTTAAGTCCTTATAACGGGCCGGTAGGCCCGTTAAATCTTTTTATCTTAATCTTAATTTATATATTTTAAAGCCAAATATATGTTCAGTGAAAGTGGTATACCTCACAGTGTATTGGAAAATTATAGGTATAGTTTGAGTGTGTTTTTAAAAAATAATTTAAATTGAATCTTAAAACAAACATGTTAAAAGTCACTCGAATTTTTATACAATTTCTTTTACATTCCATATACGAAAACATACATCAATATCCACAATTTCAAGGCTAAATATTATTAACCCATTAATGCCCAAATTATTTTTTTCATTAAAAATGAAATTTTGGGTTTCCCACCACTTTTAAAAGACAAATAAATTTTATCTTAATTTATTGAGGAATTTGTCTCGTGAAAAATAATGCTTATTTATCTCTGTATTTACTGGTGTGAAATATGCTTTATTGCCTTTTTTATAAGCGTCCCTAAAAAGAGACGCTAGGCACTAATGGGTTAATTAAAAAAGGCAAATGTTTTATACTGATTAACAGTTTGTGGTGCAGAGCAAATTCATTGCGTAAGTGTTGGAATTTATGATTGACAACGGAATTTGAAAACAACTTTATTTGAAATTAAGAAAAAGATATTTTGCTGGAATTCAATAAACCGAATTTTCTTTTACTAGACATGGTGACAATGTGGCGTTCGGGAATTGAAATTGAGTGGTTTCATAGTTATACCGCCGCGCCGCCAGGTGTTCAAAGAAACAGCGCAAATTACACTTTGTTCTCAAATAAAAATCCACTAACACGAGGCTATTAAAAACTGAAATGAAATTAATAACTAAATGATCACATGTAGAAAATATTGAATATAAAAAATTGCGTAAAATTTTTTATTTAGACGTGAATTATGAAAAACTAAGAAACTTTGAAAATATTTTAATTATTTAGAGAGAAAAAAACACTTAAGGGGGCTCAGGGGTTGAAAACTTTTCAAAAAAATCCTTTTTTTTTAATGATCTAGTTTGATTATTCAATTAATTCTTAACTCAATGCAAAAAACCGCATAAAAATATTAGCATTTTTAATGGAGTTATAAACATTTATGTATCAATATTTACATAGCTGCATCCATATAATTTCAACTTTAAGTCGTGTTTTCTCAAAACTTGATTTTTGACGACTAACACCAAGATTAAAAAAAAAAAAAAAAACTATTTGAAGGAATGGCTTTTTTTTTTTTTTTTTTTTTTTTTTTTTTTGCATACATGTAACATCATAATCTAGATTATGAATTAAGGATATAACTATCACTTAATAAAAACAGTATTAAAAAATCTCTCAAAGTTGAAAATTTAAAAAAACCCTAAAAAGTACAACTTTTTTCCATTAAAATACTCAAAATATTAAACTATCTAAAATATATTAATTCATAATCCAGATAATAATGTAATACGCTTGCAAAAAAAAAAAAAAAAAAAAAAAAAAAAAAAAAAAAAAAATGCCATTTTATTAAATAGTTTTTTTTAAAATCTTGGTGTTAGTCATCAAAAATCAAGTTTTGAGAAAACGCGACTTAAAGTTGAAATTATATGGATGCGGCAATGAAATTGTTGATACATAAATGCTTATAACTCCGTTAAAAATGCAAATATTTTAATGCGGTTTCTTGCATTGAGTTAAGAATTAAATGAATAATCAAATTGTATCATAAAAAAAAACGATTTTTTGAAAAGTTTTCAACCCCTGAGCCCCCTTAACCCTTTAACGATCAAAGCATTTTCATTGCTAAGATGTCGAAATAAATGAATGACACCGGTAATTAAGAACAAGTATATTTCTAAATAAGAAAACGTGATTTTTCACATGCATAATAAAAGGGGTATTTTTAGATAAAAATACCGATGTTAGTGTTGCATATCGGAATTAAAATTTTGTGGTTTCGTGGCGAAACCAATGAACGTTAAAGGGTTAAAGGGAAAAATTGAACTCCGAAAGAATAAATATAATTAATTAATTTTCAACAGTGAAATTACGTTTGAAATTATTGAATAGCGTGAATTATCACATTGCTAACAAAGCGTACACCATGAGAGTGAAAAAATATGTAAGCCGGGAATCGAACCTGGAACTCTTGATATAGCGCTCCAAGCGCTCTACCATGGCCGGACTGATTTAATAGTCAGCGCATGAAGTCTGGCCGTGGCTCTACCATTTAAGCTACGAGGATGATACACGGTCTAGCCATCTCTCACTCGCATATGTTGGTAAGGCTGCAACTATAATACAAGATTGAATAGTCTTCAGGAGCGCACAATTCTGAGGCGTGACCTGAGACACAAACAAACCAAGCATCGGTAACCACATATATATTTGTAATTAATTTTCAACAATGAAATGGCGCTTGAAATTATTGAATATTTATTATGTGAATCATCACATTGTTAACAAAGTGTAGACCAACAGAGTGAAAAGTGTGCAATCCGTAAAATCGAGCCCGGAACCCGTGAAATAGCGCTCTAAGAGTTCTTCTATATAAACTGTAAGGACAATACACAACCCAGCTGTCTCTCAGAAAAAAATAGGCACACATACAAATGCAATACCGTTGCAAAGGAAATAAGGTCCCTAGAGTTTCATGTAAAAAAGAGAAAAATCAAATAACTATAAGTCAAAGTAAGTTCGAAATACATTTTTCACTGAGATGTTATCTCAAAGATTTCTGAAGTGGAAGGAGTTAATGACTTTAATCTAATTTTTAATTGAAATAAAATGGTAATCAGAGACATTGTTAAAAGTTGTTTTTTGTGATGAGTAGATACTCCTTAATTTATTTTGGAGGTGAAAATATGACATTATAAAAAGCACAAAAACAGAAAGGATGTCAGTGACCAATCCATGGATGGTTTCGAAGAAATGTCTTGAAAGAACTTTTATTGATGGAAGTCATTTTGTACAATTTTATTGATTTTTTAAAACAATTTCAGAAAAATGCCTAAAATTTTAATAAAAGTCTAAGTGATAAAATGACAGTATATAGTGTAATAACAAAAAAAAAGTTTAAAATGAATTAGAATTAATGAAAATGTTTAACGTTATTTTGCCATTGAAAATTTCGGGACTTCATGTTTAGTTCGAATTAAGCGAAGATTCGAATTATCTGATTTCGAATTAACGAGAGTCGACTGTATTTTATGCAAAAGTTATATATTTTCTTCAAAATATCTAAAAATTAATCATAACATAAAATATAAGGCTGCGGGCAAACAGCATTATTTTTTATTACACTAAAAGTTCAATAAATCTTTCTTTGTTTCCGAACGGAACAAAAGCTTGGTAGTTTTGAAACATCGTTAAATGATTTTTGAGGGACTGACTCTACCGAATTGACAAAGGAAGGGAAAGTTTATCTCCCCCATCTTCAGCCGTAAAGCTGTCAACTGATTTCGAGTTCGATTTCTGTCTTGAAGTTCAGATTCAGTGCACTGAAATAGCAATTTATAGGGGAGACTGGGGTACAATGGTCCACTTTTGTAAATTTTGACTGTTTATTCTTAAAGTATTGATTTTTTTCTTTTGATAAAGTACATGCATGTTACCTATACATTAAAGTTTATACTGCATCCACTCAAAAATAATAATTATGCATACTTTTTTATATATATATTTTTTAAATAGCAAGTAACAAAGGGGACCATTGTACCCCAATGCCGGGGTACAATGGTCCACAGCATGGGGCTCTATGGACCACTTCTAATTTGAATAAAAATATATCAGTGTAGTTCATTTTTTAACAATAAGAAAGATAAACTATAACAAATTTGTTTATTCACATTTTATTATTCATTTTTATTTGTTTATTCACATTTTATTATTAATTTTTATTTGTTTATTCACTCTTTTAGCTCTAACTAAAGTAAAAATTTTTTTCTTCATTTTTTTTTATCATTAAGTCATTATACCGGTCGCAGATTGAACAATTAGGTTTATTATCTTCTACAATACATTTTAAAGCCTGTTCCACAACTTTATGTGGCACAGAACCTCTATTGGTTTTCCTAGGCTTGTTTCTTGGCATTGCTAAAAGAAATATGAAAAATGATATATAATCTTTTTGTCCAATGATGCCACTTAAAGTTAAATATAAACCTTTATAATAAGAAATATCTAAATATATGACTAAGGAAAGTCATATCTAAATATATGACTAAGGAAAAAATATAATAAATTTTTCCTGTCTACTTTACATCATCTGTATTTTTTTAATGAATTTTACCTTATTTAATTATTACATCCAGACACAAACTAATAGGTAGATATATTTTTGTTTTTCTCATTTTATTTAAATATAACTCATTATCAGTGTTCTCGTTGTCGCTCGCCAATGCGCCAAATTGCGACTAAATGCTTCATTTGGCGAGTAAACAAGCGATTAGATTCGCCAAATTGCTAGTGCTCAATTTTTGCTTCTTCTTTTTTTTTTCTTTATCGTTCTTCATACATTTGCATATATATTTAATGAATACACATTTTTTATATTTGTAGCGCATAGTTGAAATTAGATTAATAACGATCGCTGTCGAAATAATAAAAATTTTGGGTTATTTTAGAACATATTGAAAAAAAAAAAGAAAATGCATTAAAAAATTAAAGTTTTTTTTCTTTTATTTATTTATTTATTTATTTATTTATTTGTGCTACACGGTGAATCAATTTTGCTAATACTTTTCTCATTTGGCGAATGTTTTTTATTTTTAATTAGCCAAATTACTAACGTTGGTCAAATGACAGCAAGAACACTGCTCATTATGGATGCATGTATACATAAGTGCAGGAATATTAAATTAACAAATCATGTGAAATTAAAAAAAAAAAAAAAAAAAAAACCCTCAAATGCACAAAATGTTTTGTTTACTAATTTTGGTGTTCAATTTGGGTTAATTTTTAAATTTGAAAGCTTTTATTATATAGATAAATATTTCAAAAATGCATTTCACAACATGAATCATTAATTAATTCACACACAGAAATAAAATAATTTATTAATTCTTAATTTGGGCTAATTTTTATGTTTGAAAGCATATATTACACAGATAAATATTTCAAAAATGCATTACACAACATGAATCATTAATTAATCTACACATAGAAGTAAAATAATTTATTAATTCTGAATTTCACATACAATATTTAACTTTTAAAAACATAAGATACAAAACTAGGGTACAATGGATCATGGTCCATTGTACCCCAGTTTCTGATGGTCCATTGTACCCCATATGGAAGTTTGACAAAAACTTGATGATAAAAAAAGAAATTTCGAATTCTATTATTTTAGCTATAATAAATATAATAATGCATTGTCTTACCTTTTTATTTTGTCACACAATATCTTTCAAATTACAAATCTGTAATAAATAAATGAAGATATGTTTCACTGAAAATATTTACTTTTGCCTTACTCCTCCTGTGTCAAATCAATTATCAAGCATAAAATGGCTAAA
The DNA here is from genome assembly GCA_964019185.1 of Maratus speculifer. Classification (NCBI taxonomy): domain Eukaryota; kingdom Metazoa; phylum Arthropoda; class Arachnida; order Araneae; family Salticidae; genus Maratus; species Maratus speculifer. The sequence continues at coordinate 398,322,946 of OZ025294.1, read as the reverse complement.
ATGTCAGCTATGCACATGGTTTCAAACTTCTTTTTACTACTTCATGACTGTCATCTATGTACTAAAATATGAAGCTTTCAAAAATAGAATTAATATCCAAAATAGGGGGTGGACCATTGTACCCCGTGGTCTATTGTACCCCAGTCTCCCCTACATCAAAACGCCGACAAGAAAGATAAAAAATAGCGACGCCTGGCCGAAAGAAGTTAGTGCTATATGTGCCGGGCCTTTAAGCGTAAAATTTTAAAGTACAGTGTTTTCAGTATCGTAATTCTGAATGTTTCTGGTAAACAGACGGAAATTTTTTTAAACTAATGAAATAAAATTATAAATATGAATGATAAATAAAAAATGATAAATATTGTCTATATTCTATAACATCGTTATAAAAGCGCGAGAAGCTGGTGTATTTTAAAAATTATACATTTTCCAAGCTGATTTTAAAGTATGTAATTAATAGAAAGAAAGTTTTTTCATTATTATCCTAATAAATCATCAATGATGACATGAGAAATATATTCCAGATTAAAAGCACGAGGTAGAGAAAATAAAATAATAATAATAGTAATAGTAAACAATAATAATAGTAATACTTAATAATATTAATAATAATAATATGTTATAATACAGACATTTAGTGACCCATCCTACATGAATCCCATTTGTTTTGAATAAAAATGGCATGTGGGAGCATATATCATGAGGTCGTAAATTAGGAATTCTTGCGAAAAAACAAATGTGTTCCTAGCACTGATTTAAGTTTCAATCTACTGTGACGTCATCAAAATGGCGTACCGGGATATATATCATAGGGATGTTAATCAGGATTTCGTCGCAAGTAAAATGCTTTAGCACTGGATTTAAGTCCCCCTGATTTAAGTCCCATCTACTCTGACGTCAGCAAAATGACGTATAGCGGGATCTTAATCAGTGGGACCTTAATCAGGGTCTCGACGAAAGTAAAATTCTCTGTGACTGGATTTAGGTCCCGGTCTGATAGCGGGATGTATATCAGTGGGACGTTAATCAGGGTTTCGTGAAAAGTGAAATGCTCAAGCACTGGATTTATATCCCGGTTTCTTGTGACGTCAAAATGACGTATAGCGGGATCTTAATCAGTGGGACCTTAATCAGGGTCTCGACGAAAGTAAAATTCTCTGTGACTGGATTTAGGTCCCGATCTGATAGCGGGATGTATATCAGTGGGACGTTAATCAGGATTTCGTGAAAAGTGAAATGCTCAAGTACTGGATTTATATCCCGGTTTCTTGTGACGTCAAAATGACGTACCGGGACCTTAATCAGTGGGACATTAATCAGGCGCCTCCACACGTCACAGCGCATGCGCATGGTTCCAGTCACCCGATGAGGTGCCACATTGCTGCTAATACGAAGTGTATGGCACCTTATTTAGCTCCAATCACCCAGTAAGAGATCTGTCGGCACTGCAACCACATATCCAAGCCCCTATGGCACCCTAGGATTCCAAATGGAACCGGTTTGTCACCTTCACTTTTAACAGTGTAGCTTATAGTAAATCTCTGCAACATATATTCATTTCCTAAAATTTGAAATAGATTACTTAATACAGTGGAACCTGCCTAAAGTGACCACCTTTGAAACAGACTTAAATGGTTACTATATAGAGGTGGTCATTTTATGGAGTGTCTTTCAAAACGGCACATTAAAACATTGTGATCTCAAAAAATAAAATATAAATAAGGAAAAATGCTCTATAATGGACTGATTAATTAACGACAATTATAACTGAATCACTAATTTTAACTATACTACTTAGAAGATATTTTACTTAATTTATATTATTTCTTTTGAATACAGTTGAAATTCTGTGGTGATTGATTTAAATAACACATAACTACAAGGTAGTTTGTAATTTATCAGCATTTTTATTTTCATTGTAACTGCATAATGATAATGTTTCCATGACTGGCAGTAATAAAGTTTTCAGTAAATATCACTTTAGACACTTTAGTGAAAGTGTCATTACAAGAGAAGACAAAGTGGTCACTTTATACATTAGGCAATAGTAACTATAGGAGGTAAATTTCTTTACTTTTTTAATGGATCAAAATAAAATTTCGAAAATGACCACTTACTTCTTTTAGTTTGAAAATTTTCAGCATGCATAAAAATGGATGGTCACATTTTACAGGTTCAAATAACATTGACAATGACAGGCAACTCTCTTAAAACGAAAGAGCTGATTTGGCTTCTCGTGAAAGAGCTGTAATTTTTTCGATCACAAAAGAGTTGTTTTTCAAACGATTAAATCTTCTTCATCTAAATTGGTTATTTAAATAGCTCAACTTCATTTAAATTGGTTAAAACTCGAGTTATTTCAACTCTTTTTTGAGAAGCTGCCTTTCAACATTGAGATGAGTGGATTTCAGCTCAACTTGAGCTATTTTGTGGCTGACTTTTTAAGAGAGTAATTGGTCATTTTACACAGGTGGACACATTAGACAGGTGATCACATTACCGGACAATTATCATATTATTTTATATGTGCAAAAGTTAAATTTTTCAAAAGTGGTCACTTTAACCTGGTGACCACTTTACTAAGGTGGTCACTTTAGCAGGTTCCACTGTAGTATTAAAACGTACTCCAAGTAGTGTTTCCCTCTATAACATTGTGAAATGAAATACTCTTGTGTAGTGCTGTAAATGAATAACAAATATTCTTTGCACCAGAGGTTGTATAGAATGTAATTTTTAGTATACACTTCAGAGATGCATATCAATTCTATAACCTTCTAAAGAGTATAAAATCATTAAAATTCACTTGAAACATTTACGGATATTTTTGCGTTAAGGCCCCTGTCCTCGCTCGAGGAAACGCTCGCGAGCTAATGCTATTTTTCTAATAACTCTTTCGCATTTTGACATTTTGGAATAATTTTTGTTACATTGGATAGCTGAGGTGCATGCCGACTGCGCACCTTTTTTTACTTTTTCGATTTTGGTTGCAGACATTTTTTACAAAGTTAGCTTTTTAGAAAAAAAAATATTTAAACAAATAAAAATCGGACAGTTACAAAATCTGTCTTTTAATTATTACTTCCAGCTACATAGATTTATTTTTTATTTTTCCAAATTAGTTTTATTTTTACAAGTATCAAGCTCAAAGATGTCAATAAAGCATTTTTAGAATCACAAATTTTAGCTGAATAAAATCGACGAATTAAAGGAATTTTGAAAATTTCTACGAAAATGGTCATTTTAACGTTAGCAGTTTCTTGAGTATTTCCGAGAAATCAACAAAAGGTTCGAGTAAAAATTCGAAAGTAAATGAAAGTTCTTCATATTATGAAAAGAATCTATGTATTAGTTTTATAAAAATTCCTTCTTGAAAAGAATATACATTCTTCGGTTGATTCCATTTTGCGCTGATTGCAAGAAATCCTTTTATATTGTTCGCAAATCTTTTCAGTTTCACACTTCTTTTAGAGGGTTGAAAATACCTTTATGGCGCTCTATTTTTCTGCCTCAGATTGTATTCAAGTATATCTCAAAGGCGGTAGTATTCATTGAATATGGGTACTATTATTTTTTACTATTTTTAATTTAGGGGTATCAGGGACGAATTTTAAAATATTTTTTTACTTATTGTTTTAAAATTTTGGAACTTTTTATGATAATTAATCAGATTATTTTCAAACATAATAGCATTATAAAACTTCTTATATACACTGGCCTCCAAAAGTTAACGTACAACTGGTTTTTTGCGTCTAATTTGCAAATGAATGAATATAGAAACAAAAAATTTGGAGGTAATGTGCGCTAAACTGACATTTATTAAATGTGACATAGAAATTTACTTAAGTTAAACGTATAAATGGAATTAGAACAAAAAAGCACTCATGGTGGAAAATTCCATTCTAAGAGAAATGAGTACATCGCAGTATTATGCAGTAAAATGTGATAGGAAAAAAAACTTGGTTCTAATACGAAACATGTCCACCTCGGACTTGAATTCATTGACGGTATCGACTTTCCAAGTTTTCAATTAAATTGACCAAGACCAAAATAGGTAACGCTGATCAGACATGGAGTAAGCCTTGTGCCAGTTCATTTAATGACCTTGGAGGAGGAAAGCCGAAATCTGTCTTTCAAGATAGTCTGAAAGATGTTCTATCGGATTCAAGTCTGAAGAATGAGCTGGCCATTCCATTCTCTCCAAACCGTGATCCTCAAGATAATCCTCAACAACCACAGCTCGATGTGGTCACGCATAATCATTCATTAGAATGAAACCATTACAAATAGCACCGGCATACGGTCGCACATATGAATCAATAATCTCATTTCGATATCTCGCACCAGTCGGAGTTCCTCCATGGAACACATGCAGGCCAGTGTGGCTTCCGAGTGAGATCTCTGCCCAAACCATGGTTCCACCGTTTTCTGTAATTGTGTGTTTCTACAGTGTTTGATTGATGTTATCGAGTGCATTGTTCTCTTCAGATCAGAAGTCGTCCTGAATCACTCTCCAGTGTGAATCTGGGTTCGTCTGTGAAGAATATAGAAGCCCACTGTTGTCTGGTCCAGGAAACACGTTCTCTTGCCCTGCATAAGTGGGCCCATCTCTGTCGTCTGTTGAGAGGGACACACTCAACTGGTCGCCTTACACAGAGACCTGCATTGTGAAGATGTCTTCGCACCGTAGTAGCGGAGATTCTTCTCCCTGATACTGCAAAGTGGTCTGTAATGAGTTGCGACACAGTAATACTTCTTCTCCTTCTGGCCCAAAGAGTTAGAAATCGGTCTTCTGCAAGTGTTGTAACACGTTGGCGGCCTGGAACATATCTTCTGGACATAGAATCTTCGGATTCATACTGATTCCAGATTCGTTGGACTACACTGTCAGACGAATTGAGCCGTCTAGCAGTATCGGCTGTGACAACCCCATTTCCATCAATCCTACCGTCCGCCACCTTAATGAATCGGACAAACGACTTCTAGATATTTCTAGACTCTAGTGGTTGTGGTGAACAAAACTTTCGACAATAGGTCAAATACAACAAAACTTATACGCGAAATTACGAAACCTTCGTAATTGCATATTTTTCTCTCATTCACAAACATTTATTCTTTTCTGTAAAATAAAATTGGCAGCTGTAATTTTTGCGTAAGTTTTATTGTCTTTCATATAAACTATAAAGTTTACTCTGACTGCCATTTTTTTTTCTGGTGAGCTTCAAAAAACATGTTGTACCTTAACTTTTGGAGGTCAGAGTATATAACTCTAATTTAAAATTTAAAATTTATTGAAAAAAAAGAGCTATTTAAAACTGTTACAACTCGAAATATTATTTGTTGAATTTCAGTTTGTTTTATTTAATAAACAAGAGTATGTAAGCTTGAATTTTGATTCAGTGAAAAAAAAATTAATTTAATGAAATTAACATTTTTATATTTAAAGTAATTACATTTAAAGTAAAATTTAAGAAAAAATGCTGTAACATTAAAGAAAAATAATAAAATTTTTTAAAGTAAATATTTCTTTTTCAAATTTGCAGAATGTAAACTACTGAAAAACAGTTGAAAAATACATGTTCCAAATTGAACCATTTATCTTTAACGGTTCATGACCTATAACAATTTAAATAGGAGAAACGGTAAAAAAAAAACTCATCATGATGAAAAACAAGTTTTCACAAGAAGTCTTTTCCATAGCAGCCATTGCTTGAAAGCTATATTTTGAAAACAAATAAAAACATAAAAATTAATATTTGCTGTTCAAATTAAGCTGAAAACAGGATTTAAACGTTATTTTAGCCCTTTCGGCTAAAATGACGACTGTAGGGTAAAATACATGCACTATTAATAGGACTTTTAGACCTATTAATAGCACATGTCTTTTAATTAAGTATTATTTTGTTTTAAGAAACACTTTTGCTGCTATTTACATGTAGTAATGCTAGTATATGTACATTTACTATATGACTTCATTTATGTTTAGTCATTTAGTATTATAAATATCTATTATTATTTGCTTAATTCTTTTTGCCCCGTTTTCAATACTTTAATTTTAAGCATTTATTTCACTCTCTAAATTTAAAATAAAGACTGATTTTTCTGAAAGAATTAAGTGTAATAAATTTCAAAAAGTATAAGAAGATTGTACTATAAGTTAAATCGGTACTACTCTGTTATCCCGTCGACCAATTTCGCCAAATTATACAAATCGCCAAACTAATAGCCAAATTATACATATTGACGTAATTTTTATTTTAAATAACTAAGAAACAAATAATTAGTAGAATATTAATAAAAATTCAAATAAAAAACACTTAATGACATTTTAAACATGTGAATCGTATTTAATGTCATTGAATGTGACATTCATGATCATCCATTATTGGCATTTAATCTAATAGTTTGGAGATAATTTTTTGGTCTACGGGATAAACCGTTAAATCTTATTGTAATACAACATTTTCTAAATACGTCCAAAATATCTTCCTTAGCCTATTGTCATATGAATATTAATGGAATAGTACGCAAAACAACAATATTTATTATCTCTCAGACAATAAAATATTCGTTCTATTTGGAACTGAAATATTCGTTCTCTAATTAATCTATATGGATAGCTAGTATTATTGTTATTTACGTAAAAGTATTTTTTTCTTAAAATTGAAAAAAAAAAATCGGACCCAAAATGGTTAAACAAAATAATAATAACACTGGTCAAGAGCTGTTTTGGTGCCTAGGTAGTTGGAGCTGATTTTATATAAATTTGATCTACTGAATTCATATATAGCATTAGATTTTCCCTATCAGCTCAAATTTTTAAGATAAACAACTTTTTGTGAAATTTATGTTGCATTATTTTAAGGTAAATCCACGTATTAAAAAAATATATATAGATAAAATAAACACAGAATTTTTATTTTTAATATACAAATGTTAATTTGTATTGTTATGATATACACATATTCGATTAATAATGTTTAAAATTTTAATCTACAAATATACTCACAAAGAAATTACTCACAAAAATTACTAACAAAGATAGAGAAAAACGTCATTGATGAGACCGATTCTTACAGACAGCTTCGGAAGCTTCTTTTTCGTAAAATTCTCGAATATATTTCAAAACAGTCCCTTTTTAAAGTCAACAGTAATCAGCCATCATATGCGTATCCCATCTTTTTTTGGTAGAAGTCCTACATAGTCTTAATATTCTGGTGAATCTGTCACCCTGTCTTCACTTGTGTCTCCTAAATTTTCAAGAAAATGCTCTAAGTGGCACAATCTGGCTAAGTGTTCTAATAGTGCACTTTAATGCTCATATTACACCCTATTAGAACTATTTAAAACTATTATGCATTTCATTAACCAGTTCTACATATTTTCTGCTTTGCATTTGCGAAGAAAATTTTTGACAACTGTCATAAAAGAATTCAGGCTTTTCGTTCAGACTCATTCATCGAATTTACGAAGGCAGGATTTTTAATCAGTTGGATGACTTGTGGTCCGTCAAATATTCCGGCATTAATTTTTTCATAACTCAATTAGGGCATTTTCTCTTCTATATATTCAAAGCATGATCCATTTTTATCAAGAGGTTTTACAAACTACTTCATAAGACCGAGCTTGATATGCAGTGGTGGAAGTATGATTTTCTCTTGCCCAACTGACTGGTTATTAATAACATATCTTTCCCGCAACAATTATGCTTTCTCTCTCGTAGGCCATTCTTTCATAATCGAGTGGTGTTTTTTTATTTATCATTGCTATCCAAAAGACTCGAGAAGAAAGGATATTTTTTGTAACCGCTTTGGTGTCCAAGGCGAATGTGTACCATTTTTAAATTTCACACAAATCACCCATTGATGTTCGTGGTACTTTATTTTGTCAAAGACCATTGCTATTGCGTAATATTCTTCTTTCATTTTTGTTGAGTGAGAAATTGGTATGGGACCATATTTGTTCCCATTGTGTAGAATGACAAGATTCAAACCCCACTTTGAACTGCTAACAAATAAAAGTTTATCATCTGGAAAATAATCAGAAAGACCCATTTTTTTCAAGAAATCCTTTAATTTTACGACAAAATATAAGATTTCTTGGAAAAAGAAGGATAGTAGACTTTTTTCTCTTCTGCGATAAAAGGTAACTTTGATTCCTTGTTCCAGTAAATCTTTGTCTTTCAATCTTGAAGCCGGTAATGCAGACACTTCTATCATAGATTGAGATCATTTAATTCATCCTAGTTGAAACGTTGAGACATTGACGACATCTCCTCATAGTCACCTTCATAACTATCGGAAGGATGATCAATAGGACAGTATTCATCATTACTGAGCTCTGGTAGCTGGTAAAACGTTGAAATCGGCACTTTCTCTTAGTGAAGAACCGCTCGTCTTTCGGTGACTAATGACTTATCACAGTCGTTTTCATTAATTCGTGTAATATTTACTAGCACCTGCAATATTTAATAACAGTCATTGAAATGGTTTTGAGGTTCTTTCCAAACCATTGGTATGCCGAATTTGATACGTTTTCGTTTCCCGTTAGTCCACTGTTGTAAGTGTTCTGTACAAATTTTACTGGCCTCATGCGGTGACCAGGTTTTATCCTGATAATCAAGTCTAATATCAAAATATCCAAGATAAGCTCTCTTTACAAAGGCAATAAAATTTTTCTGTGCTCATTTAACGTGTATCCTTCGCACATGTAGTAAAATACATCGGGATGATACACACAACAACTTCTACTTGAATTTATTTAAGTTCTATCCAACAACACAAATACAACAATCTGTAACACGGTACGTTTTAAGTTAACTTTATAAGAGTTCTGTCCCAAACACATATAGCATGGAAGTTCAACAATTTTTTGCCTCCACGGAGGGAATTCAGAAACTATCTTATCTCTTGGCGGCTTTTCCTTTTATCTTAATGGGTGGGTGGCGCGAAATCATAAGCATGCTCAGAGCCTTAATTTTGTTTGAACATCTGTTTTCTTCAAGTTTTTCTTATATTTCAATGCCTCACAAATCGTCTTGAGCAACGCGGCAGGCCCATGTGTCAGAAAGTCAGTTTAAGCATTCAAGCTCACTTTAATTCTAAAAAATCTATAGTACTCTTCGTATATCTAAAAGAGTAGAGCTGATAGAGAAAACTTGATTTCATATTTAGATTTAGTATCCTAAAAATATCTAAAATCAGCTGTAAAATCTTAGGCACCAAAAAATTTTTTTTTTTTTTTGTTCGCCTGTGTAATAATAATAATAATAATAATAATAATAATAATAATAATAATAATAATAATAATAATAATAATAATAATAATAATAATAATAATGATGATGATGATGATGATGATGATGATGATAATAATAATAATAATAATAATAATAATGATGATGATGATGATGATAATAATTATAATAATAATAATAATAATAATAATGCAATATATGTATACATTTTTAAAATAGAAATTTTGAAGATTTTTGTGTTTTGGATTCTTTTAAAGATTATTATTTTCATAAACAATTTATAATAATGTGTCCTGGGATAATAACGCTAGGGGATAATAACGTCAAGTGCTAATATTATGCGTAATTATATGAAATAATTCGAAAATGGAATGTACGAATTCTGTACAGAAGGACTCTGAGCCCTCTGAATCACAAACAACCTTTACAAGTTCATTTGTTCCATTTGTAGACCTAATCACTGGAAGAAGTATGTGAAAATCAACGCCCAATCTAAAATTTGAGAAGTAAGTTCTCTAAACTGAAGACCACATATTTATTAGGAAATACTTTATTTATTACATAATTTTTTAGTGTATTTTATGGACTTTCAAAATGTTTGGAAGCTTTTGTATGCGGTCGCAGAAGTATTTTGTAGCTTAACATATACTGCGCAATAAGTATACCGGGATAATAACGCTATCCACTGTTCTCTCACTCAAATTGATTTCTTAATTGATTCTTAATTGATTTCTTAATTGATTTCTGAAATTAGATCCAATGATGGTTTATTTTTTATTTTATGCAAAAATTAGCATTAGTGTCACTGTAAAAAAAACAAAATGAATACAGAGAAATTTTTAAGCCCTATGTGCTGCTAAATTTTTCATGTTACAAGAATAAAATATCCAATGATTATTATTGCATCCTGATATCGATAATGGTAAGTAAGAGAAGTTTGTCAATTCCTAGGGTTGTGGAGTTTGTATCTTTAGATTGGTCAAATTAAATGTCATTATTTCATCTTATTGTATAGTTTTGTTTGCATGGCGTTATTACTCACATAGTTTGCGCAATAATGCCAAATAGCATTGGTCAAGAAATTCCGTCATTACATTTAATGAATACATTCTGCTAAAGCTTACATAATCAATAAGTTGCTGTATCAAATTCTATATATGTTTAAAAAAAATATTAGGTTTTCAAAATTGGCAGAACTTAAACGTGGCGTTATTACCCAAGGATATCTTATGAAAAATAAGCTTATACAAGGTGTTTCGCTACCAGACCGACAAACTTTGAGGGATGATAGTAGACATGAAAAGAAACATTATTAAATAGAAAACCATGGGGCGCAAACGTCTTCTATAGGAGCTAAGGGCCATTAAAGTTTAAAGTCCAAAATTTTAAACGATGATAAAAAATGGAAAAAAGGGTCGATTCGTTTGCGGTTTTCACTAACATCATTCTTTATATCACGATTTTTTTAGAATTTTTTTTTAAAGGTTACGTTCAAAAATTGTCGATAGAGGGCGCTTTAGACTTTAGAGTAACGAACAACTACTTTTTACCGTTATTTTGTGCATAGGATTGAAATTATTACAAAGTTTAGACTTTAACTTAAATTTTAAGCCACAAATCGGAAACAATGAGATCGGGTAACTAGCGAAAATTGAATTGTGAACAGAGGGAGGGAAATTAAACCTTCATAAATATTGGGCAAACAAATCGATTTTGTTGCAGTTTGCATGTAAGTCATTCCCTTGGTAATTGTTTTATTCAAAATGACGTACAGCATTGCTGTCCTCATTTTTTGATAGTGGGCACTTCAGTTACATCTCGGACATTTCAATGGCATTACTTCTTGGTGTTTTACTACCAGAGCAACATACTTCCAGGAAGTGTTAGCGATGCAAAGACCACTCGGGATTACATAGGAATGTAACGTTGGAAATGCCTTTTTTGCGAGTTTCGGTCAAAGGAAGCAAATAAAAGAAAACAGAAACAGCAGAGAAAGAGCAACACGTTAATGTGACAGAAAACAATTTATTTAAATGTTTTATTACAAAAGGTAAATGTTTGACAGCGGCATCTCGTGGAATTCCTCACGCTTTGAAAGATTCCTGGTAGCTTTCTGGCAGCTACAGAAAAACCAGCTGCGATGTCTTCAACTGATGGTACTGGAGTCACATACTCCCAATTTTTCATTTGACCCCAGTAGAAGAAGTCCATACATGATAGGTCCGGCGATCTGGCAGGCCAATGAACCGGGCCACCACGATCTATCCACCACTGTCCATATGTTACTTTGAAGAGTCGGCAAAAGTCAATGGTAAAATGTGGAGGAGCACTATCGTGCTGTTCATCATTGAAATACTTGATTCCGCTACCTTTGGAACCAGTTCGCGAATGATTACTTCGAAGTGATCGTTGCTCAGGCGCATTACCGTTTAACACCATCTACCGCAAGGAAACAGCAGCGCCATCTACCGTCGCTGTCAAACTTACCAAACTACTTCTGGTCGTAATTTTGAACACCTTTTCAAGTAAAACCTTTAAATAAACTGTTTTCTGTCACATTAACGTGTTGCTCTTTCTCTGCTGTTCCTGTTGATTTTTTCTCTGCTTCCTTTAACCGTAACTTGCAAAAAAGGGATTTCCAACATTGCATTCCATGTGATTTCCAGTCGTCTTTGTATCCCTAACACTTCCTGGAAATATGTTGGTCTGGTAGTAAAACCCCCAGGAGTAATGTCATTGAAATGTCAGAGATGTTTCGGAAGCGCCTTCTATCAAAAATAAGGATACCAAAGCTGTACGTCATTTTGAATAAAATAACTACCAAGGGAATGACTTACACGCAAACCGCAACAAAATCGATTTGTTTGTCCAATATTTATGAGCATTTAAAATCCCCCCCCCCTTTGTTCACACTTCAATTTTCGCTAGTTACCCGATCCCAATGTTTCCGATTTGTCTCTTAAAATTTAAGTTAAAATCTAAACTTTAGAATAATTTCAACCCCTGCACAAAATAACGGTAAAAAGTAGTTGCTCGTTACTCTAAAGTCTAAAGCGCTCTCTATCGACAATTTTTGAACGTAACCTTTAAAATTTTTTTCTAAAAAAATGTGATATAAAGAATGATTTTAGTGAAAACCGCAAACGAATCGACCCTTTTTTCCATTTTTTTTATCGCCGTTTGAAATTTTGGACCTTAAACGTATGGCCCCTAGCTCCTATAGAAGACGTTTGCATCCCATGGTTTCCTATTTAATAATATTTATCTTCATGTCTACTATCATCCCTCAAAGTTTGTCGGTCTGGTAGCGAAACACCCTGTATAGATGCAGCCATTTATAGATTGTACATGATAAATGATTCCAAAAGAAATGAAATTTAGACGACTAAATTAAATACTAACAACATAAAGCTCAGTTAATGCTCTAATGAAATAACATTGATTTGCCTCCTGGCATGCAATTTCTAATAGCTCGAGAGAACACGAGCTGAATATGGCATACCCTAGGAACGTATGGTTTTGACATTTGTAACCAGGCCCGTAGCCAGGATTTCCTTTCGGGAGGGGCTGATACTTGAAATTTTTTCTGATCTTACAAAAGTAATTTGTATAATTCAAGGCAAAAAATTTAAACAAATTTGAAATGTGTTTCTGCATAGGATACTTGATAACTATGTCAAATATTGTTATTTCGTGTTTATTTGTTTATCTATTTTTCAACTTCTATTGCAATTTTTGACATTCAAAAGCACTTCCAGTTTCCAAACCGGTTCGGAAACCGAATAGCTTTTAAGGAAAAAATTCCGCGAAACCTAAAAAGCACAAAATAAAAATGTTTAAGATGAGCCTCAAGTATCCTATGAGAAAAAAATTAAAAAATATTGAAATGCAAACAAGTAACATGAATTGATTTAAAACACAGGATTAATACTAGCGTGCAAGTGTCTTTCAATACGAATGCGAGATCTTGAAACTATTGTTCCATAAATGAAATTAATTTCTTTCGCATTAGTTTTTCTTTTAAAGAAAAATGAATTGCTACAGTCATATTTAATCCTAAAAATTATCTTTGTATTTTACATTCTTCGATTATAATAGTTATAAATGCAGTACTCTTGGTATAATAAATTTACTAATGTAACGGAAGCAATCATTGTAATTTCTTCTTAGCATGGTGCTGATTAACTTATGAAGATCTTATGTAATGTCCCAATTAATGGAAATCATTGCAAAGCGACTCAGTCTCTCATCGGCCATAATGATTCGAGGCAAAGATTTAATTATTTTCATTGTCGAAAAAGGTCTTTCAGCCCTGACTGTTGTTACTGGGTTTTTAACCAGGGCTGTGAACAAGTGTTTGATATTATTGAAATACGTCACATTACAATACTAAAACTTTTAGGATCTCTATGTTTGTGTCAACAATTAGTTTGCACCCTAATTCATATTCAACTTTCACTTCCGCGTGTTTTTCAAAATATTTTCTGAGCTAATGCAAATGTATGTAGCTCAACAAAAGTTAATATGATTGCATGTCTTTCGATTATTTTATATCTCAAATGCAAAAGTCATTTTCTTTTGTTTAATAGGGTATATTATGCAATTGCTTCTTGATGCGCTAAAATTTGCCTTTAGGTGATTTTTTAAAACTTTTGTCACTGCTTGAACAAGTCCATGATACTTTCGAATTATGGGAATCAGCATGCTGTTGGACAAGGCAAGTTTTAACAGATGGCTTTCAAAGTGGACGTGTCTAATTTTTGGATACTCTGAAAAATTTTAGAATGGATTCCGCTAACATGACCAGACTTATTAGCGACTTCATCATACGCCTTTGTGACGCATTTATACATGTCAAGGTAAAAATAATCACAATGTTGTAATATTACTTTCCCTGAATTTTTGGCAGAGAAGGCATTTATTGGAATAAAACCTAATTTTTTTTTTTTTTTTTTTTTTTTTTTTTTTTTGAATTATTGGGTTTTGTGAATTTTTTAATAGTTCATACATCTAACACAAAAGTCAAGCTGTTCTGCGCTCGAGTTTCAACAATAATTAAGATACACGTTTTGTTTGTACTAACAAAACAGATAACGTGCTTATTTTGATAATTAATTCTTCGGTAACTGTATCCGAGGATATTTGACATGCGCGTAGCCAGGGGGGGGGGTGCCCTGGGTGCCCGGGCACCCCCCCCCACTCGCGCAGATCCAAGATTGATTTTTTTAAAAAAATCAAAATTTACAAAAGAAAAATGTAAGCAAAGTTAGTTCAATTAGTTAATCAAAACTAACAGTCTATGTTTTGAAATGTGATAAAAGAAGAGACCTTGATTCTTTCTTTTTTTCTTTTTAAGAAAATTATTTTGTTCATCTATTTTAAAACTAGAATATTTACTAGAATCTGTATTAATTACAGTAAATCAAAAAAGTTGGTTTTATAATCCCACTATGATGTCGTTTCTTTATGAAAAATTTTTTAACACCTTTCTATTGCATGCATATTTTCATAAAAAATTAGAGTAAATTCTCGACAAGGATAGAAGCTATTATTTATATCTTTGCTTTTGTTATCTAAAGTCTAAATAAGAGCAAGAAATTAAATAAATAAATAAATAAAGGAAATACAGATGTTAAACGATAATTCCATCATGTGATTAGCCTGGAGAACGGAGGGGGTGGAAGGTTGTACAAATTAGAGATGAGACAGGCTTAGCCCCAGCACGAAAGCCCGAGACCAAACCCGAGTCCGAAGCGGGCATGGGCTCCATTTACATTTTAGTGTTCGGGCCCGGGGGGAGGGGGGGGGGCTCGGGTTCATTCTTTCTGAGAATTAAAAAACATTTATGTGTAAAAGGGATTGAAAGAACTACTATTTTCCTTTTAAAATTATTCTTTTTCAAGTCATTTCAGTGTTATTTTGATCAAAACGAAAGAAAAAGAATTTTTTTTTATATATATATTTCAATAGTTGATTGTTGCTTCAAAAGAAAATTTGTGATGTATGGAGATTTATGTCTACTGCATTTCTGTCCACGATTAATTGATAAGGCGCCTATCAAAATAATCATAAATAATAAATTAGCTTCTGGTTGGATTTTCGTTTAAGGCAGAGGATATTTTTTAATTCGATCGTTTATTTATTTATTACTTACTCATCATACGTAGTATAGGGTAAATCTTGCAATCGTTTTGAAAATCGAAAATTTTTTTGAAGGATTTACACGTTTTAGATAGTGAAGGTTCCGAAAAAGCATATTTTTAGAAAAAAAAAAATTGTCGTCCGTTTGTCTGTCTGTCAGTCTGCCTGTCTGTAAACGCTCTATCTCCCGAACAAATTGAGATAGAGACTTGAAATTTTGTATGTAGTTAGTATGTAAGAATGGGACGAAGCCTATTTAATATCAGCAACCTCTATTATCCAAAACTATTTTTTTCGGACTCTCGAAAAATTCGTTCTGATGAAAGGTATATAAAAATTTCGAATTTTTTTGTTCTAAGGAATGGACGTAAAAGTCAATAAAATAACGCATTTTGCATACAGAACGAAGTCTATCGGATTCAGTTGCCGAGATATTTGTAATCTTGTTTTCCACATTCTTCGATTTTTCATGACCCTGTATTTCATTCAAATTTCAATTCAGAGGTATATTTTAATTGGAAATGAGACGCTTCATTCGACGCAGTTAATTGTTAGTTAATAGAATTATTATTTTTGGAGTTATAAGGATGTTTCTTTTATGCAGTTCGGTACTACTTGAGTAGTTTGGCGTTTTATATAATTTGGCGAAATTGGTACATCAGCAGTTCTTTAATATAGCATTACTATGTATATTAACAATATTTAAATTTTGTTTATGAATTGCAATGCATTGTATAAATAGTTTTCACATGTTTTATTTTCATATGACATATCCATGATGGGTAAGTATTTCGGTGGCCCCAACGACTAGTGTTGTTAGAGAATGATTTCTTCGTTTTTGATGCAGACTAGATGCTTGAGGTTTGCAAATTATTTGATTGTGCACGAATCAATCGTTCTTCATATGACAACAGCATTGTGGTTTTTTTCCTGTTTGTCATCATGAATTTTGCTTATCCTGAGGATTTCCCTTCGTAAGTAAACATATTTTATATGTTATTCCGATAGAAAACATTCGATTTATGTTTCTTCTTTTCCCATAAAAACAACGGAACTTTAAGATAACTGTATCAATGTTTTAATTTGCGTTGATTTTAAGGTTTTCGTCAATCATGGGGAATTGTTAAGAGAAATGAATTGATTACAGATAAATGTACAGGGGATGTAGTGAAGGGTATACTGGGGTATACGCCGTATACCTTCTGGATTTTTTAAGGAACACCGTATAACCCTCTGTTTCTCATGAAACCCATAGGATGTACTCTCTAGAATATACTCTGTGCCTTGAGCATATATCCTCTGCGTCGATCGTGTAACCTGTGGTTTTTTTACGATCCTATCCTATAAAAAGTGAACATCTTCCCTGAAGATGTTCACTTTTTATAGGAAATTGAAAACGTTTTTTGATTCTTCAGCATACAAATAGTAATTTCTATAAACGCTATCCATTTATTCATTACACTTCTTTAATATGTCCATCAAATTTTCTTCTTAAAGGACAAGAAATATGGCAATCATTTTAGGTATGAAGGATATTTTTATTTGATAGCAAATTGCTCTTTTCATAAGCTTGAATTTAAATTTTTATTTAACAGTAAATTTTATAAGAAATTTTTAAAAATGGGATATCACATTTGAAACAATATTAAAATATCATTAAATCTTTTATTTATTTATTTTTGTATACTTTTTGTATCGGGCTCGAATGGGCTCGGGCTCCAATGTACTAAAAATCTTTCGGGCGCGGGTTTTAAAAATCGAGCCCGAACTCATCTCTAGTACAAATCTGTGCTTCCTCTGAAAATAAGAAATGATGCTACGCAAAATTCAAATTAATATGGAAGTTGGTTCGTTGGTTTGCTAAATTTCGTTTTTTGGGATCATATTTTGACATTCGTACGGGCTCATTTTTTTTAACGGGAAAATTTTATTTATTCATGAGTAGAAAATATAAGAACTATTTTTCACTTTAAATTGCGTACTACAAGTTATTTTAATACTACTTTGATCAAAATGATGGGGGGAACTAAAGTCGTGCTTATTTATTTTAGTATTTTATTGCTTTTTGAAATGAAAACTTGTGATAATTACAGATTTATGTTTACGGATATCTTTATTTTATATCTATCATGTTTTATTTATGTTTATATATCTTTTTCTTATCCATTAGCGGCGTCGTGCGAAAGGAGGGGCGTAGGGGGCAGCTGCCCCGGCGTGGAATTTTAGGGGGCGCCAAATTTATACTACCAACGTCATTTTTGGCTGTTACAAGAAAAAGTTGGGTGCAGGGGGCGCCAAATTGTAACTTTGCCCGGGGAGCAGTTTTCTCTTCGCACGCCCCTGTCCATTAGATTTAGCGTTAAGACATTTCTCATCCTTCTTCACGCAATGAAAAATTGCGTTTGGGTGCTTTTTAAAAAGAAGTTCTACACAATTATACCTTCCGCAAAAACCTGTCTAAAACGGAAATTTGATAGGTTTTATGGGGTTCCGTTTTATTAGGTTTTATTACATAAGATATTGTTTGTACCCAACATGTTCAGGTTAAAAAATTTGGGCACCCCCCCGTTCAAGAGGCTGGCTACGCCTATGTTTGAGGATTTTATTCTAAATGTCTTAGGTGAAGTAAATAGCATTTCTACGGATATTTATAACATCGCGTTTCAATTCATTCTCTCCATACTTTGCTCAAAATTTAAGACTCTTAGCTAACAGTCTTTTTTACACCGATTTCTCTAACGTTAGAGGATCGTCATCGTGGCATCATCTCAAAATGGCATATTTTTCTCTCCACAAAATAAGATTGTTTCAAGTATTGGTCCAAGAGCTGCTCTGGTTTCTTCTTTTCCTGAAAGCTCGTTGATAACTCAACAATGAAGTATTAATTTGCTGTATTCCTAAAGAAATCTTAATTTTGTTTGCTAAAACTAGCCTTGTAGAAACTAGTCTGGTTTTTTGTGTTCTTACTGCACCTATTTTTCGTGAAAAAACAAAAGAATAAGGTTTTTTAAATACAATTGATTTTAATGTAATAGAAGATGAAAACAAACAAAGTATATTTTATCGTCATAGAGATAATTTTGTAAAGTCTTTTTAAACTTTCGGGAGGGGCTTCAGCCCCTATACAATAAGTGAGTTTTAGTAAGAAAAGAAAATGCTATTTCTGGATTTTTCTTCCATTTTTCCTTATTTTTGTTTCTTTCCTACACTTATTGGAAAACTATATGGCTGTTTGGAAAGTAAAGTGGAACCAAAAATGTTTCTCTTATCATCTAGTCATCTCTAGTTACATAGCAATATCGAATCGAGTTGCTTGCCATACCCGTACGCTCATATCGAGTACTTGACGAATCCCTACCAAAGTTAAGTTGTTTCGAACACTGACATCCAAACAATTCTAAATTTTAATTTCTAAACAAGACTTGCTGTCAGAAAAAGTTGATATTATTTGAATTGGTTTTATGCAAGTCAGTTCAAGATTTAGTACACCCATCGTGCTGTTTTGTGATTTTGCAATTAAAAAAGAAAAGTACACGTCTGAAAAATTAATTTGCCATTTCATATCATATTTTATAGTTACTTAAAAGATTCCATTAACATTTATCTTTCCATCTTATCTAGTCATTTGACAAAATACTGTATTTTCTGTCATTAAATTCTCGGCTTAAAAAGTTTATTTTAGGCCCAAAAATTATATTTGATAAAATTCGTTTTTTTTTCTTTATTTTTAAGTCAGACTAACTTTATTTCAATTACTAAATTAAATTTCTGGCTGTAAAATGAGACAGTGTTGTTGTTAAAATTTTTTCTTCGTCCCTAGACACAACTCAAAATCTCTCTATACTGACTTCACAAATAGCACCCCTTAGCCCGTCCACAAACCCGCCTACATCTGTAAATTGGCCTCACAGTGTAATTGATGTAAATTTTATCCAAATACGTGTGCTGACGGGATATAAAACTCTCTCCTGTGGTACTATAAAAAACTTTAAAAAAATCCCTACATAGATGTATCCATCCCTGAAGTTGATAGTTCTACAAAATACAAAGAAAATTAACCAGACAAAGCAGCTACTTTATGCACTTTTTATTACTATTAAAGATTCACATGCAAACAATTCGCAGAAAAGTTGTTCAGTGAAGAGACTGGGGGATGCCGCCGTGTATTTTTCAAAAATACATTCTAATAGTTTATTTTTAATAAAAAGCGTTTTGCAGTTAGAACATCATTAACATAAATACTTTTTTTAAAATTATATTTTTTGCTCATGATTTTACATTATAGGCGGCTATTGAAGTTTTTTTGCCTCCTTCTGTGCAAAATATTTTAACATTCTAAGTTTCGTTTATATGCATGAAGATAAAGAAAATTAAAGAAGATCATAACATGCAAATAAATGTTTTATATTTCTCTCCTAAAGTTAATACGGCATATGTGTATTATACTAAACATTCTTAGTCAAATTAATGACACGGAATTACAATTGATCTAGTTTCACGGCGCATAAAGATAGTTAAAATTGCATTTTAAATTTTTTCTATATTTTTTGTGGTAAATATCTATTAAAAAAACAAGATATCCAAATGACCGATATAATGAAGGATTACTGTAACTGTAATTGAATAAATATTTTTACAGCTAAAATACAATTGATTTTAATGTAATGGAAGATGAAAACAAACAAAGCTTATTTTATTGTCATAGAGATAATTTTGTAAAATCTTTTTAGACTTTCGGGAGGGGCTTCAGCCCCCTTAGCCCCCTCCCTGGCTACGTGCCTGTTTGTAACTACAATTTCACTAAAAGTAATATTAAATTTATTTTATCACAGAATTTGTGACAGTTCTTTTTACAAGGCAACGATAATTACACTGTATGACCATTATTCACCGGACATTTCAAATTTTAGACATTTGTCAAATATTTAAAGATCTATTGATCGGATTTTTCTGGAACTTCTGGAAATAAAAAAATATGTTTAATTTCATATTTATCAACGACCTTTTTGTCCGAAACACTATTTGGAGGTCATAAAAAACAAAGAAAAATAATAATTTTTAGTATCACTCTATGCATTAAAATGCACAAAATGATCTATCGCAAAGCTTTACGAATACATTATATTTGTGAATGTATACGTTTTGTTAAACATCTAAAAAAAATACATGAGGAATCATTCTGAAATGCTCTAGGTGTGTTAACAGAATAGTTCAGATTATATATATCCATGAAGGAATTTTTCTTAAAATAAGAGATTTTTCGAAATTTAACTAATGGTACAATTTCCTCCGTGAACTCGATGAATATATTGTCTGTGTTTTCCTATAGGTCTGTAAGACAGTTGCAACACATGAAGGGTTGACATTAACAGATTGAATACTTACGAAAAAAAAATCCATTAATTCATATTAAAAAAATCAACGATACTCGATTGGACGACTTCGTTTAGACAAATTAGCGAGCTAGTCGACGACTGACAAAACATACTAGCTAATTCTGTTTGGGTTCAAAATTCTCCAGATCAATGGACTTTTAATACTCGTATGACGCTACTTTGATATTTAAAATTTCAATTATTTTTCCCTGTATTTATATATATCATACAAAAAAAGGGCAGAGAATAAATTATTGTATTTTTAATATTGAAACGAGGAGAAAGATACTCCCACTAAAATAGGGAAATTTCTATAAATTTACCCATTCCTTTTAATCTCTACTTTTATAGAAGTGTTCAGGCGAAAATACTGAAAATCAGTTTTATAGGAAAACTTCTTTTAATTTTTAAATGCTCTGTTGAAACCCCCTTCTTTTCTTTCTTTCTCATCCTTTTTTCGAATGAAAGAATACTACATGAATGATACTATTATGTTAAAATACAGATACTTATCAAAAAACACATTGAAAAAAAATCAATCTATTATTATTTTTTTAGCCTGATGTAAATCCAAGATAAGCTGGGAAGGAAAGCTATGCATAATTATATACAAGCTTAGATTAATTAGTTTGTGATTGAACTTACCGTTTTACATTTAATTTAATTACAGGGATGTTTATTTTTAACATTCATTCTCGCAATTACTTAAACATCGTTTTAAATGCCGACAACAATATGCACACAAAGGTAAACCGAAATATTCAATTGAGAAACCGTTTTAAAGTAAAAAACCTGTCCTTTCTCATGGCAAACATCCAAAAAATGAAACATAAAATGTACAAAAATTGTTTCCAGGAAAGCTTACTTTTAAATTAATTTAGTTCCCTAAGAGCCTTAAATTTTGTTTTTCGATATTGATTGCAAAGTACGTGAGTAATGGTGTAAAAGTATAGTTTGTTTTTGATTAAGAAAGTTTATCGGAATATATTATACTTCTTTCTGCATAAAGGAAACTTCACACATTAATCATTGTAAGAAGATTGTTCTAATATATTAAAAAAAGCTAAGTTAGTAACTCAAATATTTTCTTGTAATATTTTAATATACTCATGAAT
This sequence comes from Maratus speculifer, assembly GCA_964019185.1. Classification (NCBI taxonomy): domain Eukaryota; kingdom Metazoa; phylum Arthropoda; class Arachnida; order Araneae; family Salticidae; genus Maratus; species Maratus speculifer. Next base: position 398,301,062 of record OZ025294.1, on the reverse strand, counting down.
AAGAGAATTTTTCAGATACAGAGAATATATAGATTGGTGGAAAATTGTTACTTGTCTGTTCTTTTTGAGAAATTAGTTTAATAGATATACAATAACGTCTGTAAAGTTTGATGACATAAAAAATAAATAAATAAATGTTATCTGCAGCATAAAGGGCGCTTTAAAGTTATTAGTGCAAATATTTGATTATAACAATACACGTCAAGAGTAACAATTTTTATACTGGAAAATAAAGACCTCACTTTTGTTTAGTTGTCCCACCAGTGGCCGAAAGATTCTGCTCTCGAAACTGGTAGATGGGAAGTGCAGGATTCGAACTCAATCGTACCCATTGGCCTAATTGAATTTTTTCGGAGTTTTCCATGGTTTTCTTCAAACCTTGGGTTTCGTTGCGTAAATATTAGTTAGGTTTCCTTAGAAAGACCACCAAGGAGGCCTGAATGGTAAGTTTTGAAGGGTTAGGCCGTTAGATTTCATGTATCGGGAAATCTTTTTATGGCTACCCTGAAGTATCCTGGTTTTTTCTTAAAGGACTTTAAACATTAATAATTGCAAAAAGGCGTTCTAAGATTAAAAAATACAAAAGCCATGAATTAAAAGAGTTTTGTTTTCATTCGGGAAATGGAATATTCTCTAATTTCTGTGAAAGTTGTAAAATGTCTGTTTGTGTTTAGTACAGCGTATGTGTGTAAGAATGCATTTTTTTTTTTTTTGTTTGATGGAAAACTAAATTCGGGAAAAATTAGCATTGAATCAGAAATAGCTAAAATGAAAAAAATATTGAATTGGACATAAAGAAGCTATGCTTATAAAGCACGTCCACTTTTCGCATCAGCAATACAAATCAAATTAACATATGCAATATATAAATTAACCAATAGTACTTATAGATGATAATTTCTGGTAGTACCTCCCTGAAAAAAGTTTAAAGACATTTCCCTTATTATTAATATGTAATCATGATGTTACTCCATGTATAAACGTCAATAAAAATAGATAGCATAACTATATTTAAATATTATAATAAAATTATTTTAAGTATTAGCATTCAGAGACTGATACAGAGTGCTGGGCAATGATGCTTTTTTTGGGCAATAAAGATTTATACATATATTTAGAATTTCATGGTTCTATAAGAGGGAAAGCCTGAACATGTGCCTTGAATTCCTCTTTATGTGGTTGTATTCATCTCCTGGTAGAACAGTAAATTTTGATTTGATGATATTCCAATCAAAAAATTTAGGAGCCTCTATTACAAAATAATCGATGCACGAATCAGGTAGTTTCCATTCCAAAAAGCAAGAAAATATCTACTACAGTCGTTCGGAGGAACACAATTCCGGAAATTTTCGGTACATTTTCACCGATCAGGACTCCCAGATCCCAAAACCATCATCTGTTCGAATATTAACTATATATGTATACATATATAATCTTTTTCATGCAATAGCACTTGTATATATTTATTTAGATGTAACTAGCCATATGCATTACGCTTAACAAGATCTCGACCATGTTCTTTAGCCATCTTGGCAAGCAATGCGTTGAAATTAACCACTCCAGATGCACAACAGCAATATCACCTAATTTAATGAGAAACCCAATTAGTGAACTAAAAACATTTTAATGAATTATTTAGAACTCATTCTGTTTTCTCCATATGCTTTTTTCTTGTGTGTGTGACTGACTTTTTCATCACTCGGAGGAAATATCGAAGCAGATGTATGCGCGTTAAAGAACTGTATGAGATTTTTTTTTGTCTTTATTTATTTTGTGGCAGATATATTAGCCCACTTTATTCAGTTTTATTCTCTTAAATATAGTTCTTTAGCTGAGACGGAGCATTAAAATTGCTCTGGTTGTATTTTCTTTCAATATATAATCTCTAATTGCAGTGGAATCATTATTGTTTCAACACACTCAGATGTAATAGAATATTCCCTTTTAGAAGGATCCGAAATAATCTACATTATTCTTGCAGAGTATTCCTAAATAAAATCTATTAGATACAGTATGTTATACTAGAGATAATGAAGAACCGACTAACAAGAGATAACGAACCAACATAAGATATATAACAGGCAAGAAATATTTTACTTACACTGTAAAACATTTGTGTAACGTTACTCCATAAAATTGGTGGCAGCCTTGCTGCCCCCAATTCTGTGGAGTACTTTAACCGATATAACTGGTGTAACATTGCGAAGTTACACCAGTAATATATGTTTGAATTACACCATTATATAACTGAAAAATTACTCTGTAAAATGGAGGTCGTAGCTGCCACCAATTTTATGGAGTAACGTAACACAAATGTTTTACAGTGTAACTCTATTTTGTACAAGCAGCAAAAGGCCACTCTGAAAGTATATTTTCAATTTATTTTTATATATGAGAGAGCGCGTTTAATTTTACCAAATGTTGTTAAGATTTTTTTTTTTTTTTTTGGTTCAACACGCCATAAATTTTTTACATAATATTGTTTCAAAATTGTTTCAACATAAAGATTTAAAACTAAAAAAAAAGAAAAAAAACACATAAAATTTAAAATGCAAATTTATTTTTTGTTCCAGTGAAGTCCACAAAGATTCTGGAGATTTTTTTTTCAAAATATCTTACAAAAGGGCTGATAAAAATCAGTTTGAAATTCTAAAGTGTCTGACATTTTGAAATAAGATACATTTTGAATACATTTTGAAGAAAGGCATTACTTTATGAATTTTAGTAAATGTGGTAACCCTTTTTTTCAATAATACGCATAAATGTATATAATCTGATCTTCTAGCCACTAATTTTCGCCTTCTTTGGTGACAATTGGAGGATCCTTGCCCATTTGGCGAAAAAAAATAAATTGCTACAAATGAAACCAACTTGCTTATAACTGACTAATTTGAGAAAATCTCATTCAAATTCAGTACTGACAAAAACGGGGAATGTATATTTTCTAAAACCCAGAGGCGGCAGCACAGACTGCTTACAGTCTTCCATGTTTTCATAAATTTGGGCGCAGGAGAACAGAATGATAAACCTACGAGTCAACCGCTAAAATCGGATTTTTATGTGTTTAACACCAAAATACGACCTGCAAAATCGATTGCGTTTGAATATGCGAATAGAGTTTTAATCAATTCTGGAATTTCAGCCGTAAACTCGGTCTAATCGGATTCTTTAGATTGTATCTTCTTGTTTACGAGTTACTAGATATAATCTTAAAACCAAGAAATAGGGAAGATATCCTTTCCTGCCGGGTTTTGGAAAAATAATTGACAGCTATTGTTGAATTGGGACTTATTTTAAATAGAGAAAGTTCTCTTAAAGTTAGGCACATTTAGCTTCTAATAGAAGAAGCATCCATTAATAACAGCATACTTTTATAGTTACAAGAGTGATATTTTAAGCGTGAAATATTTTTATAAGAACACGTTAAAACTGATAGTTTATTCGTTACAATGTTTCCCAATTGTAAAAAAAGAACATGACGAAACACTTAGAGAGCTTTCATCTTTTTCGCATTTTTGCCACATTATTAGAAAGATATCTCAAACAGGAAATGTATCTGAACATTTTTCTTCCCTCGGAGAGAAAATAAAAAAAAAAGTATTACTAGTTTTTCTTCCTGAATTACTTACTAAAAATACAGCACAATATTTACTGCGCAGAGATTTAGTGTGCAAATATTTCCCAGTGGCCATCAATCAATCGCTAGTTTTAAAAACAAAACTAAAAAAAAAAAAAAAAATACTTTACTACGGAATGGGATTAGTTGTACAGTAGATTTTCATGGGACGAGTGTAGTAGTCTTCTGGAACTTTGCCAGAGAAAAGGGCATTTTCTTACCCCGAAAAACTGCCATTCAGAAACAAATTTAACATTGAGGGGAAAAGGGAGTGAAACCACAGCAGATATTAAAAGAAAAATTACTGATAGGATTTCGTGATACGGTTTAATGCGTCTAAAGGAAATGTACGGAGAAAATTTTCGATTGAATAGAGTATTGCGAGTGAATAAATTTTTCTCTCCCCCCCCCCCCCTGTTTTCTTCTGAATAAACAAGAAAGGAAAATCCTGTGTCAAGCGTAGATTATAAAACACTTTCCAATACAAAATACTGTAACAAAACTTCATAGTACAATATGGTGAGAGGTTGTCTAAGAAAATAATTTGGAAAATGCATAATAAATTTGAAAACTCAATCTAAAAAATCACGATAATTTGCCAAAAAAATATCTGAATTATTTTGTGGAACCCTGTATATGATCTAAAGATTTGCATACGTTGTATGCTGAAATTTAATTCTGTTAGGTAAAGCATCAGTTGAAAATTATATATTATGTATCCTATCGATTGCATTTTTGAAGTAAATATAAAACTATTAAGAAAAATCCTGTGGTAAACATAAATTATGAAGCATTGTCCTACACATTAAGCAATCTGTAACTCCAGCTTTTAATAAGGGGAAATATGATGCCCAAGTAAACAATTTGGAAAAGTGTAACTTAACTTAGAATCTAATTTTACAAATACCACTTATAGTTAGAAAAAAGTCCATATTATTTAGTGCAACTTTGCATATAAACTACAAATTTATATGTATGCGTATATATGCCGTATATATGCCGTAGTACACTAAAATTTAGTTCAGATAAGAAATACATAACAGTTGAAAATTCACTTTCAGTACTTACCGGGTGTCCCAAAAATGATTGATGGATTTTAAAATTCAATAACTTGCAAACGGTGACAGCTATTTAAAAAAAATTTGCAGGAGGGTTATGTATAATTCCAGGAGTTTTTTTTACCGTAATTTTTTATTTTAGTTCGCATCTCAAACAATAGGTAGCGCTGACGGCGATTGAAGGCCAGGACGACGCTTCACTCAGCACTGATCCCCTGTCCTTCAATTCCCTTCAGCGCCACCTATTGTTTGAGATGCGAACTAAAATAAAAAATTACTTTAAAAAACTCCTGACATTATACATAAACCTCCTGCAAAAATTTTTTAAATAGCTGTCACCGTTTGCAAGTTATTGAATTTTAAAATCCATCAGTCATTTTTGAGACACCCGGTAATTACTTTTGTATACTGAATATGAACGAATACTGTCCAGATCATATACAGAATGTATCCACTGTATATGATCTATAGAATTTATACACGCCAAGTATTATGCCAAAAATTAATTACCTTTGACAAAGCATTCTATAATGAAAATGCATTTTCATAAATTGTTATCCATAAGCAGCAGTGTAACCGCATACTTTTGTGTGTCCTTGTAAATGAACGATACATATTACGCACATCACATTCTGGAGTAAGTACTGTAAATCATGTCAGTAATGGTGCGTCAGTTTTAATTACATTTTTTTTTTTAAATCTAGCATAATTAAAATACACTGCAAATATTTTTCCTCATTAATCATAATGCATTGAAATCAAAATTCTTTTTAATGTCCCTGAAAACGATCTATAAATGCTACATCCTTTATTTTTAATAACGATCATATTCTAGAGTGAACACCATGTAAACCACCTCAGTGATGTATGTCAATTTCAATTTATTTGAAGTAGTCTAGAATTATTAAAATACATTGCAAACGATTTTTCCTCATTAATCTTAATGTATCTAATAACAGGATTTCGATTTAATAAGCTGAACTAAATACGGAATATTGCTAAAGGAAATTAATATAGTATAAGATTAATTTTCCTGTGAAAAAAAAATTACATTTTGTAATATATATATATATTTAATAAACATGGGAAAATCTTTGATTTACCTTGTGCTGAGTTAATTCAATGTCATTTTTCCAAAAGCGAGGACTTTTACCTAACAAACGTCCATCCGAAAATGGCTGTGATACGAAAACTGCGTGGTACTATAATGATGAAGACAAATAAAAAGTTGGGGGGCTCTGTGTTTGAAACTCGTTCAGTGTTTTGAGACTGAGTCTATATGATAGAATTCGTATAAAAACATTATAACGTATTTTTAAATAACATTAAATGCTGTATTATTTAATGCAATGGTATTTATTTTTATGCCTCTAGTGAAGTTGCGCGCTTCAGAATCTTGGATAAGATACTGGCGAAATTGACCGCAATGTGACGTAATCATGAACACGAAAGACTCTATAACAAAAAAGCATCTAATTTTTATACAAATTTACAACCATTAAGTATTACCTTTGATAGAATCAAAACTACAAAATCTACATGACTAAATTTTTCGCTTTTTACAGATTCATTTTCATGTAATATTTTATTTCTAAAATGATTCGTAAGTTCCATATTACTAACGGACTTATGTCAAAAAACAGCCGATATATGTGTATTAAGCATACGTTATTCAAATATTCATCTTGGAAATTAGATTCCTTTGCATCAATAAATAAATAAATAATAATTACCATTTTTATTTTATTTTTTATGTTTAAAAAAGCACATTGTAATTATTTTCTCAATAAAACTTATTACTTGTCAAAAAACGATTGTTTTGAAATGAAAATATCACTGACCAGAAAGGTCTTAATACACACATTTGGGCTGATTTAAACCAAATTTGTCGATCAATGCTCTATATTCATAAAAGTAACAGAGTATTGGTAACTTTAACAGAATCCTTTTTATTATCTGTCCATAAATTTACAAGACTAAAAGTAAATGATTACGAATTATTGATTACCTATTTGTTCAGCTGTTTCACAAAAAATATATATATATGTATTATATAATTATATGTATTATATAAAAATATATATATACTTAACAGTGCACAAATTAAATAAAGCAATACGCATACTTACTTATACTTCATCATATCACAAACTGTTTTTTGGAAGCAAGACTGAAATCCGAGTTAAAAGCAGAAGAAAAAAAGACAAAAAGCTAAATAAAAATAAACAAATAAGTGCTTTGAAATGAAATTCCAGAACTATTTTAAGATCTTTGTGGAATTTCATAACCAAAACGCGCTACATTTTCAATTGTTCTACTTGAAAAATGTCATCGTGACTGAAGGGTGTTAACGAATTCCTCCCTTGTGGTTTTTTTCTAAACCACGTTTTTGATTTTTATGTTGTTTTCGTCCTATTAGTAATTTAAAAAGAATGTATTTTTCTTTTTACGCGTAACTTTACCTTCAAAGAATTTTCTTAAAGATTTTCAGCGCCTAGAAAGAAATACTTATAAAAACATCTTAAATTGAACTATTAAGGGATTTTCCCATATATCGTATGGGCAAGAAAAGTTTGCTTACTGCCTGAACTATTAGATATCACTAAATTTTAATAGTAATCTTTATTCAGTGATAAAAATTCTAAAATTAAGTAACGCCAAGATTATTATTTGGTAAATGTGGTATTTAGCTCATGCTTTTGTCCCTAATTGAGAAATCCATTTGTGGGTTAATATATTAAATGGAAATTAATAAATTTGAGGAAATAAATTCTTAAGTTTATTCCTTCTCTTTTTTGTTTCTTTACTTCTACACTGAAATTTTTACGGGTACTGTTTTGCAGATGCAGCATACAGTGTAGTGTTAGTGTTTCACTTACATCTAGCTATAACTCTTGTGATCATAATGGATTCCAACGATTTTTCCCAAAAAATTTCTTCCATTTATATAAAAAAGACTTGTTTTATATTAGTGGAAAACATTTTGCCTGCAGTCCGTATCAAAATAAATAATTAGAAAAATGCACTTTTGCAGACTATACCAAAAAAACATCGTATAAATATGTGGCTGGTACCAGTCTATTACTAATATCGTTCACTAGTTTATGCTATACTTAAATTAATTTTCCGATATTTGTTGCAATTGCAAGAAATTTTTAAATTTTCAATGCTAATTCCTAAATGTGACATCATATTTGGGTTCTTCGGTGTAAATTTTATTTTTGGATTTTTGGTAAGTTTTTAGCTCACAGGCTATCAAAGCCTGAGAGCTTATGTGCCCGCCCGTTCTGTATGTATGTGCGTACGTACGTACGCACGTACGTAAAGCGATAACTCATGATAAAAATATCAGATTTACATGAAATTTTGGATATAGGCTTATTATGATAAGACGCTTCCTTGATTAGTTTTGAGAGTTCATTCTATCAGTAAAAGAAGGGGAACGGGGGCTATTGCCCCTCCTCTTAATTTATATAAATGGGTTTTTCATGCAGAATTAGTAGATATAGTTCAAATCTTAGATGCAAGATCATCCTAATGAGGTGCCTCCGTGATTAGTATTCGGTGTTCATTGGATAAGTTTAAAAAGGGGGAATGGGGGGGGGGAAATCCAACCCGTCTTAATTTAGGTTTTTCACGCAAAATTTACCGATTTCCTTCAAATTTTGTATTTAGGTTTATTCTGAAAAGGTCCTTCCCTGGTTTGTTTTTGGAATTCACGGATAAGTATAAAGGAGGATAGGGGAAACTACCCCTCATAATTTATGTAAATGGTTTTTCATGCAGAATTAACAGATTTGTTTCAATTTTTGGATACAGTTCATAGTAAGAAGAAGCTTCGCTCATTTGATGTGGTGTTCTTTTGTTAATTATAAAGTGGGTTACGGGCGATTACCTCCCCCTTAAGTTATTTAAATAGAGTTTTATGCAGAGTTATCCGATTTGCTTTAAATTTTGGATGTAGGTTCTTTCTGATAAGTTGAATTTCTGAACAGTTTTGGAGGTTTAATGGTTAATTATAAAGGAAGGAACGGGGGCTATGTTTTTTAAATTACATAAATGGTTTCTTATGCAGAATTCTTAGACTTGTATCGAATTTTGGATACAGGTTTATTGTATGATAAGGCGTATGCCTGATTAGTTTTTGGGCTTCAATGATTAAGTATAAAAAAAGGAAATGGGGGCTACTTCCTTCCTTATTTTTTTCGAAAGGCATTATTATATAAGGCTGTAATATACAATTAGTCTGCATAGCCAGTGAGCTCTATGCCATCAGATTAACTGGGCATAATTCTTTATATTTATATTAAATTTTCTCTTTTTCTTACATAAATATTACTTAATATTGAATTGAATTATGGATAAAGGCACCATTAAGAGTGCAGTAGTGTTATTTTTGAAGTTATGCTGCAAATTTTCTACACAATTTACAAAACAATAATCAGTCTTAAAGTAATTACGTCTGTTTTATTGGAAATGACCCACAATGAAGCATATGTACAAATCTTTAGACCATGTACAGAAATGGCGTTTACTTAAATTTCTTCTTTTGGCTTTCGGTGTGACGAAATTTCGTTTAAGTTTTTTGGAAGTGTTGGGAAAAAACAATTAAAAAAGTTATTATGACAATTTGTCATTGCTTAGTGTTTTTAATACTCCTGTCCCTGCGAGCGAAGATACTCGCGAGCTAATGCTATTCCTATGGGGAGGTTATTTTCTAATAACTCATTTGCATACCGACATTTTTAAATATTTTTTATTGCATTGGATATCTGAGATCCCTCTCCACATCACTTTTTTTTTTTACCTTTTTTTTCTATTTTGGTTGCAGATATTTTTTTAATGAAATTTTTATTTTCGGAACTGACTTTGAAAGTGGAACTAACTTCATACGAAATATCTGCAACCAAAGTCGAAAAAGTAAGAAAAGAGTGCTGTGGAGATGTACCTCAGCTATACAATGCAATAAAAAAAATATTTAAAAATATCAAAATGCAAGCGAGTTATTAGAAAATAACCTCCTAATAGGAATAGCATTAGCTCGCGAGTGTCCTCCCTCGCATGGACAGGAGCCTTAAGAACATAAAATCACTTTTCGTTAACTGGATAGTGTAAAAGATTATTACACTTTAATGAAGGCAGAAAAATATATATCTCTATGTTATGTTACATCAGTTACAGCGTTTTCGAATAAAACTTTTGAATTAAAACATAAATTGTAATAATCTGTAAACATCTGGGTATTAAGCTTTTGATAAGAAATATTTTAATTTATAAAAATTTGTCCCATATTATTAGTAAATTTTCTACTCACAAGGAAGGTCTCCATACGGGCATACTCCGAAAAATCTGAAAAAATTACAGAATGTTCTTCACATGAAGATATATACGTTTATAAAAAAAAAAATTTGGCGGAACTTCCGTACCCTGTTCGTAAAAAAATATTGAAAATTTCGTTATTTGGCGGTTTATCATCGGCGGTTTGTTTGGCGATGAAAAGCAATTTCAAAATTTTTTTTTACGTCAGAAACATTTTAAAGGAAAAAAAGTTTCATGTTCAACGTGTTTAGATAAATTAAATATCTTTGGTTTTGCCAGCTTTAGTTTGTTTTCAGTATAATTTCGTTATATTGATATTTATATGTATTTATATTCAAATTTAAATTAATTAAAATTGTTTCAAGTTCAAATCCAGTTGAACATTGTCAATTAGATTTTGTTGCTATGGAAACATCTGGCTTTTACTTTTGAATACACTTAAATGTATGAAAATAATTTTACTGAATAAGAATTTTTATATATAAAAAATATTTTTTCCCGAGATAAATTAAATAACTACAGCTACATATAATATATATATATATATATATATAAACATATATGCAATTTAATAAATATATATATATGTATATAATATATTAAACTCTCTCATTGTTTACGTTTAAATTCTTTAAATACCATTTAATGGATTCTAAAAATCCAAAAGTTTTCAGTTGCATTAAATCGTTTGCTTTTCGCGGGGAAAAGTGCTGCTCGCCAAATCGTTTGACGCTTTCGTCTTTTCACGCCAAATATTCGAAAGTATTTTATTTTTTTACATGTAATCTTCTGAAATTCTGCCGCTAATTTTCACTGATCCTTTATTACATACATGAGTAGTTTAATTAGCATAAAAAAAAAAAAAAATCTGAGTATGCCCAGTATGGGGACCTTCCTTGTCAGTTATCAAAACAAATTGGATGTATAATTTGATTACAAGGACAGTCAAATGTATTCCATTACATTACGGTCAATGGGGAAAATGTTTCAGGTTCAATAGTGTTACAGCCTTTCAAACGGGATATTGATGCATTTACTGAAGTATACTAAAATTTACATTCTATGCAATATGTGGTGCAAAAAATGCTTATTATTCATTTACAGAGCTACACAAAATAATTCCGTTACATAATAATGCATGGAAAAAACATTGTTTTCAATTATTAGTCATGTAGTAAATTACTTCATATATAATAAAATTGATATACGTTGTTGAGATTTATCATAAGTTGCTATCTATATAATAGAAAGTGCTAACAGTATTTACAGGGACTCACAAGAGATTTCAAATACTGTACTGCACAAGAAATACCGTATGTTATAGATTTTTGCTGGAAATGCATTCTTAGTTATGATATGAATTTTTAAGTTTAACTGCATTTTTGCATATTGCGTTATGTATATAAGTGCTGTAGATAGTATACAGGGTTACAGAACAAAATCTATAAGAGTTACAAAATATGAATGAAAGTAGCTTAAAAATGGTTTTCAAATGAGTTACGTTCCTTTACTATATCCAATGCTAAATAACGATTCTAGGTTTGCTATGTTGATTATGTCCTATTTAAGATAAAGTCCTATTATATTCGTATTTTCTATTTATTTTAGTATTACGTAATTGAATCGTATCAAATTTTGTATTCATGCATTTTTGCATAAGAGTTTAACAACTAATGCATCAAGCTCTGGACATTTATAAAATTAATTACATTACGAACGCACTATATTTGCTACGTATGACGTGCAATTTCCAATTTCTTCTAATCAATATCTTTGCATTTCACCTTGAAAAAGAAAAAAAAATCGCTGAATATGTCTATGTATTAACTAATCACGAGATTGCCATGCATTAACTAATCATCTTAGGAAATTACTTCATTAAATATAACCAAGATTTTGAAAACGAACCACCTCCATTGCGTGTTCCAATATTGCGTGCGCAAGATGACGAGAATGACTAAGATTAATAGGACAATCATGTCACAAAAGATGTTAAAAGACATCTTTTCTTGTTCGTTGTAATTACCTTTAACCAGAGGGCGTAGGCCTTGATTCATCTATTTGAAAATTTTCAAACTTTACCGAAGCATTTCGCGTGTCAGGTAGGAAAAAAAAAGTTCGAATATATCAATAAGAAAAAATTAAGTATGCAAATAGTTTTAAACGATAAATTGGTGTATGAGTGATTATATTGAATTATGAATGACAAAGTTGTTCGAATATTCCTAATTAAATTATAAAATATTCAAATATAATTCTAGTCCATTTAATTGACTAAAAGAAATTTCCCAAATAAGGTTAGAAAGTCACGTAATAGCATGAACATTAAATGCATTTTTAAATAAAATTTATTTTATTATTTGCATTATCTAAATATCTGAACATAATTTTGCATTGAATTGTAATTTCTTTTCTTTGTTGTGTACACTGTTAAAAAAATTCTGAAATTCACGAATATTTTTTTCCTGAATTTCACAGAAAAAGTCCCTTTTCACAACAAAAGGGCATTGTCCGTTACAAATCAGCAAATCCCACCATATTTCCTGAAAATAACGAAATGGGTGGAAATAAAAACAAAAAACGGAGACACTCCGTTGTGTAAGGGGCTCCGTGGCCGAGTGGTCAAGGCACCATACCGCCAATTACCTGCGAGCGCAGATTGTGGGTTCGTATCCCACTGGCGGCAAGAAATAAGGAAAACATAAAAAGTTCCTTTTAAATTACATTTTTTCTGTTTATTTTTCACTTATTTCTTATTAAAAAATCTTTTAATTAATTAGCCAATAAATAAATAAATAAATAGTGTACGACAATTTAAAAAAATTGTCTATAACATTATTTTTCTAAAAAAAAGTTGTTAATAAAAAAAAATTTTCATTCATTCATTCATTCAAAAAAAAAAAAAAAAAAAAAAAAAAGTGGTTTTAAATAGTGATTTTTTTTAATTTAAACTATTTAAAAAATAAAAATTGATTTAAAAAATAATAAGCATTATGCATCAGTCTAAAATAAAATAAAATAAACTGTTTACAAATATTATAAAGAATGTATTTGAAAGGAAATCTTTAAAAAGCGCAAGATTTTCCCACTAACTCATAAAAGACATATTCTGTACAATCCGGCATCAACAGCTTTGGCTCGGTTAGTAAGGATTTATTCCGCTATCAAAAGGTCCCGAGTTCGATCCTGAGGACGGCGTGAACTAAATTGTGCAATAATAATAATAATTCGTAAAATAACATAGCAGCTTAAAATCACTCGGTAATTTCGAACTCTTTGACGATTAATCGATTTATTAATTTTAAAAATATATTAAATTATTATCATTAAAAATCAGACTTTGTAACAGAAAGTTACCGCTTTTTCAAACGGAGTTTTCCTTTCTTGTATGTCCCACAACGGAAAATCTACTTACGGAACGGTAACAGTTCGGCTACTTTGCTGCCGGTAGTTTCACCTGGAATTCACAGATTTATTTTTAACAGTGAAGGGGATACTCTTTTTTCAATTTGTTCTAAAATAACCTAAGTTTTTATAACTGCGACAACGATTGTTAATCTAATTTTAACTATCGGCTACAAATGTATTAAAAATATCTATATATGCATATGTGGGAAAAAGAAAAGAAAGACAAAGCAAAAATTGAGCACTAACAATTTGGAGAATTTAATGGTTTGTTTACTCGCCAAATGAAAAATTTAGTCGCAGCTTGGCGAGCGACAGTGAGAACACTGGTGACAGATATGATAAGACTCAACATTGGGTAAAAAAAGAATACCATCTGGCAACAGTGATTTTCATTCATTAAAACCTAGGAAAAATAAGTGGTTACTGAAAAATGAATTTGCCTCACAAAGAAATAAATGATTATTTTATATAAATGTAACCCTTTCAATCACAGTGGTCCTACTCCGGGTACACCTAATTTTAATTTCAAACTTCCAATCGGCAGCAAGGATATTTTTGATAAAATTTTATTTTTAAAACGAAAGCTTAAATTAAAGTGCTCTTAATTTCTAGAAAAAAATGTTTCTAAATTTCGGTATCAGTCAGTAATTTTTCATTTTATGAACAGAATTTGTCTGTGTTGGAAAATATTGAATGGATAGAAAACATCTGTTGCACATTGTATGTGTAAAATTGTTTGAAGGAATACCTTTTCAACTAAGATTTTAACAAAAAAATTAATAGCGCTTTTACAAAAAATCCTGAAGTTATGGAAAAAAAAAATGGAGGTCATTTTGAAAATCAGCACACCAAAATAATCAAATCAGCAAATGAAAATCAACTGGAACTTCCCATGTATTTTTCAAAAACTTCGATTTCGCAGGCTGTCTAATTTATGAAATATCTAAACAGACAATCTACTTCCCGAAATCTGTACTCAGAAAACAGGTATAGAGAGAGATAGGTAATATCAAACAGAATATTAGAATTTCATTTTAAAAATTTTACAGTAACTACATTTGCATATTTTTTCATATCTTGTTCTTTTTGTGAGTTTTTTTGAAACAATGATTACCATTTAGTGTTTTATGTATCATAATAATTTATGAGCTGTAATACGTGCCATAACAATTTATAAAGTTTATCAATGGACAATCAACTTCCCAAAACCCAAGCTCAGAAAACCACAGATAAGTAAAACAATATAATGGAAAAAACATTAGGGAATTTAAGGAGTTTTACTTTTTATTTCGTTATGCAATATAGGAGCATGTCTGAATTAATTTTTTTTCCTCGGTCTCTATAACACATAAATACATAAAATTTTCAATTAAGACAAAATAATATCTCTTCTATTTAAAATAATTTTTAAAAAAATTCTGTGATGTTATTATTTTTAATGTTTAATTTTGATAAAAAATTTAAAATTGTTTTATGACTTGCATCCACTCCGTGCTAGATTGTGGCAAATTTATTGGTTACAGAGCTCAATAAAATATTCAAAATGATGTGAAACTAATGCATCTTGAACTTATACTTCATTTGAAAGCTATTTATCTATTTAAAAATAAATTTAAATTATAAAATTTTGAAAAAAAAAAGTTATTTAAAAAATGCCAATTTTAAATAACCAATGCAATTATAATACAAAATTTGAAGTAGAAGTTATTCTTTTACTTAAAATGAAGATATTTACCAAGTTTCGTGTAAATTGCTTTATTAGTTTTTGAGAACTATTGCTCGCAGTCGATGCAAGAGAATAATTTTAAATTATTATCAAAATCAAATAATATATATATATATATATATATATATATATATATATATATATATATATATAATATACAAAAAAAATTAAGTAGAAGAAGTATTAAGATGCTTATATAAAAATTTTTATGTACTTTTCTTTCATAAAGACTGTGAATTAAATGTGACATATTACAAAATTGCAACACTATATAAAAAGCAAGACTCCTAAGACACCTTAAAAGTTCTTTAACCCCCTGACTGCCCGGCAAAAGGGTAAAATTGTAATGTTGTTTTCTCTGTAATTTATTAAAAATATTAAAAAAAGATTTTTTTTTCCAACCTAATACAAAATATGTTATTATGTATAGGTGTATAATCATTGAGAGTATTAATCCTAACTTAATTTTTCAAAACTGGGTTTTATTTGTAGAATTATATTAATTTAAATATTGCTTATGCTGCAGTGAAACTTGCAGGTTAGTGTGCGAAAAAATCAGCCAGCGGCAGTCAGGAGGTTAAAATCTTGCAGACTTTATATGTTTTAACGAAGGACACTTTTTTAAAACTGTCTCGTAATACAACAAGTTGAAGGTCAAGCCAGTATAGAATTTATTTTGCGGTCAAACTAAAAAACCGCTTATAACCTTGAATGTCGAAAATTAATATCAAATCCCTTATCTCCCTTCAGCTAATTGCAATATTGAAACTTTCTAAATTCGTGACTAATCAACTTACACTAGAAAAGTTCTTCTACCACTCATTTAATATAAATAAGCAATGAAATATCTTTTCTAATTTATGATATTAATTATCATTCCACTTATTTCATTCAAGTGGGGAAAACATTTGGAGTGAAAAAGTCTTCGTCAGTAATGACTCAGTAGATGCTCAAGGAGTATTCACGGAAATAAATTCATTTAATGTAATCTAATTTAATCTTTTTATCATGAAAGTGGTTTTTACTTTAGAAAACATCCAAATTACATTATTATGTGAAAAAAGAAATGCTCAATTATTTGTATTCTAGTAAATGTAATAAATCATATTCTGACAAAAAAAAAAAAAAAAAAAAAGAGTACAGGTAAATAAATTTTTACCGTTACGTACGTGTGTGTGATCATTATAAGTTAGAACTCGGAGAGTGAAATTTGTAAAAATTCATCCGAGATGCGAACGTGCCTTTTGGGAGAAATTCGTCGGGCTTTACAACTATAGTGTATTGGAGACTTGCCAAAGAGAATTGCAGCTTCTCTCCAGAGAGGTCATTGAGAACTAACTTCGGATATTTTCATGCTGAGAATGCATTATTCGAATATGGTATGAGAAAACTGCATGTGGCTTTCTGAATATGCAGAGGGAAGGGGGGGGGGGGTCAAGAGGGAATAATTATGATAGTTGACTTTTTAAAGGCACTTTAAGTTAAGAAGGTTAGTTTATGACTTCCGAATGTAAATGCAGGAAGCATTTCCAATTTCAATAAAGAAATTGTTAAGAAAGGAGCTGGAAGCTAAAACATAGCTCTATTATGAAAAGCTGTAACGTTATAAACAACTTAAACGTTTAATGACCTAATGAAAAAAAGAAAAGGTAATATTTGTAATTTTCAAAAGTCTTGAGAGGTCTGTATGCTGTTAAAGATCGAAATATCGATTTTAAAATTTTGATGTCAATGAACAGTGTATTGTATTAAAAAAATAAGCACTTGGCAATTACATAACAATGTAAAAGACTAGATGTATATTAGCCTGCAAAATTTGTATTATGTCATGTTTTTTAGCTTTTGGTAATTCTAATGTATTTTTCAATGAAGAGCCTGGTTTTGACCTTTATTTTTAACTATGACGTCCGGAGATTTTTCAAATCGCAAATTTTAAAGTAAAAAAATAAAATAAAACAAAATAAAGCAAAAATCTGATACTATGAAATAGGTTTGATGGTTTCGTTTTTTAGCTTTTGATAACAGAGATCAACACAAATCTGGGTTTTGTTGAATAGCACCTTTTTTTATAGTAAATCAGTCATGCTGATCACAGATATGACATTAGTTATTTGCTATCACACACAGAGCATAAAACAAAAAAAGGAGAGGTGCCTCCCAATAAAATTAATGTTTAATATTTATTAAATAAAATACATTCTTAATAAAAACAAAAATTAATTTCTTAGTTAAATGAAATTAATAAATATAAAATAAAATACTGTACTAAAGGATGTGAAACATATAGATGGCATCCCGTTATGTGATGATATTTTCTTTAGAAGGTGCAACTTTTTCTTACGCATTTCTAGTGATATTTTGTTCGTTTGTTGTTACCTTACGTTTGTTTTGTCAGTTTCTTAATAAAAAAAATTGTTTGCTTCAAGAACAACATATTCTTGGTACAAAAAATCGAGAAAAAAAATCTACCAAGTATTTTTTCCAAGAAAACTCACTTTTATATTGTACAGATATTCCTGGACTCCTTTATTTTCCAGCCCAGACCATGACCAATCTCAGCGGACACTATTTATTGATTCTAATAAAAGAAGTTTAAAAGTTGTCTTACTCAATTACAATCATGTTCTACCTTCAATTACTACAGCTCATTCAGTAATTTTAAACAATCATATGATCCTTGATTTTCTCCCCAGTATTATAAAATATCGAGAATTGAAATGGTAAATCTGTGGGTATTTTAAAATTTTATCAATATTATTAGGCCAACAAGGTGAGACATATCAAAACACCTTGTTTCTTATATGAACGAGACAGTCGAGTTAAACACCAACATTGGATAAGAAAAGGAAAGATTTAAATCCAAGATTAAAAAAAAAAAAAAAAAAAAAAAGATGTGCACTGTAAAAAAAAAAAAAAAAAAAAAAAAAAAAAAATCATGAGGTTACTAAAAGTTTTTTAGTAAATTTGTATTCCACAGAATTTTTTTAGTAACCATTACTCACAGCATAGAGTACGGAACAGAGAATCAACTTTCATACACTGTAAAGGCAACTTGTTTAACATGGGATTACGCATAGACAGTAGCGATACGAGCGGATGACTCTGAAACTACGATCATAACATAAGAGAGGTTGCTAATTCGGCGAAACATCGCTTCCTTGGCGACAAATGATATAGGAAAAAAGAAAAAAAAAATACAGCGACGGCTTGCTGCTTCTTGTTTTGAAATTTATGAAAGAATTATTTTAATATGAAATAACTTTGACGTATTCGTCTTGCAAACAATGCATGTGTCTCTTCTTAACATAACGACCTAATAATTTAAACTTGAAAATTCAAGAACAATAACAGTAATAATTACGAATCAATATAAGCGCGGAAATCTAAGATCAAATAGCATAAGCACGTGTGCAAAGATAATCAAATCAGCATTCAGCAAGAAGTGCCAAGCCAGAATATGGTTACAGTTAAACAGAAATCACGAGGATAAAAATTGCCAACGCGATGGTTTGGTTTTTAAGTCATCCACTGAGGGCGTTCTTTTCAAGCCGAGTTGAGGCTCTGTCTGTACTCTGTGACTCACAGTACAAATAGTAACCATTCCAAACTTTTTTTTCACAATGAAACAAAATTTCTTTTGTAAACTGAACAAAAGAATTTTTTGTATAATTAACTTAAAACTTTTCAGTATGAGACACTAAGGAAATTTTAGTAACAGCTCCAAAATTATTTTTAGTAACCATTACTCACAGATTTTTAGTAGCTATTCCAAAGCAATTTTAGCAAGTGAAACAAACATTTATTTTGTAAACTGTATAAACGAATTCTGCAGCGGAAGATTTTCAGCAAAGCCTCAGTAGATGGCAGCACCAAACATTGCCACAGGATTTTCATAACCCCTTTATTTAGCAAATACTTACACTGCATACACTCGATTCGTCTCTGGTAGTGCCGAGCATCGAACCCGGGGCCTTTCAGCCTGGAGTTCGGTGCTATGATCACTAGACTATCACGGCCACACCAAGTGAATTTTAGTAACAGCTATTAAAAATTTTAAACTACTAACGCTATTCGTTGCTAGCTTTTTTCTAGTAATTCTTACAGATTTTCTTGTAACTGAGTAAGATTACAAAACATTTTTTAGTAATTGCAACGACCACCGAGAGAAACTAAAATTTTTTTGTAGATCGACCCTTTTTTTTACAGTGTGATTAGGCAGAAGTTAATTGATCCAAAGAAGTTCGCTTGCTTCCCCTGTACATTAAATTAATTTTAATAAAACAATTCGTATAAGCCTTTTAGATAAAACGGAGGATTTTTTTTATATTTATATGAAGTTTTTCTACATTTATCGGATGGTAAAATCAAAGAAGGTGTGTTTGTCAACCCAAATATTAGACGGTTAATGAAAGCCGAAAAATTTGAGTAAAATATGAAATAAATCAAGAAAGATACATTGGTTTGTTTCAAAGACGTAACGTCTTTGAAACAAACCAAAGAAATTTTTAGGAAATTAAAAAGATTCTAACTACACAATGATCGTTGAAAAAGATTCAAATATTTTAAAAACTAGGTTGCAATATGAGTTAAAAATACATTTTCTGTACTCCCAGAAAAATTACAAACACAATGAATTTAATAATTACTTATTCCAGTCTTTCACGTTCATTCTGTTTGTAATTTTTCGATTTACATTCTGAAGTAGACTCGACGAACGGAAGTTGAAACATGTCAATTTTTAACCCCTTAACGCGCAGTGTTACCGGGTCGGCAACACCTAAAGTTCCCCCTGTTTAGAGGCACAAAAACTCCGTGAATATTTTAAAAACTACTCTAATGGCTACTTTAAATCTTTCTTATGAGTTCTAGATGGCAGCACCACAGAGATCAAACAATTTTTAAATTATAGGTAAAATGTTTTACTGTAATACGCGCTTCACAGCAATGCTCTTCTTCACTGCGCTTATCAATGCTTTACTTATGGGAGGTTACCACTTCGGCAACAGCTGTATAATTAAAATGGTTTGTGCAATCTTTACGAAACAATACCTGTGTACTCCTCTAGGCTTAAATAGATTGCCTAATTTTTTTTTTCTTTATATTCCAACTTTAAAGAGTAGTGCGCCGGAAAGGGTTAAATTATTTTAAATGTTTTATTAATAAAGTAACGTTTTATAAGCAAAATAATTATTTATAATATAAGTCCTTACCATTTCGTTGTAGAGTATATATTATTATTACAATACAGTTATTAATATATACAATCATGTCTTACGACTTTTATATTTCACATATACATATTGTTAAAAATAAAGTTACAATTTTTAACGAAAATGTATAATAATATATGATAATGAAAAGAACTGCAGGCAGTTCCCCAATTATTTCAAAATACGCAAGGTTCGATTAAAAGTTACTAAAACTAGGGAAATAGACGTTTTAACATTACAGTTGAAATCGATTATAGTAATGATACTGGGGTCATTGCCTTCGCTCATTATAATAAAGTTGTTGAAGTACGTCAATGAATGCTCTATTTATCTGTTTTCTATTGAAATAAGAAAACACATGGAAGTTTAATTAAATCAGAAAAAAAAAAACAGTTGTATTATCAGATATGTAGAAGTAATTTTACGTTTTTTAATTAAAATGCGAGCATAAATTATTAATTGGAAAATCCTGTCTAATTTTACATTCATAATTTCTGAATGCGTGATTTTTAGAGTGAAATACGATAAAGGAAGAAAGCAGTTACGGCAATCCCTTATTTGTTAATCGTAATACTACTCTAAATAAAAAAAAAATATTGAACACGAAATTTTTACGCTGAAAAATTTTCAGAATTTATTTAGTCTAATTAAAGATATTTATCCCTAATTCCCTTTATTAATGTTAAATCTATGCGCACTTTCTGGACATTCCTATTTTTCAAATATCTACCGAAGAAGTTAATACAATCGAGTCTCTATATAATCATTCCATCGTCTCCATCGTTCCAGTGAAAAATTCGTTATATAGAGAAATTCGATGTATAGAGAATGATGTTAAAAATCGTATTTAATGTGTTAATTTTGAACAAATATTATTTTTGATCTTTTTAATTAAGAATTTGAAATGTTTAAAAGTAAATATTAACCTAACATTTTATTTCTTAATTATTTAAGCTGCTTCAAAAAAGAGAATAGGCATTTATTTGAAAGTTTAATGAAAATCAAATAAAGAAGACTTGCATTAATTTCAAACGAAGATATCGGTATTTTTCTGTTGTTTTAATTTTAAAATTTTTATACTCTCAAAAAAAAAAAAAAAAAGGTTCAAATTTTAGCAAGGAATGAAAAATTGTAGTTGACATTTTCCTCCATTTGAAAGCCTCTCTTATGTGCCTCTCATTGATTCTACTCTTATATGTGTAACAATCCAATTGACTCTGTTTTGAGAAGGATGTGGAAAGGTGTATGGGAGGTGGGATGAATTCGTTGGATTTAAAATACAAGGGGAAATGTAAAAAAAAAAAAAAAAAAAAAAAAAAAAAAAAAAAAAAAAAAAAAAAAAAAAACCTCAGCACTGAACGATAAATTAAAAATAAGTGATGGAAAATTGATTCCAAATGATTTCGAAGCTTTTTTTAAGACTAATTTATGGAAAAAATCGTTATATGGAGATAGTTATTTCGCTATACAGAGATTGTTTTTAAAGTAATCATGCGAAAATAGGACCGTTCCTACTAAAAATTCGTTATATAGAGAAATTCGATGTATGGAATTTCGTTATAGAGAGAATCGACTGTATTTTTAACTTCTTTTTACAGTGTACTTTTTAGAGTTTCATTTATCTGATGAAACCCTATTCGTCTCTGTCCTATGTCTGTCCGTCCGTCACAGAGTCCCCGCAAAAAATTGTATAAGTCAGAGACTTCAGATTTTGTATACTTACAGCTGGGTGCCTCATGTCACACGACAGATCATAAAATTTTGAAAAATTCTATTGCTTTAATTAAATTAATTTTTTCAATGTCATCAGTTCATTTTTGCGATTTCATCGTGTAGACATCATAGCTTGGAGGCAAACGTCTCGATAGTAAACCTAAGTTTCTTACTTGCAATCCCGATGCTGGAACTTGAAATTTTGATAATAAGATGGATTTAATAAGAAGAAATTTCATAATTTGGGTCAATTTAAAAGTTAATATTATTAGGATTTCTTTCATCAATCTTTCATAATATTTTTTGAAATTCAATTTTTTTCCTATTTTAAAATTTTTTTTTGCATATCATTTAAAAAATTTTTTTTCGTTTTTTGAAATTAAAATTTTTATTTAAAATTTCTATTTAAAGAGTATTTCTTTTAACGTTTCTTTCAAATCAACTCATCCTTTAATTAATGAATCCAAATTGTTAATTTATAATTATTAAATTCTTACACAGATGGTAGTGCCAGCAAATTTAATTTTAAAATAATTATAAAAAGAAGTTATTTATTTTAAACTAAATTTAAAATTTCAAATCAAATTATTTAAATAAAATCCAAAATTCTAAATTCTTTGAAAACCCAAAATGAAAAAAAAAAAGTACAGATATAAATAAGATTTTAAATTTCTAAAAACGAAAAAAAAATGTTTAAAACTAAATTTCAAATGCTGAATCATTAATAAATCGCAATAGTTTTTAAAATAAAAAGATAATTTATTCCAAAAAATATTATGAATGACAGATGGACGAAACCCTCAAAATGTAAATCCTCAAATTGGCAAAAAATACAAAATGGCTTTTAACTAAATCCATCTTAATATGAAAATTTCAACTTGCAGCCGCAGGGATCGAACTAACAATCACTTGTTTACTATCAAAGACGTTTTACCTCCAAGCTATGATGTCTATATGCAAAAAGTTAAAATTAAGGTTCTCTTTTAAATTGTCACTCTTAAAACAAAAGAGCTGATTTGGCTTCTCATGAAAGAGCTGTAATTCTTTCGATCATAAAAGAGTTGTTTTTCAAAGGATTAAATCTTCTTGATCTAAATTGGTTATTTAAATAGCTCAACTTCATTTAAATTGGTTAAAACTCGAGTTATTTCAACTCTTTTTTGAGAAGCTGCCTTTCAACATTGAGATGAGTGGATTTCAGCTCAACTTGAGCTATTTTGTGGCTGACTTTTTAAGAGAGTAAATCATTAAAATAAACCTATGACATTGATAAAATCGATTAAAAAATACTTTTTTTTCAAAATTTTCTGATTTACCATGTGACATGAGGTATTCAGCTGTAAATACAGAAAATTTGAAGTCTGTGACTCATAGAGTTTTTGTGTACGGAATTTGTGACAGACAGAAGACAGAGATGCATAGGGTTTCGTCGAATTACAAAATCCTAAAAAATAAGTAAATGATTTTTTTTCTATTTTAAAAAAGATTAAATCAGACTCTTAAAATCAATAATAATTAACGCTTTGCTGCCGCTCACGCGATAGCGCGTGTTATAACTCCAACGTTGAGGGGCCACTCACGCGCCAACGCGTGATGTAGGTTGATGTCCAATTGTCAGTCACGCGCTGGCGCGGGAAAATCTTTCTCTGATTCTTTGTTATAAAAAGTAAATCGGCTTCTGGGAAAAACCCACTTCTACAGTGCGGCATTAACTACCATCACATCTTCATGTAAGCGGCAGCGAACGTGTTAAAAGATTTTTTTTCATGACCGTATATGATCCCGGGATCATTTTTTTTTCTTTCATTCAATAACATTAAAAATCCGTTAGGGATATTAAATCGTTTTATACATACGCATTATATAAATTAAGTAGTTTTTTCTACAGTAATATAGAGATAAATCTACAATGGATATTTAAAATGAATCGCAGGGGAAATATAGATTTAAGTACAAAAATATTTATGACTGATTTTTTATGGTTCTTAGAAGAAAAATGACACTTATAAATAATTTTTAAAAAACTTTTGTCATTTACGAAATCTTATTTTAAGAGCTCCAGAAACGTACAATAAACTGTCCAAAAATTTTGGGACTTTAATAGAATTGTTGTTCGTGTGTTACTCGCTGCAAACGTGACAAAAATAGATATCTTTGACGTATACGCTTTTCGTAAGTGAATGTTATTACTTTTATAAAGTTTTTGTTTTCTATTTTTTGTCTTCGAATTGAAAATAAAGACAAGCAATAGAAGTATAAAGATTGTAAGTTACAAGGGTAAGAAAACCTATTTCGGTAACATTTATTAAATAATCAAATAATTATCAGTTTATTAAGCGTGACAAGTTATTAGGTAATTATTTATAAATTTGCATAAGTCATTTAAATACGTGGGAGGTTCAATATTTATTGAATCTAGTGTATAAAAATTATTTGTAATTGTGATCATTGATGTGGAGTATGGAAGTTTAATGTCTTAAATGCCTACAATGTTTAAAATTTTTAGTGAAATTTTTCAGACCTATTTTTGAGGGGGGGGGGGGGTTAAAAAGGGCTGATGGTGGAAAGCTAATTTGGCACTTATAAGGTTACATTTGTGACAGTGGATGAGATGTAGCTACATCACTACGATCCTGAGCAGTCACGTCTCATCCACTGTCACAAATCTATCTTCAAAAGCTCCAAACCAGCCTTAAACAACCCCCCCCCCTTTCACTCCTGCCTTCAAAACTATGTGAATATAGCAGCTACGATTCTTAAAATTGGACATATAATTAAAACATTAGGCTTCGATATTGCACAGCAACCCATCGCAGTACAAACATTTTGTATATACTGGGGACAATAGTTGTAGAAACAACCTCGTACGCATTTTTGCTGATTCCACCGAAGCTAGCACAAGGAAGAAAATACAGCCTTGTGATTGGTTGAATAATTTAAAGAGCATTTTATTTTGGGTCATTTTTGAGTTTATATTTATTTAATCATCAGTTTCTGTTTGAAAAACTTTTAAAAGATGGATTTTGATTAATTTCCTTCTGATTTTAATTATTTATTAATAGATAAAAAGAAAGATTTTCTGGAATTTATGATAAAAGAAGTTAATGATGATGTTTCTCAATTGTTTTGTATTACTTTAAAAAATAATAATAATAATGAAATTAGAATTTCTTCTTAATTATTTTAACCTGATAGAAACAATAATCACATTTATTTTTAACGGCTTCAATTACGCGATATTTACAAACTCATTTGTTCTATATTGCTTTAAAAATTCTTATTAATCTTATCATCTCTTTAATATTATTTTAACATGATATACCCATATACGCCCTTAATAAGTACATCCACATTCAGAATAATTTATTTACAAGCAAAAATTGCTCAACCAATCAGAACCCCATATTTATTTCCCTATGCTAGTTTCGGTGGGATCGGCAAAAATGCACCTCGTACATTGTTCAAAAAGGTGTCTGTTTTTCATTAAGTAATTGTAATTTTTATATTTTAGGAGGCTGAGGAATATATGGCAGTGAAAAGAATCATCACCTACAGATTTAAAAAAATTTAAAAAAATTATAATTTTAATATATTTTTGAATTTAGCAAGGTATTAAAATTTTCCTTTTGAATTTATTAATAAAAGAAACTATTAGATGAACATATACATTGCATTATTTATACACAGTTAAAAAGCAAAACATTAAAAAGTTACACGATTTAATATTTTTAGAAAAGCTGGAGCTCAATATATTAGCCGGAGGCAAATCTCGGTAATAGCAAATTTTGTTTTTTGCGTTTTTAAACAAGAACCAATGCTTTGATGTTGAAATAAAATATTTTTGGGGGGTGACTTTTTGGGGATAAGGGGAAGGATTTAAAAAAAGTAAGTGAAAAGCTTGCATTTTAAACATAATTAATATGTGTATTTTTAATAGAAGTTACGTGTCTTAAATGAAATTAATGATAGGTCTATATTTAAAATGAAATGAACACAACAAGGATAATGGCAATGAGAACAATATTTTGCAATTTATCACCTGAGCTTGGCTAACATAAAAGTACCAAATTGTTTAATTTAGCTTTTGAAAATGTAAATAACGCGAAACTTTAAAAAACAGGAATGAAAATAGTATTCTGATCTAGGTTACTAAACTTTGTTTTCTCAAAGTTAAAAATCAGGTTTTTCTTTGAAAACTAAGATGGGAACTTATTGTAAACCTATTGTGAATATCTGAGAACTAATTGTGAAATTTCTATTGGGAGTAATTACAAAAACTGTATTTCTATTTTTTCTCCCCAAGAATTCTTATTTCCTTAAAGCCTGAAATTTCAAAATTTTTTATTTTTATTGTTGTTTAAGAAGGTTATTCAATTTCAAATCAAATAATTTTTGGCTAAGTTGCAGGTTGGTTTATTTTTTATTATTTTAAGTTACATGATTTAATACAAATTAAACAAATTGGCTCCGGTCTCTTATTTTTGTTTAAAAAAAATAGCTGTCTATTTTTAGGGCTGGAAAGATCAGAAATTTCGTAAA
Source organism: Maratus speculifer (assembly GCA_964019185.1). Classification (NCBI taxonomy): domain Eukaryota; kingdom Metazoa; phylum Arthropoda; class Arachnida; order Araneae; family Salticidae; genus Maratus; species Maratus speculifer. The sequence continues at coordinate 398,274,473 of OZ025294.1, read as the reverse complement.
CAAATTGTATACATAACACCATGAATTTTGCTCGTAGAATAGCGGGATTTTTACTACTTTACTTGTCAGAGCATAGAATTAGGTTTTCTAAATGTAAGTTACAGAACTCAAGAACCACATAAAAGTTTATAAGGCAACTTTTTAAAAATTAACACTTTAAACTCCGATGGACTATAAATTATCATTAAAATAACTTGTTATAAAACTAATTTAGTAGAGAGATTAGTATCAAAATATTTTAGAAAGAGTTATAGATACTTTATCTTATTCCAAGAGCATTACTTGATTAGCAAAATAAAAATATTTTTAAAAAAGTAATTTCTTGAAAGGTTGTGGGTATAAAAGTTTAAGTTCGAAATTATTCTTATATTTCTATTGTAAGAAGGTTATATTTGTATATTCCCTTGTTCTATAAAGTACTAAAAAGATTTGAGTAAATGTAAATACTAGGGGAGATCAAATGAAAAGGTACGAAATGCCCTAACTACCAAACCAGTCGAAATTTGAATATGCCGGTTTCGAATAAAGTAGTGAGACATCGAGAGATGCGATTGGAGTACCCAGCGTAGTTGTGAACATGCGTGGGAACTTGTGCATGAAAAGGGAGAGAAGCAGACAGCAAGTGAGTTCCGTCCAATTGACGCGGCAGTGCCTGTAAGGCCATCATGGCTTTCCCATTGCAAAATCCGATGATTAAAGGGCAGCGAGGTGTCTGATCAAATCTGACGCAGTGAGAAATCTGATAACATCTCGCAGCCATTTAATAATTGGAATTTTGCAATGGGAAAGCCATGATGGCCTCACAGGCACTGCCGCGTCAATTGAACGGAACTCACGTGCTGTCTGCTTCTCTCCCCCTTCATGCACAAGTTCCCAAGCATGTTCGCAACTACGATGGGCACTCCAATCGCATATCTCGATGTCTCACTACTTTATTCCAAAGCGGCATATTCAAATTTCAACCGGTTTGGTAGTTAGGGCGTTTCGTACCTTTTCATTTGATCGCCCCTAGTATTATATGAATTCTCTATAAATACAAAGTTATTTTCTTTTAAATTTATTAAATTATTGCGCAAATCTTTTAATGTAATTTCAAATATTCATGAAAACGGCTTTAAGGGGATCCGAAACACGATAAATCTCCATATTTTCTTTTCTTTTCTTTTCTGTTTAAAATGACGTTTTAATCATGTTTCTATCGTAATAAGGACAAGAAAAATTATTTTTTGTTTTGCTTTGTTTTCAATATTTAGCTTTCAAGCTATGGTTGTTTGTCATGTAAAAGACTTTTTGTGAAAATGCGTTTTTTATCATAATGGGTGTTTTCACAATTTCTCCTCTTTAAATTGTTATAAATCAAGAAACGTTGAAGGTAATTGGTTCAAACTTAGAACATATCTTTTTACTTGTTTTACTTCAAACTGTTTTACTTTAATCTTGATTCAGAAAATCGGGAAAAAAATTATTTTTTGACAAATATGATTAAGCTACAACATTTTTTTTCACATTTTCAATTTAAATATTTTTAATTTTTATTTAAATTAATATTTTTTAAAATGTAGAATCAAAATTAAATCATATTTTTTATTTAAATGAAAAAAAAGATAAATTCTACAAATAACATTTCGAGTTATAACGATTTTTAATTATCCAACTTTAATAATTTTTACATTTTAAATTAAAAAAAATATGACAAATTTTATCATGTGATTTTGTTTGTAAAAAATATGGTTAACCTTCACAAGAAATTTCAAAATTTTAATTCAATAAATAAAAATTATTTTAAAATGCGTCTGGTATCCCTTTAAGCGTTGAAATATTCATGAATTCATAATTTGGAGTATAAAGTGTTAAAGTCAATTGCAAGAATTTTCGAAGATTAAATATAGCTAAAGTTTATTTCAATAACTAGAGAAAATACACAATGTAAACATTATATCTCCTTATACTATAATTAAACAATTCTGTAGCAAGTTTTTTCAACATAATTGACATTTTTTTAAAAAATTCGATTTGCCTGTCTTTCTGCTGTCTTTACCGTCATCCTGTTCTAACTCGCATACATATACTTAGATTGCCATGAAATATGTTATGCGGAATTAGTATAGCATGTTCAGTATTGAAAATGAAGTATTACATAGCATTTATAGTTTATTTACAGACACACGCAAAAGAATTTCGTTACACTACGGTAAGGGGAGAAATTATTTGCGGTTTATTTTAATCATGTTACAGTATTTCAAAAGCACTGAAATTGTTATATATCGTTAAGGTGCACCATAAGAAGCTCATTTCAAATTGGATTGCGTATATAGAATTTCTTGTACATTTACAAGCACACACACAATAACTGAATTTCATTTATGAAAAACAATTGTTAAAAGAACGTTTCCAGTTGTGGTAAATTCTTTCAAATGTACATTTTTTTAATATTACTTTGGTGTGTATAAATTCACTGCATCATATACTGGAATAACCAAAAAATATCCCAGTATGTTTCTACTTATTCATGGAAATTGCTGAAGAGGAAATTTACAAGTTAACTCATGTTACTAAACTAAATTTCATCATTCTAAATAATATATTTAGAAATCTAAGTCACGTAAAGAGGTGCACAGATTACGAATAATTTTCCGACTGTAGATGGAAATTCCTGAAATGTTTTTCAATTGTGTTATATATTTACCAAATTCTTCCCGGGATTTCTTTTATATTTTAAGGGGGCTCAGGGGTTGAAAACTTTTCAAAAAATCGATTTTTTTTTATGATCTAATTTGATTGTTCATTTAATTCTTAACTCAATGCAAAAAACCGCATAAAAATATTTGCATTTTTAACGGAGTTATAAGCATTTATGTATCAACACTTTCATAGCCGCACCCATATGATTTCAATTTTAAGTCGCGTTTTCTCAAAACTTGATTTTTGATGACTAACACCAAGATTTAAAAAAAAACTATTTGATGGAATGGCCTTTTTTTTTTTTTGCATGCATATAACATCATTATCTAGATTATGAATCAATATATTAATATATTTTAGATAGTTTAATATTTTGAGTATTTTTAATGGAAAAAAAGTAGTACTTTTTAGGGTTTTTTTTTTATTTTCAACTTTGAGAGATTTTTTAACTCTCTTTTTATTAAGTGATAGTTATATCCTTAATTCATAATCTAGATTATGATGTTATATGCATGCAAAAAAATAAAGAAAGAAATAAAAAAAGCCATTCCATCAAATAGTTTTTTTTTTTTAAATCTTGGTGTTAGTCGTCAAAAATCAAGTTTTGAGAAAACACGACTTAAAGTTGAAATTATATGGATGCGGCTATGCAAGTATTGATACATAAATGCTTATAACTCCGTTAAAAATGCTATTATTTTATGCGGTTTTTTGCATTGAGTTAAGAATTAATTGAATAATCAAACTAGATCATTAAAAAAAATCTATTTTTTGAAAAGTTTTCAACCCTTGAGCCCCCCCTTAAAGCGAAAACTGAGTTCCCGAGACGTCATCCCCTTGTTTATTTAAACATCTTTCACCATATTAAATGGTGAAGTTTTGATACACTATTTTGAATACGTTTAAAAATAATTCATAATGTGCGCTTAACACATTCGCTGCCTCTCACGCGAAAGCGCGTGATACGGTGCCAACGTTAAGGGGTCAGTCACGCGCCAACGCATGATGTGGGGTGATGACCAATAGCCAGTCACGCGCTGGCGCGGGAAAATCTTTTAGAGATTCTTTGTTATAAAAAGTAAATCGACTACTGGGAAAACCCCACTTCTACAGTGCGGCATTAACTATCATCACATCTTCACGTAAGCGGCAGCAAACGTGTTAATGATTTTTTGTTGTTGTTTTAGTTTTTGATTTACATAAATATTTTATTTAAGAATAATAATGGCTAACCTTACTACCAGTGTTATCAGTTTCTTTTAAAGAGAAAGTAAATACATTTGTGTTTAAAGAAGAAACGTAAATTTCGAATATTAAAAGTGAATATCAAACTATAACAGAATAAAAAAAATTAAAAATCTACCAAGCAAATTTCTTTATGTGCAAGAATTAAAAAACATGTTTTCATTATTATAAATGAGGTAAAAAATGCAAACATCATTTGTAAGGAAAATCTTTATTTCTATTCAAATAAATAATAAATAAATAAAATTTAAGTTCTGATATTTTTATACAGTTACTAAAAAGCATAAAGATTTGTTTTACATTGTTAATTATAAATTCGCATTAAATTTAAAATATGCAATGCATACAGTGATATCAATACTTCTGTAAAGCACAAAAATAAAATTTTATCTTTCTTATAACAATATTAAAAAAAAGAGTCAAATTATGATTTCAAAGATTACAACAAGGTTTCATTGAAACAAAAATAAATAGCATAAGAAATTTATAAAATTCTAAAAATTGTAATTAAGTATGCGGTACTAATTTATACATAACATAAAAATAGAATTTGTAATCACATTAGTTTTTAAAAATTATTAATTGAAGCAAGTTTTATTGAGAGTAGCTCTGCATCGGGATTAAGAATGATTAAAGAATGTTACATTCAAAATTAAGGTATTTAACACATTACCTATGTAGTGGAACAACAAATGTGCGTAACTAAAATTAACTACATAATATCAATTTAGCAAAAATATCTTTTTTAGATTCATACATATGAATAACAAACATCAACTTTGTGCCAAAGTGTGTAAAGCAGATCATTCGGTAATAACAAAGATAAAAATAACAATATTTCACTTTTACTGTCTTTCTATGTATTGCATGAAGTTAGTTTACAGTTTTAGGAAATGATTTTGTTAGTTTTTTTTGGTTAGTTTAGAGAAAAGAGTAATTAGGTCAATTGTTTTGTTGTTTTAGTCCTTTCAAATAAAATAATTGTTTTGAAATTCAAAATTTCGGGATAAAGGAAACGTTACGCTAAATGTATAAGTAGATCACAAGCCATTCAGTAATAGCAAAAAATAACAATATTTCACTTTTATTGTCTTTTCTCAATGGCATAGCAAGGCCTATAATGATGTAAGGAAAATGTATTGTAATTAGTTTCTTTGGGGGGGAAATATGTGTATTGGGTGGGCATCATAAAAAATTCTTTTGTTTTTGTTCTTTAAAATAAAACATTTTTTAGTAATTTAAAATTCATGGATAAATAACAATGTGCATATTCCGAAAAAAAAAAAAAATCCCGATAAAGTTGTAAAATTTCATTAAAAGTCTACATTTTTAAACAAACAAATTTTCCGTTTTTTCAAGTGTAAGGCTATGTGAAATTTTAATTTAGAAATCTCGTAACCAAAATTCTCATAGTTCACTAATTAATGAAGAATAAAATAGTAATGATCTACAACCTAATCATTTTCAGAATTTTAGGGTAATCTATTCATTTGAAAATAAGTACATTAATATTAAAAATAAGGAAATAAAAACGCTCTCATAAGTATTTATAATGTCAGTAAGATATAGCTTCATAAAAAATTAAATTGATGAATTTAGTAAATGTACTGCACATCCGAAAAATATTGCAATCGAGATTTTTTTAGCAATGAAACTTTTTATGGAAAAGTTTGAAGATGAAACAAGTGTAGGAATTCAGTTACAGTATATTCTTAAACTGTTCTTTATTCATGAGATTTAAAAAGAGAATAAAATAATATACATAACAAAAATATTACCGCCATGTCATTAAGATTTTTATGCAGTTAATTTATTGAAACAAGATTTACAAAATTATCATTATTTATAATAAATCTTTGAACAATAACCATTTTCATAACAAATGAATTCAAAACATAAATACTGAATCAAAGAAAAATCCATTTTAATTAAAATGTGGATTAGGAGAAAATTATTAAACCAAAATAATTAAGTTAGTGGAAAAATTACATGTGCTTATGTACATAATTTAAGAATCCTTTCAGTTAAATGCAATCAACTTTATAAATTTTAGTTTCAAAATGATATAGACATTCTCAGTATAAATTATTCTTAAATTTTTGTATTATGTTTTAGATGCATATACGTTTAAAAACAATTGCATATTATGCTCTTAGATGAAGCATAAATTATGGACAGAAACACTTTTCTGAAATACATTTTAAAATATTATGCTTTTATTCTCATTAAAATTATTTTAAATTATTGTTTTTAAGATGTAATTATGAATGTAAAGACTATAAGCGAAAATCTAATTTTTTTTTACGATTCAAAGTTTATTTAAATTTTAAAATGCAAGACTAACAGATAAAAAAGAACAGGAAATTATAAGGACTTGCATACGAAGAATTCTCCATTTTGTATATTATTTTAATATTCTTATAAAATATATTGTTTTATTATACAGTAGACTCCCTCAAATCCGCAAACCAGAAATCTGCAACTCTCTAAAATCCACACACATTTTATGGATGTAAACAATGAAACTTTCAGCTTGGATATTGGGACAAAGTTTGATTTTTTTTAGTTTTGTACCAATTCCATATATTTTTTAATTTGTAATTTTCTTAATAATACTCTATTCGTGTTATTTTCATGAAGGAAGAATAAATTTTGGGGGGGAAAATTGAAGATATTGCTGATATCACTGGTAATCACAATCTTCTTACCATTAATCAAGATTTTTTGGTCATTCAGCCTGGATAACTTGAAAAAATAATAGTTATTTTATTATTTTGATGTGAATTAGTTATGTACTTTTATAAGGCAAGTTTTGATGAATAATTTTGGAAAAATACATTTAATCTTTATAATGAATATTTAGTCATACACTATTGATTATTAACTTGACCTTTGCTGTTAGTACTTTAATCATTTTAAAAATAATTTTTATTATTTGAGTTCATTACTTATTTTAATATTTTATTGTAAGCATTCATTATATTTCCGATTGCATTCAAACTACTGGTTAAAAAATGTAAACAAAACAGTGACCAGAAATCCGCAAAATTCTAAAATCCACACAACTTCTGATCCCAAAGCTTTGCGGTTTTGAGGGAGTCTACTGTATAAGTAACTTTTCTCTCTCAATTCAGTTATGACTAGGTACTTCCTTGACTTTATTGTACGATTAAATATCATTCTAGTAAAAAGATAAAAAAATGCTGCGTGCTGAAAGCTAACGAAATCATGTCTGGTGTTTGGTATAGAAGATTAACATGTAAAATTCAACATATGTAGTAACTCAAAAATATATTTCTAATCTTACAAACTGTTTAGTTCTAAAAAATTATTGTATTATTTGTCTTTTGTATTTCATTCAAAAATGTTATGTCAGAGTTACAAATACATTAGTCTATAAAAAGATAGTATGGCTGCAAGCAATAACAGTTAATCTAAATTATTACAACAACAGTTTGAGCAAAATGTATTAAGATTTATAAGGATTTTTTCTATTGCATATAAAAGTGTGTCACAGTGAAATGTAAGGAATTAGACTAATACCATAAAAAAGGATATAGTTAGTCTAAAAATGCTTCAACAAAACAAGTACATATAATGGTGGATTACAATATAATAAATATACTAATACTTAAGCCACTAGTTTCTTTAAACGGTATTTAAAAACGCGTTATAGTTTATTTTCCTTTTATTAAAAATTTATTGATGTATGTGCATTAAATGATTAAAATGATTTTTTCTCTATTGTTTTTATATTACTAAGTAAAAATGTGATTCATATTCAAAATCTTCAATTTCTATATTTTAAAAAGTGGCTTAAATATTTCCTTAAAAAGGTATTTTTTTATTATCCCGTCGACCAATTTCGGCAAATTGTACAAATCGTCAAAGCATACAATTGGCATAATTTTTATTTTAAATAGCAAAAAAATTATCAAAACATAATTAAAATAATTACAAATAAAAGACTGAATTAAATTCACTTGATAATGTAACGTATAACGTGTTTAATGTCAAGGGAATCTGACTTTTACGATCAGCCATTATTGGCATTTAATCTCATAGTTTGGCGATAGTTTTTTGGCCGGCGGGAGAAATGAAGTAATACCTCTTAAAACATTGAGTTTGCATATATTTCTTCTTCGAACACTTATAATAAATCGAGACATTTCTAAAGGTGAAAAATAAGTCTTAGAAACATCCACTGTAAAGCAAGTCTATTCGAGAAAATCCTTTAAAAACATTCACAGTTCTTGTCATCACAAATATTTGTATGCAATTTTCTTGATTGCGGGAAAATCGATATAAAAATTCTGTAGTAAAAAATTCAAAGCCATAAAACATGCAGCAGTAACATGCACTTGATTGGCACTCAGGTAGCACATTCTGGTTGCACTTAAAAGTTTTCAAAGTAAAGAAAACAACGTGTACCACTTAGCAGCTACCGCTCTAAAACGTGAGATGATTCTTCAAGCATTTATACACAAGCAAGCATTTATAAAATTACCAAAATTGCATAATTAACAATGTATAAATTATATTATAAATTTGTATGGTAAAAAAAGTAGAAATATGGCAGTGTTTTAATTTTTATGATAGATTTAACTACTTTTATTGAATTTTCTATCATGGTTAGGCTTAAAAGTTAACGTACCTTAAAAGTAATAACTAAATTTTTTATATAAAACATCCATTTTTTTAACAATAGTAAACATATTTGTAAACATCCAATTTAACTCTTACATAATGCACCTAAAATCAGTATAAACTATTTATTTACAATTTATGATAATAAAAGCAATAATAGTTTAATAACTAGAATATTACAAGAAACGTTCTAATTAGTCTAAACTGTCTGATTATAAGCACACTATGCAGTTCCCACAACCTTGCATTTTTTCAGATAATATTTAGTCATAATTAGTTTACATTCTGATTAAAGATTAAATTATTATTATTATTATTATTATTTTGCATTTTATTTTAGTAACTTTAACCTAACTGATTGTCTTATGACAAAAAGTTTTTTAAAATTCATATTATTAGACTTTTCCAAAAAATAGATATTAAATTTTACAATACATGTTGGAATTTAAAATAAGTTTTTTAATAAATTGTTGATAAAATGCATAAAAAAGAATATCAGATTCTATAAAGCATTTGGATTTTAAAATACGAAGACACGGAATTTATGGTTTAAAATTTTTATATTATAAAAAATACATTGAAAGCAATTACAAATTAAACTATTGTTATAACATATTATATCAAATTTACGTAGTATTTTCAAATAAACTTTTAATTATAATTCGTATATTCAGATAATTTCAAAAAAATTATCGAAAAAGATGCTGGAAGAAGATCCATTTCAGGGTTTGAGCGGAGCTGGATCTTTAAGAGGTTTCTACGAAGATTAAATTATTCCTTTTTGTATTTTATTTTAGTAACTTTTTACCTAATTGATTATTTTATAATAAAACCTTTTTTTAAATTTGGATAAGATTTTTCCAAGAATTACACAATAAATTTTAGAATACATATTGGAATTTAAAATTCGTTTTCCAATAAATTGATGACAAAATATATAAAAAAGGTATATCAGATTCTACAAAATACTAAGATTTTAAGATATGAAGACGCCGTGTTTATGGTTCAAAATTTCGTATTATATAAAATACATTAAAAGCAATTATAAACTGAACTACTAATTTAAAATGTTATTTCAAATTTAGATAGTATTTTTAAATAATTTTTAAAACAGCACATATTTAAAATTCAGGCTAATAGTTTTATTAATATGTCTAATTAAACGAGACATTATAAAGGTAAAAAATTAGTTTCAAAGCCTTAAGATGAATTCATTTCTACTTCCTAACAATAAAATTTTAATTGCTAAAAAATGCTTGAAAAATCATCACCACACTTTAAGCATTTGTTCCAACTAAGACTTCAACAACTGTGATGCATAAATGCTTGAAAATTTTTAAACTCTGCATCTAATTTCTCCTTAAATCAACTTTATAACCATGCAAGCTTAAATGAGAATCCTTCATTACTCTAAAGCAGGAAAGCACATTCAGGTCTGTTTGAACGCCTCCGCTAAATGCTTTTTTTCATTATTAAATAATAGTGTTTCAACATGCTTGATCCAGATCAGAACAGCACAAAAACCACCGTTGGTAATCCGTTACTTCCTTAAAACTCGACTCTATGTCTTCGCTAAGTGGTACCATGCAACAGCTTTGTCCGCACGTTTCCTGTTGAACACATACTAAAAAAAGAAGTCTCCTTAGTTCAGTTCTGCACAGCTTGTTTTGACGGATTTTCATTTACAAAAAACTGAGTAGCACAAAACAACGGAGTTGATTGCAAAAATGCATAAAGTTTCAGCAGCACAGAGAAATCCTGTGGATGTAATAATTTATTGAGGACTATCGTATATATTCTCGTCTTTTCGCTTCAGCGTCGCAGGTTTATTGTATAAAGTTCCCGTTCCATCCTGAAAAAGTATATATCATGAGTTTTGTATGGTATATTAACATTTATAAATTTTATTAAAAAATAATATTAATGTAATATTTTAAAGTATATTATAAGTACTATATATTATAAGAACTATATGAGGATCCCAGAAGCCAAGGGGTACAAGTGACAAAATTTCGATTTGGAGTAAATTGAGTTTAAAGATAATTGATGTTAAATTGGAACATCAATAACAATTAAGTGAATTGAAATAGGAAATTTCTGCTTGTTGCATTCTGGTCTTTGAACTCTTATTTCAATAACTGTTAAAAAATAAAGTACAATTTTCTTTAAATGTATAATTAATCAATATTTTTTGTTTTTCGAAAAAAGTGGTTTGCCTCTATAACTCAGCAAATAATAAGAAAATCACTTATATTTCTTTACCTGAAATGAAAAAAGCATATTTTTAGGTCGTCTGTGTACTTAGTTTATTTTTTTCAATTTTGTCACTTATACCCCTTGGCTTCTGGGGGTCCTCATATATTATAAGTACTTCAAATAAGAAAAGTTCTAGGATAAAACAGAGACAGAATTAAAGCTGGGAATAAATAGCTTTTTTAAAAACCTTTAAAGTGTAAATATTACTAGATTTTTTTTTTACCTATGTCTCAAGCTGAGTAAATAATTTTTCATTCATTTGTTTAGATATAAATATATTACACTAGTAAAATACAGAAAAAATGTTCTTATCCTCTCTCTAAAATTTTATTAATTTTAGAGTAAATTTATAATAAACAAAACTGACGACGCTTTTTTGGCTTGAGTATAATTGGGGAGAAAATGGGAGTTGTAGTTAAATTATTATAATTTTTTTCTCAAAGTTTATTTAAAAATTACTTTTCCAATACAAGCAACCAAAGCCTACATTGTCAATGAATATGCTTCATTTTGCTATTAGAGTTTATGGAGTAATTTGACGTCTTGAAATGTCTATATTTTTTTTTAGACATATTAGAATTCTAAAGAACTGGTTGTTTTTATTAGGTTTTAAAACTGTATACTAGACAGTATAAAAATTTTGAAAAATGTATATTTTCCCTTACAAAACAAAGATACATTAATATAATTAATAATGAAACTAATCCTATAATAAAAAAATAAGTAAATAAAAATGTGGGAATACATGGAATCCAAAAATATCTATGCATTTCATTTCAATCCACTAACCATTTTTAAGTAATTTTTTATAAGTACATGGGCTACAGATATGACAGATGTAAAGATGTAACAAATTTATTAGAGAATAAAAAATTAAATAGAATAAATCAACCAAAAAAAGGAATAAATTTCAGACTTATTTGAATAATACCATTAAATAAGAGAGAAATACATTTCATTAATATTAAATACAGAATACAAATCCAATTTAACAGAATAAGTAGATATTTTCAAGGTGTACAACTGACTAATTCTACTTTAACTACTGATAACAAAAATATCAGTATACAGACTTAATACAAAAAAAACTTATAATTTATTATTAATTAAATTCAGACTTTATACAAACGCACCCGATGTGTGTAAATTTAATAATTAAATAGAATAAATATGAATCATTTTGAAATATCAAACATTAAGGCATTTTCCTGAACAGAGAAAAAAATTTCAAAGCGTTTTTACTCATACAGCATTATTTTAGCTATAATTTACAGTATTTTATAGAGTAGAAATTGGTTATATTTTTGATTATGTAAATTAAAAGTTCAGGTCAAACAATACTCTCAATTTCCATAAAATTTGAATTTCTAGAATACATTATACTTTGAAATTATTATATGTTAAGTATAAACTGAATCGCAAAAGAAAATTTTCTAGAATTATCTATAACATGAAATGCATATTTCATAAATTCTATGCATAAATTCAGATTTAAGCAAAAATGTTGTTATTAATAACTCTTGGTGGTGTAAAGTTGGTACCATTTAAATATTGTTGGAGAAATAAAAGTAGCAATCATGTTTTAAATAGAGTAAACGAATTTCAATAATACAAAAATCAGTGAAAAACAAACCTCTTCTGAGTTCTAAATTGCACTGATGACACTGATTGCTGATCTTTATTTTGAAATTCTATTTTAACTCTCGGATGATGCACGATTTAGCTTATAAAATTCTAGAATTAGGTTTTTACCAAATACCCACCTGAATAAGTATAATGCAAATTACAAATTTCGTTTCATTATAAATTATACAAAAATAAAAGTCCCGCTTAGCTTGCGAGTTGCATGTATATTAAATAGATATTTGTGCAATGGTTTTGATAAGATCTTTCACTTGCTTTCTGTCTAGAATGCATTCAAATAATATAAATTTGAAAGACGTTATACGGTTCTTGTCCGTCATATTAGATTTATCGTGAAGTCAAGTTGTTCGTAGTAGACCTGTGTTCCCTGCGAATCTGACAACTTCCTATTTGTTAATTTTTTTTTTATTTAATGAAGCTCTACAAATTCACATCCGGATATATGAATAGAATAGTAAGCATGTAACACTTTTTGTCATATTGCAGTCAGATAAGGCATAGATATTTGAGTAAGTGAGAATAAAGGACCGGCTCTCTACAATATCGCTTTCATTTCTGTGATTGGGAAATATAATTCTAGTATAACCGTACAATAATTAATGATATAATGAATTAAAAAATATTTTAGTTATTCAATATGAAATTACAGAAGCATATATAAAACCATAAAAGGAAATACAATTGATTTAATCCAAAAATACACTATATTAACTTTAAAAAGCTCAATGTTTTACACAAAGTGTCAAAGATAACATCGATGTTACAAGTTAAAAATATATATTTTAATTGAATTTTCTAATACTTCCGAACTGAAAACTCTTGGCCATCGTCTGAAAATAACAATAAAAATATTTCCTGATGCTAGTCACGTGATTGCAGGCCGAAAGTACTAATAATTTAAACATTTATATTTTTTACTTGTAACATCTACATTATTATCTTTGTCATATTTTAAGTAAAATCATGAGCTTTTAAAATTTCTTTTGTGTATTTTGTAAGCAGAAAAACCATTTTTTCCAAACATGTTACAGAAATTAAGAAATGAAATATCCTATAAGAATGCATTTTTTATTCAGCAATATTTATTTTTAAAAAGACTCACTTTTGGAAGGAACGCCCTCATTTCATTGACCTTTGCAGGGTCCTGCTCATCATGGGTCATCTGGATGGTCTCGTAGGGCAGCGGATAATGTCCGGCCCTGCTAGGATCCATGAGGGATCGCGTTTTGTCGATATCGACATATCGCTGCAAAGTGCCCACCATGGCTAAGTGTTTCTCAGCAGCTAGAGCTGTTCAAAATAAAGCATTAGATTAACAAAACACTTGAACAACATGACAAATTGTCACAAAAATATTTCAGAATAATAAAATTTTGTTTATGTTGTATATTAAAGTAATGTAACATTATCTCTTCGTTCCTTGAGTCCAAATATGTGGACTTCTATTCTTTTCCTCAAAAAAAAAAAAAAAAAAAAAAACAGTTTGATTTTTAACTTTGACATTAATTTCCTAAAAGATTTCTTTTTTTACGGGGGAGGAGCTTTAACGGCACACAGAACCTTGAAATTCATCAAAATATAGATTTTCTTTTTTTAAATATTAACTGAAATCTTCTTTAATTGTGATTACTTTGAAAACTAAATTTTATTTATCCAACAATTCTATCGAGAAGTATTACAAAATTTGTTAACAGATTCATCGCAATTACCCGTACAAATGAAATCTTTAAATTTATTTTTCTGCATGTTAACATTTTTATAACTTTCTTGTTCGATAAATACCAAGGTCTTTTTTTTTTTTTTAATCTAATTTAGATAAAGGTTTTGATTATTATTTTTTTTACTTGTTTCTCATGCTACATTTAATATTTTTGTGCACGAATTTAACATTCAGTTTATAGCTTTTTTAATGTTTGAATTTAAAGTTTGTTAAATTTACTTCACTTTTTATATATGTGAGAAAACAAAATACTTTAAATGTAAAATGCCATATATCTAAAAATCCAAGCGCAGTTTTATGTAGTGTATTCTAATGAATGTGCAAAAAAAACTTAAGTGAAATTAGTCAAATTTATAAAAGTAGTACGGATTTCAAAAATTATTTTTTTAATTAAATTTAGTAAAATAAGTTGTTTAACTTTTTTTTTAATTTTCTTTCATTTTTAGCTTTAAGAAGTCCCATACCTTTTAAGTTTCGTCACCAGCGTAAAAAGGGTCTAATTTTAAGTTCTTAAAACTTTATATTTTTTTTTATTGAAATTACATTAAACTTTTTAATGTTCTTAAGCCATAAATAGTGTTTTATAGAATGTAAAAAAAATAATAATAATGGTTCAGTTAATTTTGCAATTTTTTTCACGAGGTATTTCACCATCCGGACAACAATTTAACTTACACCAGATATATAACTATAAAAATTATGTCAAATTGAACTGTAACCTATGTTTATAGAATGAATTAATATTTTTGGTATAAGAAAATGCTTTCATTATTTCATAATAATTAATTTCATCTTTTTTCGAATTTAATTGAATTTTTAACGTAGATTCTGTCGATGAATTTATATATCGTTAATTCATTCTATAGCGTAGAGTTTAAAGTTCATTTAATATAAGTTTTATGTTGATATATCTATTCAAAGTTGAATTATCATGCGGATAGTGCAATATCCTATGAAAAAAATGTCATATTAATTGAACTGTATTTTATATTATATTTATATTTTATAAAGCCTTAAACATTGTTTAAATCTATCAAAGTTTTAGGTAACTTTTATAAGTATTTAAAAGATTATGACAATTCGAAACTACATTTTTTGATTGACTACGGATATTTTAAACTAGTCGTTGGGGGCCACCGTGATACTTACCCATCATGGTTATGCATATTATAACATATAAAAATAAAACATGAGAAAACTACTTATAAAATGCATTGTAATTCCAAAACAAAATTTAAATGTATATTTAAATGTTTGTAATATATATAGTAATGCTCTATTAATGAATTGCTGATGAACCCATTTTGACAAATTATATAAAACACCAAATTACTCAAGTAGTACCGAATTGCTTAAAAGAAACATCCTTATAACTCCAAAAATAATAATCATATTAACTCACAGTTTACTGCGTTGGATTAAGAGCCTTATTTCCAATTAAAATATATCCCTGAATTGAAATTTGAATGAAATACAGGATCTTGAAAAAATCGAAGAAGGTGGAAAACAGTATTACAAATATCTCGGCAACTCATAATCCGATCGACTTCGTTCTGTATACAAAATTTGTGTTATTTTATTGCACTTCACGTCCTTTCCTTAAAATAAAAAAATTCGAAAATTTTTATATACCTTTCATCAGAACGAATTTTTCGAGAGTCCAAAAAAATAGTTCCGGATAATCGAGGTTACTGATATTAAATAGGCTTCGTCCCATTCTTACATAGTAAGCGCATGCAAAATTTCAAGTCTTTATTTCAATTTTTTCCGGAGATAGAGCATTTACAGACAGACAAACAGACGGACGTACGACAATTTTTTTTTCTAAGAATGTTTTTCGGAATCTCCAATATCTAAAACGTGTCAATCCGTAAAAAAAATTCGATTTTCAAAACGATTCCAAAACTTACCCTATACTACGTATGATAAGTAAGTAAAAAGGTATGAGAAAAGTTCTTAAATATTGTGCCACCATATATATATAACAGTATTATTCAAAATTGAAGATACTGTTTTAAAGATACTGCGTTCCCTTAAAATCAAACCAATAAGTGGAATCATAAAATAAATGCTATTTTGAACTGAGTTTGCAAACTGAAATCAAGACAGTTTTGTCAAGAAATTGAAAAATTTTCATAATTAACTTAAATTATTTACTATAAAATGTTTTGAGAATGTGTATGTCATTCTCATGTTTAAAGACTTTAAATTTTATTTTGTGGGAGCTTTGATTAGTAATAATTAAATTGATACTTTTAATGGGACTTGTAATTTAGGTCCCTATTTGAGAACCTAAATTGCTAGTATCATAAGGCATAACTTTCCTAAAAGTTCCTTTTTATCTATGATGTCATTTTGTTTGTTCGAGACCAATTAATGAGTATTTGTATTATTAATTTAGCTTCGAGGACAAGGGGGTTATAATAAGTTAAACAATAATAAAATAGCATAAAATTATAGTATTGAAAATTTACATCCAAATATAATGCTATTTTTACTGCAAAACATTTTAACATTTTCTTAAAGAGTTATTTAAAAAAGATCATAATTTAATGTAGTTTGCACCAAAAGAAAAAAAAATCATCAAAAAATTGAATACTTCAGCATACTAAGACACCAAATTACCCTATCACTAGATATTTAATTTTGTAAATGCATATTTAATGTCTACCACCAAATAGGTAAGATGTACTATAATCAAAACTCTTAAATCAAACTTGCAATGAATTTATATATTTTCGCTACTTAGTATTTTTTCATTCACTCATTTGTTTAAATACTACTGTTTTTTGCCGTGATGTGTTTTCCATTATGTTGATGTGTATGCAGAGATGAATGCTAATGTTTTTTCCATCATTTCTTCTTTTCCTCTAAAATACAATTCCCAGTATAATTATTCATTTATTTAGTTACCAATACTATTTCACGCATAATAAATTACCAGTATTTCATTTCGGTTCTACTTGAATCAATACTGAAAAAATAAAGTAAAAGCTTACAAAATATTCCTTATAATAACAATTCCGATTTTCATTTTAAGTACATATTCTTTCTTCCTCAGATATTATCATGAATTTGTAATAAAATATATTTCAGCAAGTAAGAAAAAGTGCTTGCAAGAATATCTATTTTTAAAAGAGAAAGAAAATTCTAATTTCTATAACTCATGGTTAAAAAATTCATGCTATAAACCTTGATCAATAAGCAAGTAGCACAATATGATAAAATGTAGAGGATAAATATTAAAATTATCAATATTTTAACTATCAAGCATAATATCTACAAAAAATATTGTTTTCTCGAATACATGCACAGTATGCCAAATGTTGTGTAAAACATATTCCCATATCCTTATTACATTTATATGCTAGCTAACGTAACAACCTTATATTATAAAAATGCTTTTATTCTCATTATATAATGCTAATAAACTCACCTCTTTCAAGGTTATGCCTGCTTCTTATTTTTTTTACGCATATGCAGGCCACTATTAGAACGACGCCAATAGTTAGTAGAGATGCAGTAACCGGTATAATGACAGCCATGTCGGTATAATTGGCATTATGACCCAAGGTCGCAACTGACAACAATGAATGACCATCTAGAATTAAAACAAAAAGAACTGTAAGAGATAGAAGGCAGGTGTTGATAATAGCAATTAAGGAAATGAGATGGATTTAAACATGAAGGCTCAAAGAGGCAATTATGGACTCTTCAGAAATGGTAATGTTATCTTTGGAGAGTAAGAAAAATATCAAGTACATTGTATGCATCTGATTGAGAAACACGTACTGAATCGATACTACGCGTTTGTATTATGAAAATAAATAATTTTTGGTTTGTTTGTTTTTATGACGGCCAATTATATCTACACGTGGGATATAAGTTGTAAGGAGGGGAATGCCTTACGTGGAGGTCTTTCTAAGGGAGCCCAACCAGTATTTATGGAAGGAAATTCATGGTTCGAAGAAAACCATTGAAAACTCCGAAACAGTTAGGACGACGGGCGCGATAGGGCTCGAACCCAACACCTGCCGTCTACCAATTTCGGATGCAGAATCTCTCGATCACTGGTGGGGCGCAAATCATTTTTGGGGCATCGTACAAACATGCATATAACAACAATGTGCGTAATCACCACTGATAAACAATGACAGTTATAGAACTTCATTTTTAATATATTTCATTTTTGTAGCTAACAAACTTTAATCCACAAAGATAGATATTTTAAAAAAAAGATACATAACGGATACATAATAATTAGGAAGGCGGAATTAATTAAAATAACTTTAAATTATAATTTTTGCGCTTGTTTTACGCACGATTTTTTAATGAAGTAAGTTAGTGAATATATATGAGAGCCATTATTCGGAAATATTGGCATAATGTATGCTAGATATATACATTTTGCATTCATTGCAGCTTGAAGCCAAAGTTGACTTTTTTTTCTTTAGCAGAATTAAAAGTATCTAGGCAGGATTCAAACTTAGAATCTTGACGGTCAATGTTCTCAACAGATCTCAATGCTCTAACTACCCTAATAGCATGAATGGTCACAGTGACGTCACTGTGAGTCACTTTGGTCACATCACATCTGTGACCAAAATGCCACCACTAAGTGACGTCACATTGTGACTGAGATGCGACTTTCTTAAAAATCTTCAGAAATTTATAAATATCCTTCAAAACATGTTATTTACTTTAAAAAACATGTTTCTGGCAATTTAAATATCGTCGCTTTTGTCAGAGTTTCGTCAAAATGTTAATGTCAAATTAGTCAAAAATTACACATTTTTCACAAATTTGCCACATTGTGATCACTTTGTGAAATGTCACAAAAGAGCTCTAAAACGGCCATAACGACTTCACATTTCAGTCACTGTGACTTCACATTGACGTCACGTGACGTCACATCGATAATCGATGGTCACAAAGTCACAATGTGACTTCACAACGACGTTGCAATGACGTCACCATGCTTTATGGGTATTGATCTATCCAGACAATATCCAACCTAATGTAATTCATTCTCATGTTGATAATCAGATCTGTCATTTTGGCAGTTTTTCAGTGATGCACCATTAAGTACACATGGAACACCCTCATACCATGCGTAATAGTTAGGTATACATATGAAGTTTCAACCTAAAATATTACATTCGTTGTAGTTGGGGGATAAAAATTGATAATTTTCTTCAATTGAGTGGAAAGTGAGTTCGAATCTTGGTTTAGATACTTTTTACTTTGTTGGAAAAATTACGAATTTTAACCTCCAACAAATCTAATATACTTTTTCAGGTTGTAACTTCGAATATATATATAATATATACATTTTTTTAGCTGCGGATATCAGTTTAGAATCAAATTCACCTTTACGGATAGATTCATTTAGTCTCCTTTGTGAAAACTGTAGCAACAAAAAGAGTTAAAAAAATATGTATAAAACATAGCATTCATAAATTTTCTAAAAAACGAGGCTGCGAGACAGGATACAGGAAAGAAGAGGTGTGATAAATTGATAGGAATAATTGAGTACGAAAGTAAGACTAGCGGATAAGCATAGTTTTGAAAGAATTGCAGCTTCCGCTTCATTCGAGAAAGATTTATTTTTAAAGCTGACGCTGCTAAATTGGACAAAATGCGAGTCTGTGTTTTAAATAATAAAACCCATCACGTTTTTTTCCTAAAAAGTGAATGATGGTGGATACCTTCTCTCAGTTTGATTCAAGACAATCGTCACTTTAGTAGCTATTTGTATGTTAGTGTACTGTGTAGCTGTAGACTTACTTCCATTCGTTTGCACTCACACAATGTGCAAGCAATCTCGAGGGCATGTTCAGTAGTAAAGAGGCTACTTCAGTCAAATGAAAAAAACCCGCTCTCTTATATATATATATATATATATATATATATATATATATATTGGGGGGGGGGCGTTAGATAGTTTAAATCGATCTGCACAAAGGTCGTTTTTTACTTTTTCGATTTTGATTGCAGACTTTTTTTATTTTCATTATTATTAACTTATGAGGATACTTTCACTTTCGAAAACGGTTTCGAAAATAAAAATGTCCATCTTAAACATATCTGTAAACAAAAAAGTAAAAAATGGTTTGCATACTGACCGATCTCAATTATCCAATGCAAAAATATACGTAAATAAATAAAAATATTGATATACAAACGATATATCTTTATAAGTTTCTTCCATAGGATTAGTAATAGCAAGCGGATCTTTTCGTTTGACTAAAGTAGCCTCTTAAAGAACGTTCCATTCTTAAAAAATAAAACACCACTCATGATAATTTAAAAGATAAACTATTCTTTTTTTAATTGATTAGAAATAAACAAATTAATAAAGCTCATAAATAGACACAACTAGTGTTATCTTTAAAGTTAAATTAGCAGAAATTCAAACTTTTTCTTATTTCTCGTTAGATTTGAAAAATATTTATAGGTGCGAGTAACCTTTGCGTCCCTACAAAAAACAACTCATTAGAAAAGGTTTAGAAAAATTTACACTGATTAATATCCCGGAATTTTACGACGAAAATTCCATTTGCTTTAATTATCTGTTGGATTAAAATGTATGAGGAAATTTTTAGTAAAAACTTTGGTAAAATGAAAAATTGTACACAATATTTTGAAAATTAAAACACACGAATTACTAAAAATGTATTACAAAAGCATTACAAAAAATGTAATTGTATTTAATTTTTCAAATATTTATTAAATTAAAAGTGTAATTGTATAAGTTTATATTTTTTTAAGCATTTCTTAATTTAAAAATTTAACTGTCTTAAGTTTTTTTTCCAAGCATTTATTGAAATCGTGATACAGAATACTTTAACTATTTTCCGGATATAATAATATAAATGGTAAAAAATTCTTTTTAAATTTTCTTGACAGTTCATTATTAATAGTCATCATCTAACTAAACAGGTTGATATGCAATAAATCATTTGAGCACATTTATACATGCCTTAGTAATGATACATAAATGTAAACATCGAATAAGCAAAACTAGTTACTTTTAAAAACAGTTAAAAAGAATAAAATTGTAATTACACAATAAATAAGACCACCCAGTCTAAGAAAAAATAGCGAAATTTGATATATAGGTTTCCATCTATAGTGCTATTTTTTTTTTGTTTAAATTACTAAAGAAATTTTTAATGTTGAAATTCGATTGATACAAATACATTTTTTTGGTACTACTCTGTTATCCCGTCGGCCAATTTCGCCAAATTATACAAATCGCCAAACTAATAGCCAATTTAAACATGTTGACATAATTTTTATTTTATATAACGAAAAAACAAATAATTAGTAGAATATTAATAAAAATACAAATAAAAAGTCGAAATAAAAATCAATGTCTTTTTAAACACGTGAATCGTATTTAATGTCATTGAATGTGGCATTCACGATCATCCATTATTGGCATTTAATCTTATAGTTTAGCAATAATTTTTTGGTGGACGGGATAACCTAGTAGTACCATTTTTTTTTTTTTTTTTAATACAATAAATTGCGATAATTTTTTTTTTTTGAGGTTGTTTGAAGAACAGAAAAATGGATATAGAATTTGAAATTCAGCTTCCTAGAACGAAAAAACTATCAAGGACTTCCTGAAGATCGAACGCACATCCTTGCGCGCAACTAAAAGTAAGGTGGTGCATTTACCAACCGTGCCATGATTCTGAAAAAATACCAGCTAATTTATGAAATGAGTGATTTTTACGTTGAGAAATCAATGTACCTTTGTTGGAAAATTATTTCATTCCCATAATAGATGCCAAAGGATTATTTTTTTCCAAAATATTATACTGACACCGGGGGTACTTAAGGCTATCAAAATCGGAAAAATTATAAATCAGGAATCGTGTTAAAATTGAATTGCAATATTTTAGTTGAACGGACGCACGAGACAAATTTAAATTTGTAAAAAGGGAGTACTTTAAAAATTGCAATTTTCACAATTCGCCCAATTCCCCTAATACTGTAGCCTTTGTAATATTACTAATAAAAACGACAAAATTAGCTGCGTAAGTTTATATATACAGTGGTATATTTTTTAAGTAAAATTTCAAAAATAAACAATTTTAAACCTTATGACTTAAATTTTTAAAGCAAGAAAATATTGAAAATAAAGTCTTTTTTTTTAATCAGCAAATCTGACCTCAATATTTGCCATTATTCTTTTCTTGCATTGAGTTTAATAAATTATATAAGGCCATTCAATGTCTCAAAAAATTCAGAAATTGACAAAAATGTCCATTTTGAAATATGCATTTCTAAATTCTAAAACAATGCATGTACAAAGTCTATAAAGTCCGCAATCTTTGGGACTTTTCTATGTCCGTACTTCGAAATTTTCCGAAATATGGAATTTCAAAGACATTGCTTTTCCAATAAAAGGAAAAATAAATTTTGCTACTTAAAAAGGCACAATATGACGATAATATTAAACATTTCATATAACAACTATTAATACTAATTTAAACAATCATTTTCATTAAATAAATGAAAATAAATAGTAAAACAAACACATTTATATATTTTTAATTAATTTTTCAATTAATTTTCAACAGTTAAATTACGTTTTAAATCATTGAATATTTACTACGTGAATTATAATATTGCTAACTAAGCGTAGACTAACTTGGAACGCTATTCCAAGGGTTTCGGGTTCGATTCCCAGCTTGGACATTTTTCACTCTGTTGGTCTACGCTAAGTTAGCAATGCGAAAATTCACGTCGTAAATATTCAAAAACATTTATTTAAGGGAACATACAATTTAAGAACAAATTGTAGCTTGCTTAACTATTGAACATCTCAGTTAATGTTCAGGCTTTATTAACTTAGGCTTATTATTATGCAGTTTTTGTTTTATTCTGTACATAGACATGCGTTAATATTTAGCAAAAAAGTTTTTTTTTTTTTAATTTTCTACGATTTTGATTTTCTCCTTTCTTGAATAGCTACTGCCGCATGAATGTCCGAACTTCAGACTTTGCACGTACTTTATAAAGCACACACTCAGTAAAAATTCAGCACCCCAATAGTTGAAACTTGATCTATAGTTTTAATTACAAACACTTGTGAAATATTTGCAATAATGAATTCAGTCTTTAAATACTTTTAATTTTCTTTTAGTTTTTATCAGCATCAAAATTCTAGGACTTTTCAAAATACATACAAGATTGCTTATTAGGTTTTTTATTTTTTAATTGAAAAGTGAAGTTATTATTGGAATTTTTCTTGTAATTGAAAAATGTGGTTATTATTGGATTTTCCTTTTTTTCACAGTTACCCTTTTTGCTATAGGTATTGGGTAAAAGTTAAAAAATTTAAAGAACAAAACAGAGTTATCAATATTTGTAAATTTGTTAAAAGAAAAAAAATGAATTGTTACAATTAAAAAAAAAAAAAAAATTTAGAAATTTCAATTCTCTTTTTTTTTTTACATACATATAAATAACAAACAAAATTAACTTTAAAAATAACACATAATATTTTTAAGATACAGAATCACTTAAATTGTAAACAAAATAAAAAATCAACAAAATAATTCAATATTTTTCCGTATTAAATAATTTTCTCTGGTTTACTGTTTGAAATATTCTATGACAGAAAAAAGTACATTACTTTAACTGTACTTATAGTCTTACAATCTATTTTAAATAGTAACAGCGTTAGCAAAGAAAATATTGTTTATTTACTAATGATTGATATAGTTATCACAATTTCTAAACATATCATTAATTTAGAAATAAAAATATTTTTTCAGTGTTCCGCTACAACGTTTGAAAAATTTCATTTGTATTTTAAAACATATCTTTTTCCACCCTCCCCCCCTCAAAAAAAAAAAAAAGTAACATATGATTTTTAAAATAATTCTGCAATTTTGGATGCAATATTCATCAATATTTTCTTTCTTATATCTATAATGATTCATCAATATTTTTTTCTTATATCTATTTCTTTAAAATCTATTCTAATAATTTATTTCATTTATTTACTTTAATTAAACTTCAAAATATACAGCCAATATTACCCCTTTTTTGCGACTACCTTTGCCTGGCATGTTACTTTTTCACCTGTGCTCATAAAAAGAGAAGCTACCTTTCAGGCGAAGCTATAAACCACCGATATCTATCGGTTGAAAAACCGGTAGAAAAAAACCTTTTCCCCACTGTCTTTTTGGCCGGCATCGAGAAGCGACTTTACAGGGGAAGGCGACCTTCCTTCAAAATCCCTTCGGAATAAAAAGAAAACACGTGACATGAGATTCCCGCGCGCGCCAATGTCTTTGTTACCCTCACGTGGACGTCCTTGGTGGATCATAGCAATGAAAACAACGTTACAGGGAACATTACGGGGCAGACAAAGTCCGTTTATTTGGAATGTATACTGGTGAAGGAAGTTTTAATGCAGGGGCAGATTAACGGGGGTAAACGAACTTTATAGGGGCGAAAAAATAAATACAGGGGATTGATATCCAAGTGTCTTGTAATATTTTTTTAATTAGTAATTTAGCGGGAAAAAGACTGGATATTAATAAGAAGGTATGAAAAATGCTTTTTAAATGTTTCTATGAAATTGCAAAAGCCTTTTTTTTTTAAGTTTTTTAAAGAATTTTTATAAAGAATATTTAAACATAATATATGTGCAAAAACTTTACACAAGCACTATGAAATTCATATTTTTTTTCTTTGTTTTTTTTTGGGGGGGGGGGGGGACATCAATTTCATTTCTGAAATTTCACAGAAGTTCTATTTACTAATCTAAATATTTTAATTTATATTTTTAAACAAGTAAAAAGACGTAATTGTGGATATATATTTTGATAATACGTTTATAAAACTTTAATTTTTTTTTGTCTGGGGGGGGGGGGAATTTGCGCAGTTGAGAAAAATAATATTGAGGAATTTTAAAACTGGTTATATCTTTTGAAATTTTGAAGTACTTGATTTTTATTTATTTGCTTATTCCTAGACATACAAAAAATATTCTTCAATCTGGAGTTAAAAATATTATAATTTTCGCTGAAACTTATTTTTCAAGTTTACTTTTACATAATTTATATGAAAGTAGATTTCCAATATTTGTAGATAAACTCGGCATTGTTTTCATAAATTTATAAAACGTACAGCTTTCTTCGTACAATTTATTCATTATTAGTTATTCGCCAGTACTATATATGGTTCACACAATACAGTGAAGAATTAAATGAGAAAACTAATCATGAAAAATTTTGAAATGTTATTGACAATTTTCTTTTTTGTACTTTTGGTATTTGAGTCTAGCGAGCTCGTCCTCTGGTGGCACAAAATATTTTGGATTCATGCGGATTCTTAATACAAAAAGACTTGCTTGGGCATGAAAACAAGCGCTCAAACTCTTCTTTAATAACAACAAAAGAAGTTGGTGGTTAGCAGATTTTAGAGGATTGTTTTAAATTTTGCTTATTAAATGTTCAAATTTTTACATCTCAAAATTGAAAAATGAATTAGCCATTTAATATTGTTATTTTACTTATTATTTTTTAAGGGGTGGTGGATTAGGTTATGTATTTTTATGAGGAGCGAATGATTTTCCTGGGCTGATCATAAAGACACCAGAGGGTGTACACTATATTCATTGAATATACCAAGATAGTTTACGCTGTAATTTTATTTGAATTACAGGTGGTATACGGATTTTTTTTTTTTAATTCTGATAAGCATACGGGTTATAAACATCTTAAGTTTTTGATTTTTAGAGGTAAAACCTACATAAAATGCATAACCTCTTCAGACTTCGTGTATCCTATTAGGATACGCATCCTTACATTTTTTTTTCACTTATATAAATATTGTTCACAATAAATAAATTAGTTCAAATGGAGCCCAACAAATAACAGGTCTAAAAGAAATAGAAAATTTTCCTTTATAGTGTCTTTAGTTTGCAGCACATGACTTGCAGCAGAAAAGTACGAAATGTACAAAAATGAAAACGTAAATAATTTTACCGTGCGTTAAGATACCATTTGCAGAGTCAATAATAAAAATAATTAAATATATATTAGTTGTATGTTTTTCAATGTTTTGTAATGCAAAAATGTAAAATAAAGTTTAAAAAATCTTAAGAAATCGTAAAAAATATATACTTTCAGTACCTATGTATCATGAAATTTTATGTACAAAAAATAAATTTGTTTCGCTGTTCCATCTCTCTTAGTTATCAGTTTGGTAATATAAATCCATAAATAAAATTTAAAAAGTACATTAATTAACCTTGGGGATCTGACGAAGATAAGAATCCGTCTAATAACATCCTTATGTATTTTTGCATATTTTAGGAGAGATTAAAATTAAAAAAAAAATAATAAACAATAAAAATCTCTATAACATGTAAATTAATATAATAAATCATCACATGTTAAATATATGTATGTTTTGACCATTATAAATTATTAAAAAGATATATCTTACCCCCTTCATCTGTTTTAATTGCGACTATTTCACTTGGATCCCCTTTACCGTATTGGTTCGTAGCTGTGACGTATATTTGATAAAGTTTCTGGGGATGCAAATTACTCAATGTGTAGGTGTTGTCTTCAGGTGCAACGACTGCTACTTCTTGCCACTGACCTTGTTCTTCTCTGTAATGCACAGTGTAACCTTTGGGAAAATGAAATGTTTGTATTTTAAAATATATTTTATCAATGTATTTATTGATACAATATATAAATCTACAGTAAGTAGTTTAGATTAGCTGTATCTATTTTACATTAAAAAAAGTATAATTCAGGATTAAATTACTAAATAAAACTGTTTACTAAAATTGTGCAATACGATTTTATTAAAACTTCCCCGTTTACGAGATAACTGGTTTTTGAAATTTAAAAACCAAAAAGATGTTAAAAATCATTTGAAAAAATCATGAAAAGCTCCTCCCGTTTACAAGGTAACTGGTCTTTTAAACTTAAAATCCAAAAAGATGTTAAAAATAATTTGTAAACAACAAGAAAAGCTCCTGTAAACTCCTGTATCTTGTAAACGGGAAGGAGCTTTTCCTGCTTTTTTTACAAATGATTTTTAACATCTTAACAAGTTTTAAAGACAACTTTTAACAAGTTTTAAATAAAACTATTTACTAAATGTAAATGGTTTTATTTATTAATTTTAACGCATGGTGAAAAGTGTCATTCCAATCTAAACTCCTTTTGAGTTTTATATTTTTAAAATTCAGAATTAAATTAAAAATATCATTCAATTTGCAAATTAAAAAAACCAAATATGAGTAGTAAAATACTTTTTACGTACAAAATAATCTTTCTTTGCTTCTATCAAGAAATACTTCCCATAAATACTCATCATGCTTCTGTTTATATAAATTTTTTTAATACTCATGTCAATTTATTTTCACCAATTCATTTTCCTCCAAAAATTATCTTTTTAAAGCATCTTTGTAATGTAACAAAGGATTTTTCTAACAAAGAGTATTAGAATATTATCAGGATTCAGTGATATGTATCAATGGATATATATCTATCTTGATGATATGATAAATATCAGGTATTTATTTTAAAAATACAGGGTGATTCATAAAAGATGGGCAGAACTTTAAGGGGCTATAGTACAATTAAAGACAAATTATATTAAATAGGAGACTAAGGGTCCCAGACGTATTCCCAAGGAGATAGGGGGCATTAAAGTTTAGGGTCCGAAATTTCAAATGATTATAAAAAATGGAAAAATTGGTCGATTCGTTTGCGGTTTTTGCAAAAAATTTTCTTTATGCCAGTATTTTCTTGAAATAAAATTTTAAAGTTCAATTTCAAAAAATGCCGATAGGGGGCGCTTTAGACTTTGGAGTAACAAACAACTATTTTTTAACGTTATTTTTTGTATTTCTTTAAATGATTTCGAAAGCTTAGACTTAAACTTAAATTTTGATCTAAAAATCTGAGTCCTAACGAGTAGTTAAGTAGCGTAAACTGAAATTTGAAATTTGAAACCCTTCTCCCCCCAGAACAAAAATCAGTTATTCCCGATCTTTGTGTCGTAGATTAGGCTCTAACTACTGCCTCGTTTTGCTAAAATTATTCTTTATGTCAGTATTTTCTTGAAAATAAATTTTAAAGAAAAGTTTCAAAAAATTCCGATAGAGGGCGCTTTAGACATTGGAGTAACGAACAACTATTTTATACCGTTATTTTTTGTGTCTCATTAAATGCTTTCTAAAGCTTAAACTTAAATTTTCAGCTCAAAATCTGAATCGCTGAGCGTGGTTCAGTAGCGAGGGGAGGGGGTTCAAATTTCATCTTCTGAACATAGTTCAGTTTGCACTACTTAACCATGCCCAACGATTCTGTGCTGTGATACGAGGCAAAAATACAACTTTCGTCAAGGACTGCATAGTCGGAATTCACTCATAAAGGCACTGGCACAGTTGGAAACGTCGCTCATGCAAACGTTAAAGCTCCATTCCTGACGCTAGTCACCGGGTGAAGAAGGAGACAGAAAGTATGCAAATGTCAAATGGGGAAGAAGAAGAACACGTATGCAAAATTTCGACACGAATCAGGCATAAAAACCACTGAACGGTGAGTCAAGTGTAAGTCGCTGTAGTAATGAATCGGAAGATGGTGCCCTTCACGAATAAGGAAAAGGCTGAGATGCATTTAATTTACGGAGCGGCAGATGGAAATGGTGCAAAGGCACAACGAATGTACGGAGAGCGATTTCCCAACAGGCGGTTGCCTAACCGCAAAAATTTCGAGCGCTTGCACAGACAGTTGTGTGAGACGGGATCATTTCTCGCTTCCCGGTCGAATGCAGGTCGTGCAAAAAAGGACGAATCAGTAGTTGTTGCAGAAGCCATTCTGGATGTAGTAGCGGCGCAGCCAAGTACAAGTACACGAACAGTGGCTAGGCAGGTGGATACCTCACAGTCCATGACTTGGAGGGTACTGAAGGATGAACATTTGCTCCCGTTTCATGTGCAACGAGTCCAGAAACTGTCTCCAGGGGATTATCCAAATCGTATTGAATTCGCCCGCTGGTTTCTGCAGCAGAACGCGCTAAATCCACATTTTGGACGAACTGTGCTTTTCACCGATGAATGTACCTTCACACGTGAAGGTATATTTAACACACACAATGCACATATATGGGCGGATGTCAATCCACATGCTACGTATCCACATGCTCATCAGAGACGCTTTTCCATTAATGTTTGGGCAGGAATCCTCGGAGACCACCTAATCGGACCGTACCTTCTTCCTGAACGCCTCAACGGTGAAACATACCTCACATTTCTGCAACATGTGCTGCCAGACCTGTTAAACGTTGTTCCTCCACGCATCCGGCGGGTCATGTGGTTCCAGCACGATGGAGCGCCAGCCCATTACGTACGAGACGTCCGCAACTATCTGGACATCACATTTCCGAACAGATGGATTGGTCGAGGTGGTCCTGTTGCTTGGCCTGCTCGCTCGCCAGATCTTTCACCCCTCGATTTCTTTTTTTGGGGACAATTGAAGGCTCTTATGTATGAGATACCCATTGAATCCCCCGAGGAACTGGTCGCCAGACTTTCCGCCGCTGTAGGGGAAGTGCTCGAAAAGCCTGATGTTTTCGCGAATGTTCGCCGTTCCATTCTTCGCCGTTGTTCTGCGTGCATAACCTCTGGTGGTCACAATTTTGAACATTTATTGTAATTACATGTTAATAAATATGCTTTGGTAACATAATCCTAATTTGTGTCTTTTTACCTCGTATCACAGCACACAATGTGTGGACATGGTAAACTGAACTGTGCTCAGGAGTAGAAATTTCAAACCCCTCTCCCCAGAAACTTAACCACGTCTAACGATTCACATTTTGGGCTGAAAATTTAAGTCTAAGCTTTAGAAAGCATTTAATGAGACACAAAAAATAACGGTATAAAATAGTTGTTCGTTACTCCAAATTCTAAAGCGCCCTCTATCGGATTTTTTTGAAAATTTTCTTAAAAATTTATTTTTAAGAAAATACTGACATAAAGAATAATTTTAGCAAAACGCGGCAGTAGTTAGAGCCTAATCTACGACACAAAGATCGGGAATAACTGATTTTTGTTCTGGGGGGAGAAGGGTTTCAAATTTCAAATTTCAGTTTACGCTACTTAACTACTCGTTAGGACTCAGATTTTTAGATCAAAATTTAAGTTTAAGTCTAAGCTTTCGAAATCATTTAAAGAAATACAAAAAATAACGTTAAAAAATAGTTGTTTGTTACTCCAAAGTCTAAAGCGCCCCCTATCGGCATTTTTTGAAATTGAACTTTAAAATTTTATTTCAAGAAAATACTGGCATAAAGAAAATTTTTTGCAAAAACCGCAAACGAATCGACCAATTTTTCCATTTTTTATAATCATTTGAAATTTCGGACCCTAAACTTTAATGCCCCCTATCTCCTTGGGAATACGTCTGGGACCCTTAGTCTCCTATTTAATATAATTTGTCTTTAAGTGTACTATAACCCCTTAAAGTTCTGCCCATCTTTTATGAATCACCCTGTATTTTGAAGTTTTGCATTTTTATATATTTGTAATTTATTTCTGAAACATTGTGTTTATTATTTTTGATATTTTCAAATAAAGCAAGTGGAAATAAGTTTTTGTAACAATTATTGTTTGTGTTGTTCTGCAGATAAAAAAATTTGGTTTGGTAGAAATTTTCAGCCGCCGCGCTTTTTTAGAAAATTTTTTCACCATATGTATGCAAACACACATATGTAACAAAGTTTTACATCTGAAGCTGAATTTTTGAATTTATAGCTACTAAATGTGCAGTTATATTTACTTAGAACAAGTATTTAAACATAAACTCTCGAATTTAAATAATATATTTACAGCTTCATTAGAAGAAATCCTTTCTGATTTTTTATTTTGTTCAATATAAACCGCGCGACGGAATAGAGTAAGAAAAAGCATACAAAATTAGATTTATATTGAAATTATTCAATAGAAAAGTTATGGATTTTGTATTTAATATTTTATTGTATAAAACAAATTTTCTTAAACTTGATAGTAATCCTATAGTTTGTAAATGTATAAAGCAAATTGTGTGTTTTCAATTAGTTAATCCTACATTTGTTGCAAAAGTGAAAGAAAAAGGGGGGCATGCATTT
This sequence comes from Maratus speculifer, assembly GCA_964019185.1. Lineage (NCBI taxonomy): Eukaryota > Metazoa > Arthropoda > Arachnida > Araneae > Salticidae > Maratus > Maratus speculifer. The sequence continues at coordinate 398,243,113 of OZ025294.1, read as the reverse complement.
AGAATATTGTTTTATTAAGTTTTTATGGTAAGGTGTAATATGATTTAGTTTCTAATTTATATTAGGTGTAAAAATATTTATAACCTTCAATAAGCCGACTATTTTGAAAATATCGGATATATATATACATATATATAATATGGGATATACATCAAAATATAAGTAAAAATCATATCAATATCAAAATACCATAATTATCATATTTATATATAACTCTGAATGCTATACTTAATATTTTTGTACACGTACAGTAACCTGATAAAATTAAAATATACCAGAAATAGAAGGGATATCCCCAAACTATCTCATAGTAACTATTCTTTTTATGTTACCAGTCTAATATACTTTCAACTGTCAAAAGTTTACATTAACTCATTGTACTTCGATGGTTCTTTTTAGTATCATTGGAGAGAATTTACCATAAAACGCATTTAATCCGTCTATTAATAAATGTAGATTTTAATTTTATATAATATACTAAGCTTGGTCATATTTAGAAAATAGAGCGAATAGATTAAATATTCTTTTATGGTGATAATTTTCGCAGCCATTTACACAACTGTAGTTTTTATTTTATTAAAAAATTTTTATATGAAAAATTTTAAATTCCAAAACTTTCCTTTACAGATGAGTTCACACCATTTTTTTATAAGAATTGAGAGATATCCTTAAAAATCTTTTCTGTTAATTGTCCAATTGCTATTTTAACTACTTAAAAAATAGCTATGGTACCGATTTATTAAATCATTCTTAGTTAAAATTTATCTAACTTTCGTATTATTATACAAAATTTCTAATATATCTTCGACAAGGAAAATAATTGCTGAAGCGGATAATTTCTTTTTGATTCATTATTTGGGGTATAACGGGTTAAAATATGTTTAATATTAAATAGAGCTTAATAACAGTTATACAGTATTATATACAGTTATAGTATAACAACCTGAAATACAGTTATTAGTACAGAGTGTCAACCCTCAGCGTAGTCCAATGGATAATTCTTAAGCATTACGCATAAACATGGTTCCAATTACAAAAATTTTTAAATGAGAAAGTATTTTATAAACGATTTGATTCAATAAAAATCTTTAAAATTACAGAGTTTAAATATTTATATGATTCCCGATTCTATAAGTTATATTTAGCAAAAATATCCTATTACACTGAGAAAAAAAAAAGTCCCATTCTTCTACGATTAAATTGTTTGAGCAATAGCTTTTTAAAGTTGAAATATTCTTTTTGCTTTAAAATAGGGATTATTCATAAATTTACTATAAATAATCGTCAGATATGAAAAAAAAATAATTGAGAGTAAAAAGAAACATTACAATGCACATTTGAAATCTATTTTCATTCTGGCATATCAAAAATATAGAAGAAAAAAATAACAGGATTTTTGTTAAATGAAGTTATGAAAAGCAACAGTGCAATTCGTTACAAAATAGTACATATTTAAAAATATTAATACTAGATTATCTAATCTAATACATATTAAAAAAGTTAAAGTTATCTTAAAATTTGTTCGAAGTGACTCCCTTCGGCTGTAATGAAGAAATGTACATGCGAAATAAATCCATCTAATACTTTAAGATCTTTATATAAGATCCCTAGAAGATACTTATATACGGCCTAATTCATCTCTGTTCAGCAGCAAGAAATCTGTATAAGTCATACACTTCAAAGTTTCATAACTCGGTCGATTTTACGTTAAAAGAATAATGCTTTTGAGAAGGGGGGGGGGGTTGGGGGGGAGGTCGTAAGTTGTTGGCGTAATAGGGATTTTTTGCTAAATATTACTTATAATTCCACGGGAATGTATACAAATTTAGTTTAAAAAATCCAAACAACTTTTAAAACTTTTTTTTCTAAAAATCTCATTTAAAACATTTTTGCTATTGGAACTATATGTCTAAAGTCTTAGAAATTAGACGCCATTTAGATAGTTGACCTTGTATCATGAACGGTACTAAACGCCACTTTTAAAATATTTCAATAATTTTATTTATTACCATATATTTTTAAACATTCAAAATCATCATTAATTTTATTTTTCTGATTGCCTGGAGTGGAATTCTGATTAAAGATAATGTCCTTTAATTAAATAAAATTTGTAATTAAAAAAAATATATATTTTAAAACTTAGAAATTATCTGTACAAAGTACAGAAGAAATGAGAGCATAAAAATATAATTAAATGACAGAAAACATAACTGATGAAATAATTTCCTAATATGTTTGATACCTCGAGAATAAACTAATAAGTTAACTAAAGTATTTTTAAATATATTTTCTAAAGTATCAGAAAGCACTTTGTTACCAGATAATGGATTATCTAGTTTTCTTGTATTCCATCGGAGGCTAACAGATGTCGGGGTTGTTGCCAGTACATACAAAGACGGTGCAGGTGGCAGATCTACAAAAAATAAGGCTTAAGTTAGGAAGATATTTACTAAACGAGATGGTATCTAAATAATATCACACATTAAATGTTATGGTAAAATAGATATTCACGTAAAACATATTAGTAAACAGAACCTGCTATAAAATCTCAACATAGACAAACATAATATATGGATTATAACAAACAAAATTGAAATAAAAAGGAATTAATCGCAAAATGAAATAAGTAATTGGAAAATAAAGATGACAAACAAAGAGATACGTTAATATTTATTCATACGTTGGCAAGAATAGCACGTTTTTACTGAATAATACATTATTTCATATAGAAGTTATAACAGGCTATTTAAAATGAATTATATATATCGTTACCTGTCAAAATAATTGTATTATATGTATATATATAATTTTTTTTATTTTTAAAACAAATATACTAACTCAATCGATACTATATATTATATTCAATTATTAAGACTAATACTTTATACTTGAATTCATTGTATTTAGTTACGATGAAAATAATAGTGCTATGTATTTTTCAAAATAATTTTGAATGAATAGAAAAATAACAAACGTGCACCTAAAGAAATCCGCAACTGATAAACCTATATAATATAAGGTAGCATGCATTCATGCATTGAATAGATTACTTTATTTCTATTTTTAATGCTTGTCAATGAAGGAACATGTGAAAAATTTAACTGAATGTAAATTGCTTGATAGTTTTATCTGCAGTATCACATTTGTCTAAAAATGTATGAATTTTTAGATCTATTTCATACATTGTACTTTTTTTAGTCCAAACTTTGATCATTAGATATAAATTGTATGCTTATTTCGCTGTTCTTAGACAGACAATCTTAAATCTTCCAACTTTTATGGAAAAAAAATTATTCCATTATGACAAATTAAATAATTTTTTTTTAAGACAGACTAAAAAACACCTTTAAGTAGGAAAAATTATGTATCATTTGGATTTTCGCCTCCCTTTTAATCCATTATATCTTTTACACAATTAGCTCTTATCTTCCCTCTTAATCTATTAAAATCTTTCTCGGGAATTGAAATCACACAATTCATGGAAACTGAGTAAATAATAAATATATATCTATATGATAATATTTTCATTAAAAACAAAAGACAGAAAATTATTTTATTTTATTTTATTTACATAGAGAAAAAAACAATGGTATAATATTAAAATATCTTTTACCTTATACATGTGAACAATTTCATTGAGAAAAAGTATCGCAACATTAACAAAGTTTTTCCCTAAAGGTTTGTTACCTCTTAACATTGCTGTATGATTAAACGATGTTTAAAAATAAAAATATATCAAAAAATAAATAAAATAAAATGAAAATCTTAAAAACGGCAAAAACAGATCTTTGAATCAAAGATATAATTAACAAATTTAATTAAAAAGACAAATGTATCTAGGGAAGGATTGAAAATATTAACATATAAACTTAAAACACTAAAGAGAAGATTTTGAAATAGATGTGTCTGGTTGACAACCTATTACCCTTTTTAAAATGAATAAAACTTAAGTATAGAAAACTAAGACCTTTTAGCTAGACCATATCAATAAGAATTTAACAATAAGAATTACTAAATACTTAAAAATAAGTTTATTTCAACATTTTACAGAATAAAGAAACGAAACAATTTACCTATACATTTATCAAGAAGGGGATGATCAACCGAATACATTCCTTAAGATAAATTCAATTTATTTTTAATTACTAATTTATTTAATAAGTTTTATTCAGTGCAATTTTATTTAATTTATTTTATGTCGTTTGTGAAAAGCACACAAATATAAAAAAACAGAAAAACATAAAAAATTAAGAAGGGTTCAGGGAAACACCCCCCCCCCCTCTTCTTACGAAAAAAAAAACTTCATTTATCATCTTAACAGCGTTCAGTTATTCATATTCTACTAGATAAGATTAAATTTATTTATTTAAATAGACAGAAATAAAGAAAATTAATGTTAGATAAATATTTTTTAACTGTTTACGATACTTATGCTAAGTGAATGAACCAACTAGATATCACTGGGTATCCGTCTATCAAAATTTCTAAGTAAGGCCATGTAAATTACAAATAAATAGTTCTAGAAGAAAATAAATTTGTATGATAGTAACGGAAATTACCGTTTATTAATTAGAATTTATTAAGCTAATTTAGTTTAAGTCTTTCGTAAAAAGCACATGAATCTAAAAAGGAAAAAAAAAATGTCTTCTAAGATTGGTTCAGGGAAACAGGCACCTCCGTTGGAAAGTCTTGGTTTGTTTTATAATAGCGTTCAGTTATTCAAATTTTACTAGGATTTTATTAGAATTAAAAATTACTAAATATTCAAAAATAAATTTATTCCAACATTTTACAAAATGGAGGAACAAATAATTTCGCCCTGTTTCTCGTCAAGAAGGTGTGAACCAATCGAACCTATCGAATCTCATAAGATAAATTTAAATTAGCTTATTTTATTTTAAGTTAATTTATTTAATTAGTTTTATTCAGTTTAGTTTTATTTATTCAGTTAATTTATTTTAGAATTTTTGTGAAAAGCTCGTAAATCTAAAAAAAAAAAAAAATGTCTTCTAAGAGGGGCTCAGGGGAATTGACAGCCCCAGCGAAAATTTTTGGCTAATAGCGTCCAATTACTCAAATTTTACTAGATAAGATTGTTTTTATTTTTTTTTTTAAATAAGCAAAAATAAAGATAATTTAATTTTAAACAAGCATTGTTCGTCTCTTTACGGTGCTTATGCTAAGTGAGTGGGCCAACTAGATACCTTTGTACACTCCTCTAACAAACATTCTAACTTATGTCTAGGTAAATTATAAATAAATCAATTTTGCATAAAATAAATAAATCAATTTGGCATAAAATAAATAAATCAATTTGGCATAAAATAAATAAATAAATAAATAAATAAATAAATGTGGTATCAATTGAAAAAATATACTTACCTCCATCAAGCGTTCTGACATAGAGCTCGTGTGAGGGTGGACCACTTCCAGCAGCATTAAATGCCTTTACGACCACGCTGTAATCCGAAGCCTTGAGCAAATTAGTCAAGAAAAATTCCTGTTGGACTTCTGGGACATATTCCATGGTCTTGTACGAATAGGGCTGAGTTGAATCTCTAGATTTAAATCCAACGTAGTAACCTTTCAGTTCACCATTCCAACTATCTTTTGGTGGTGGCTATAAAAGGTTATATACGTATTTTAATTTAAACATTGAAAATTCAAAAGTACGAAATATCTGCAATTTTATTTTGCATCACAGTCCATGTACCAAAGAAGAGTTGTTTAAAACTGAGTTATTTTTTTAAAGAACAATGCAATTTTAGGACATTTTCAAATATCAGTGTGTGTATATGGGTGATTCTCAAAATAAGGGACAATTTATGTCTTTCGGCATACAAAAAAAATTGAGAAGTTTTCTGTCATGTTTTTATATTTAGATATGTTTGTCTTAATAGTATTCATTATTTGCACTCAACTATTACTCACTTTTTAGTTAAAAACATCTTAAAATAACAGAATAAATGTTCAAAATGTCATTAGCATGGATGTCCACAGCAGCTGTGCCTTGTATATACTAGCTTTTTCAAGAGTTAATATCATGTTTATAAAATAAAACAAATGTTATTCTTTCTTTAAATTAATCAAGGAGAGGATTTATCTAATAAATTTCTTTTTAAAAATAAAATTATAGTATATAAAAAAAGAATTAAAGTTTGTCCTCCATATTCTATTTTCAAAACAAGGTCATACTATAACAGCTGGTTATTAATCAAAATTTCATTTACACATATGACAATAGTTGGAAAATATAAAGTTTCTCCCTGGCAACAAGTAGCCATTTTATCCCAGCCTGAAAATAGAAGCATGTATTGTATTTTAAGAATAGAAGTTGAATATTAAAGGCGTACATCAATTGTATGTCATTAGAATGGATAATAATTTTCATGTTTATTTTATAATTAAAATTTTTATTTTACTTATTTGCATAGGACTTTTGTGTTTTAAAAAGCCTCAGAAAGGACTATTGCATTGTGATTATATTATGGCTCATAATCTTATTTAAATTAAAATTTGTCATTAGCATGGACAAATATCAGTGTCATTAGCATGGTTTTTCTGTCCATGCTAAAGACTCCTATGTTCATAAATATAACCATTGCTTATATTCTATCTTTTATAAAGTTTAATTTTACATATAAATTTAGGTATTACATTTATTATCCCTAAAATATGCATTAAATCTGTCAGAAAATCACTAAGACAGCTTCTTACATTGTTAGTGTCAGAATGTTGCTCATGTAAACAAAGTTTGCTCTTTGGTAATGTTTTTATTCTCCTTATATGTATATATGTAAAAATGGAAACCATTTGCTGAAAAGGAAGGCTAATAAATATAGAAAAAAATATTTAAACGGGAAGAAAATAAAAATTTCTTAATATATGTATTCCATGCAATTTGTTTTGTCATTAGCATGGCTCAAAAATACTAATTATTTTTTTTAAAGTTAATTTTTAAATATTTAGCTCTGCTGACTACATGTAAAGTATACCTAATACTACATTAACAACACCTATTTTTTTCAGAAATTTTGCTAAAAGTATTTTTTTTAAGATTTGTCTTTTGAAATTGTCCCCAGTTTTGAGAATCACCCATATATATATATATATATATATATATATATATATACAGTGAAACCTCCAAATAAGGGACACCTATGGGACCGAAACTTTTGTCCCTTAAATAGAGGTGTCCCTTATTCGGAGTTTCTTACTGAGTGAAAACTCCAAATAAGGGACATCTATGCGACCCCAACTTCTGTCCCTTAAATAGAGGTGTCCCTTATTCGGAGTGTCCCTTATTTGGAGGTTTCACTCAGTAAGAAACTCCGAATAAGGGACACCTCTATTTAAGGGACAAAAGTTTCGGTCCCATAGGTGTCCTTTATTTGGAGGTTTCACTGTATATATATATATATATATATATGTAAGTTTTTTATAGGATGTATAGTGATTATTTTGTGTTTAGTAATGACCAAACCAGACGTTAATATTATTTATTCAATATTTAAAAAAAAAATTAGTTTTATTTAAACGATTTTTGTGAAAGTCTTCTTAAAAATTCAGATGATTTATTTCGTCACCAATATAAATTTAAATGCATAAATAAAATTAAATATAGCATATACAAATAATTGTAAATGGTAAATATCAGAATCAAATGTCTTGAGAAAAGTACATTTAAGAATTTATTTGATTGAATAATCAAAAAATTTTAAGTTACAGTTTCCAAGGGATCAATAAAAAATAAAATCATGCTATATACAAATTCCACACATAATCAACTTTATAACAAAGCATAATATTGTTTTGTCGATATGTACTGAAATACATCATTAAAAAATAATATTGAGTTTATTGTTCAGAGAACAACTCGCAAAATGTTTTAAATATTATTCTTGTATTCCATTGATATGTTTTTAAAGGGTGTATTCGAAAAAATATTTTCCCACCCTCAACAGCTTGAAACTTTCAGATATTTTTTTCAGACTCATTTTTAAAAGTAGAAACAAGAAACGTGGGGAGGTGATTTTTGGAGAGGTGTATAAGAGGCCGTGTGATTTCCTTTTCGCTCAATTCATTAGAAAGTACACGGTACAATGTGTACTTTCAAAATAAGAGACTATGCCTGTTGGATGTTTTTGAGCGCAAAAATGAATTTAAAAATAAATCGGAAAATAAGCAGTTTGGATTCGAAATATATCTTAAAAGTACAAGAGGGAAAATTATAGATTGTTAAAACATCTATCAAATTCAAGCAAACTAATTGTTTACTACCATACATTTCATACTGAATGTGACTTGACTAGAAAGAAAATTAGTTATAAAATTTTTATTTTCTTTAAAAGTGGGTTATTAAATATTTGAAGTTAAAATAAATAAATAAATAAATAAATAAAATGCTTATAGTAAAAGTATACCTTCCAAGATACTCTGATGGTTGAAGATCCCCGAGGTTCAGCAATTATATCAGCAGGAGGAGAACTTGGCTCTAAAAAAGTAAGTAAATATTAAGTGCTATTTTTGTATTTATTATTTAACTGCAAAAAAATGAAGAAATTCGGGAAGTAATTGAATTTAATGCCTTTATTCACTTCACACCAACATACATAGCCTTTTTAGAGATACATTTTTGAATATTTTTCTCGAAGCTGAAAGTATTCATTTATATGCCAATATTTAATATTAATTCAAATATCAACATTTCTATACTATCATTTTAAATTTTTATGTTAGAAAACTCTGAATGTTTAATATACAACAAAAGGTCTTGTTGTGCAAACATTGCTTTACATATATGCTGTTCAACTATGCAAAATAATGTTCAAATTTGCCTTAAGCTAATAGAAAACAATATAGTAGTTAATCCAGCGTCAAGTAAGAATAACTCATACACCAAACTTAAAAATATTAAATTTATAACTATTTAAAATTTATAAATATTGTTATAAAATGAGAAATTTTCGCAATTTTTAAAAAATAAGTGTTACATTTCGAATAACAACAACAATACGTGTAATTAAAAAAGCTACTAAACAATCTGAAAATTAATATTGTGTTATCCTCCTCAGTCCTGATGTCGCCTGTAGGAGACACCGAAATAACACCCTTTAAATTAGTTTAAATGCATCTAGAATTGTTAAAGTTACTTTTAGACTTTATTAAATGCGTGTGTATCATAATAAACGATATATATTTAAAACCGATACATCTTTGGAAATATTTTATGGTAATTTTAAACCGGTTTTGGGGTCTCTCGTAACATTTGTTTTAGGTCTGAGGAGGTTAATGTGCGAAAAACAAATCAGTGTATGCGTTTCAGATTTATTGGTAATTGTGAAACCGCCGTTTGTTCGTAGCTTCTTTTAGGGATAATGAAACTCGCTATTTTTATGGACATTTTTATTTATAAATAATTTTAAAATTAAAAATAAAAAGATACAAAAAGATGCATTCCTTATTCTGGGAATTACATGCAAAAAGGAATTAGGAAAATTATATCAAAAAGTCTCCTGAAAAGATAAATTTCACTATTAAAAATGCAATGTCCTCCTCACCAGATACATTTCAGCTAACATGTTTAATTTTATTCCAACAATAGCAAATGCATTAAATTAGCAGCAATCAAAAATTGAGAAATTTCATTATTATTCTTTTTAAACTGGACTATGTAATTTCAATAATTTATAATTTAACTGGTATTAAACTCAAAAAAGACATTATGTTATTACATAAAAGATATTACGTTTCTGTCAGACACAATATTCAATATTTTGGTTACAGTTACAAATATATACAATTAACAACAATAACAAAATAAAAAAAAGTTACTTTATTTTTTTTTTTTTTTGCATCAGGAATATATGTTATTTCATTACATAAATAATGCAACTAATATTAGATATGTTCCGATTTTACGTGCATACTCAATACGATACGGAATATTTTGATTGCAGTTACCTTCTTCGCCCGTCTTAAAAAATGCTGAATCGGATGGTTCCCCTCTTCCGACTGCATTTTCTGCAACCACTCTGAGGACGTAGGCCGTTCCCGGATGCAAGTCCTTCATGATTGCTGATGATTGGGAGCTGGGAGCTGATATTTCCAGCAACCGATGGGGAGCTCCACCTTAAAAGAAAAAAAATATACTTATTAGAATTAAAAAACAAAACAAAATATTCAACTGATTTTTTTAAAATGAAAATCAAATTTCAAATTGCTTCGGAGGCGCAAATTCCAACCTAGCGAAAAATATTCCCTGTCGGGACTTGAACCCAGGTCGTCACTATAGCGCACTAACGTTCTACCGAAGAAACCAGCCTAGAACTTCACTATTACATGTTGGCAAGGCTACAAAACGCAGCAAAAGGTGGAATATAATTCGTGAGCCACCGGCATGGGGCAAACACGAAACTCAAATAAATCGAGCATCAATTGTATACATTATTATTTGGAAATTTTCCTAGAAAGAAAACTCGCCTTCATGCAATATTTCAAATAATAATCAAATTTCAAATTGTTTAAGAGGCGCAAATGCCAACCTGTCGAAAAATATTCCATTGCTAACATGCAATAGTGAGAAATTCCTGACTGGGTGTCGTTCCATGTAGTTTAGTCGGTAGAATCTATACTGATTATCCGGGTTCGAGTCCTAGCATGGAATCTTTTTCGCTAGGTGGCATTTGCGCCTCTTAAGCAATTTGAAATTCGATTTTCATTTGAAATACTGCACGCAAGGCGAATTTTCTTTCTAGAATAATTTTCCATTATATTTTCCTTGTTATCCATAGTAAGCTTGCAAGATTGTCAACAAAAGAAATGCTAAGAACTTCGTATAAATACTGTGCAACTCAGGATGTATTATTTGGATAGAAAAAAAAGTAGCCTGTTCCTTCATGAAGGTTTAGAAATGGAAATTCTTTGATTGACAACCGTCAACACACAAACCTGATGAAAGGCCAAATGCTACTTTCGGTTCAAAGCGTAAATCCTAAAATAATGCGCATTAAATTGTCTTCTGAACACCATGATATAACTTTACTACCGATTTTAGTATTTGATGTGAATTTCGAAAGTGTAAACCCAAAAACAAACTTTATTTTTCCCCTCCACCTAGTTGAATGATGACGTACTACATGTAACCCACAGATATCAATACTAATTGATACAATTCACTACCGCTATTTCCGAATATTAAACTTCGATTTATTTAACCATAAAATTGCAATAGCTGTTTATCACAGGATGGAAATTACTTGTCTCACTTTCTTTGCTTGTAAATGTATAGGTCGTAGCTTCTGGTGAAATCTCTCATGAAAAATCTCGTGTGCAATTAGTCACCAAAATATTTCAATAGTATAAATTTCAGAAATTCGAAGAAAATTCTTCGATGTCTCGACTTTAAAGAAAGAAATTCCAGACTAAATTATTCTTGTATATTTACCATAGTTCAAAATTATTGGATTATTCAATATAAACTTATCTCAATTTAAAAATTTTGCTTTAGACCTTATTCACATTAGAAATATTATACTATTAATAGTATTATTAGTAATTACAAGAAATTATAAAACGGGAAAAAGGTTTTGTACTCAATGTTTGTGTTTATTCTATTTTCAGAAAGAGCTAAATCACATGTAAAATTGCAACTGGAAATTTTGCACAATGTTAAAGCAAATAAAAACACAACTGCAACTCAAATTCGATGCTGGCGAATCATGAGGGAAATAGAAATGCTGAAAAACGAAATCAAATATTACATTTTCCAGTAAATTATATTTCCAAGATTTTTGTGAGTGGCTTTGTACGTTTAATTTTTTTTTTTTTTTTTTTTTTTTTTTTTTTTTGCGACATGCATGCATGGAGAAACAAGACAGATGGAACAGCAATATGCCTTAAAAGTGGTTTGTAATCTGATGCGCGGTATTGCTCAAATTTAAATGCCTTCTTTCGACCCAAACAAAACAATCACATGGAGAACAGATCGAACTTTCTGACATCAACCGCGTGTTTTTTCTCTAAATGAAAATCTGCTGCTTATATTTAAGCATTCTAAAGTAGCATTTCGTTGCATTATGTATTAAAAACTGCATAAGTAAAAGTTTATTTTCTTTTTTTGTGGAAACGTGTTTGTACTCAATGTAGCGGATTTAAGGGTTACATTTTTGGCGTCACGTCCAGCCACCATACGTCTAATTTCTTCCTTTTTACTCTACGGTATGCATCTATTACACATGAAATTTCAGTAGGTAATTTTTAATAGTGCGATTACAATATTTAATTGTCCAATAATTTATTAATCTGGGTACATAGTACCAACTAAATTATCTCAGATTGTGTTTTTGTGAAAAATTCAGATATGTTATCGTGAATTAAAAAAAAAACCCAACAACACATTTTCAACATTAAGAAATGAATATTTCAGTGCACAAAAAATAAATCTGGAAATGTTTGATAGTTTCCAAACACCTCGCATAGACTTTGATTGGGTGTTTTAAAAGTTTGCAGTGACTGTACTTAATAATGTAAGAACTAATAATGTATTAGTCCGGGTATATAGTAAATATTAGTTGATTGCTGGTTTCTTGTTGTGAGAAATGTTACTGGTAATAAAAATAGATTAATTTGTGAGTATGTTACTGGTAATAAAAATAGATTAATTTGCAGAATTGAGAAATGTATATTCCAGTGTACAAAAAGAAATCAGGAAATTTGCGACATGTTTCAAACACCTCAGATATAATTTTAATTTGGTGTTTGAAAACTAACAATAATGCAAACCATGCGAGTAAAACAATTCCAGAAAAAATATTATTAATAAATTTTAAATATCTTACGAAGTAAAGAAATATCAATTATATCAACTATTATAAGGTAATATTATATATTTAACTCTTCCTAATTATATGGATGCAGCTTACTTTCGCACATTAACTAATTTTATTATACACAATAACTTTATTTTACAAGATAATACTCTACATATACAAAAAAGTCGGAATTCCTCAAGGGAGCTCTACGTCAAGTATTTTGTCCGATTTATTCTTATATCATATGAACGCAGTTATTGTAATGACCATCTTTTAATGTTTCGCTATATAGATGACATCATTTTAATTGACACCACTAACAGTGTTAGTACTTCATTTCCTATAATTTATTCTACTAATCTGGAATTTACTGAAAACCTTTTATCAAACAATAGCATTAACTTTTTGGATTTAAAAATTACATTATTGGAGAACAAAATAATTACTGATCTATATGATAAACGTAAAGATTTTAAATTTAAAGTTAATACCTTTACTCATTTTAAAACTTGCCTCCATATTTCTGTTTATAGAGATATACTCCTCAATCACTTGTTCAGAATCAAAAGTTTATGTTCCCTTCATCTTATAAACAAAAACATTAAACAATTAATATATGATGCGATAAATCACGGTTTTCCTAAGAAATTCATTTATTCTTTATTATACAATTAATAATTTTATTACTTATAATTTGCAGTAGGATGTTTATTGTCAGTTACTTTTAACATTTTGCGGATAAAAAAATACATCAATAAAAAATATAAAAAAAAATAATTACACAAAAAATAAAAAAAAAAACTATAAAATGTTAAAAACAATAATCGATAGGTGGGAAGAAGTTAGATTAAGGTGGTAGGGAGGTGCTGCTGGAAAATATATACTCATATGTTTATTTAATAAAAAAAGGGGGTTGTTGGTGGTAGGAAAAGGTACAGTGTAAGAAGAATAAAGTGTTAATTTATTATTAATGGTAATGTGTTTTTAAAGCATCCCTTGTTTATTCCTCTGGCTTTAATATGTAATGTAGTTTGAGGCTGATCAATGGTTGATAATTTAATATTACTTTATATTACTTTTACAATATTTTAAATTCACATGTTAGTTATCAAATAAGCTATCCTTTGCTGGTATATTTTAAAATGATATAATAAATTATTAACTCCCCGATTTTTGCTTTAAACAAATAAGTAACGTAATTTGTAAAATTTGGTTTTTACGGCATTAATCAATATTTTGCATTCATTAATTTTGTTTACAAAGTAAAGATAATGCCACTGCTAAATTTTTTTTTCTGTTATTAACTACAACAGATGGCGCTCTGTGTAGTAAATTCGTATTTATCGTGCATAAAGTAAATATTCATCGATATTTAACCGATTTAAAGTAAATTTTCATCGTTATTAATTAAAACTTGTTATTAGTATAAAATAATTTAACTATTCTTATTAAGTTCACAACATTTTTGTTTACTAATGTTTTGTAATTATTTTTAATAATAGTTAATTTAATTATTTATTATTAATTATATCTTTACTTTCTGATATAACTTCGTCGTTAACTGTCATCTGTAACTGCATGCAAAGTGAGATTGCAAATTTGAAACTATCCACATGGTAGCGATTGATATTTTTAAGTTTATCTTTTTGGTATTTCACTTATAGTCTTATTATTTTTCTAATATTTTTCTTTGAAATAATTTTTCCATTGCAATTAATCTTTGATAATTCAATTATTGTCTTATTATTTTTCTAATATCTTTCTTTGAACTATGTGTTCAATTGCGATTAATCGGGCAATATAAAAATCATTTTTAGGTTTATCCTAATTTCTATTCATAAATTAATCGCAATTAATGTGTCTATTTAGCATTGCCCTTGATAACGAGCTAAATACCACATTTCCAATATTATTCCAATTTTTAACAACTCCTATGTTTGATATAGTTTGTTATTAACGAGTTATTCCACATTTTGATGTTGATTTGTAGTATTATTTAATTTAAATAATGTAGTATTATTTAATTTAATTATTTAATATATATATATATATATAACGATTTTAAAAATAAACTATTTCTACATTCTGAAAAGAAACATACGAAGTTATTTTCACTTTTCTTCCCGTGAATAAAAGGAAAAACGGATAATCTTATATATTTCCGAAATATATAAAGATGTAAAAATGACCATATCATTTTCTCTTCGATATATATCTGTTAAATGTAGCGAAAGTAAGAATTCATATTATAAAATCTTTTACGCTTGTTCAACTCTCTAAACTGATAAATCGTTTTCTCTTTCGGAAAAAAAAAGATGAACAAAAGAAAGAGAGAACTACCCGTTAAAACCCTTTTCTTTTTATTTCTACTCACTACCAGAACCAGACCATCCGTGACGCACGTGCTGAAGACAATTCAACTCCACCCGACCGTCGATGACGTCAGAATTCTGACATCAGTTCACCATTTTGGCAAAAAGCCAGGAATTGTATCTGCTAGATTTGCAAGGAAACGACTATAATTTTTTCTACTGCTCTGTTTGGTTTTTCTTTTGGTCAATAACGTAGAAAACGTAGCGACTTTCTTTAGCATTTTATCACTTTTCCGAAAGAAATTGGCTAGTGAGACTCAGTAAATGCCTTGTACATAATTTTTTTTCGGTTCATTTGTGTTTAAATTTTATTTAAAAAGTGAAGAAACACTAATTTAAAGATGTCTTTGGGTTTTATAATTTATAAATTTTGGTTCCTTGAAAATATTTTTTAAAATATAGGTAAAGTTTTGTTACATAAAAGCAGGTTTTCGAAAACTTAAAAATGACATTTCAATAGAAATGGATTTTTTGACTAATGACATTGAAAAAATTCTTAGATCTAAACTAAAATATTACACGTTTAAAACAGAGTTATTAAGTATTTATTTTTTATGTAAATTATACTTGAAAAAAATACGAAAAAAAAAACATAAGGATCCATATAATCTCTAAAATAATCACGATTTTACTTTAAAAAGTACAATTTACCCTTTTAACATTTATTCAATAATACTGTTCAAATGGTGAACTCGCTGCATTTCAATGTTCAACTAACTGTAAATTTTGAAAAAAAAGCTGCATATTTAATTAAAATTAGAAAAAAGGTTTAAAAATGTATTTTTAAAAATATCCTATACTATATCAAAATATCCTATATTACTTTTTTAAATATTGATATTTTTGCCCATTTTTTAAAAAGATTTTCGAATGAATCTAATAATAAATTTAATATATTTTATTTAAAGATATTTATATATAACCATTATATAATACAAATCAACATCCATAGCGAATACAATTCACAACTGAATATCGTTCATTATGGGGAAAAAAATCTGAAATCACGTACAGCACATCAAATCATTTTAACGCAATATAGGATCAGCTGAGAGAATATACTCAAACCCAACGAGATAAGCAAATGGATTGCACAAAAAAAGAACAATGATGAATAAAAAGAAATTTGTGATGCATAACTCATTATCAACAGAAAATCACAAATAATATACGATTAATTTCTGAGGAAGAAATTAGATGACTTGCTCTAATGAAAATTTCCGCCATTGCCCAATTAATCATAACCAAAAAAGAGAAATCAAGAAATTTGGACTTCTATAACCCACATATAAATTAAATGAAAGAATGAATCAAGTGAGTAAAAAAATACAGTGAAAAAAGATGAAATCTAACACATCTTTATGTACTTTTATTTTTTAAAAAAATCCTGAAAATTAATTCCATGCTCATATTTATGAGATAATAAAAAAAAAGCATGTGCAAAAAAGTTTAAATCTCAAACAATAAAAAAAAAAAGCCTTAGAATTTTTAAAACAGGAAACTGACGAATATAGAAACATGGAGAAAAACACTTTTTTAAGGGTTTAACTTGAATGGGTAATTGCGCTGGGTGTATTAACAAAACTTACAACATCTCGCAATATAATTACCGTAAGGGTATAATCCACAGGCGTCCATGTATCTAATTCTTTGCAAGGTCCTGTATATCATTTTATCTATATTTAACAAACATTTCTTAGTAAATTGAATGCAGTTCTTCATAAAAATGCATAACTTATCCAAAAAGCATATTTAAGTAATTTACGCTCATATTCAGTAACTTTTACGAGCTCTTGTGTGTAGACCTGCATGTCAACTACAGCATTTATACATGTCATATAATGGGTATAAATTTAGTGAAACTTAATAATGCATATCATAATTAAAAATGTATTTCATCCATCTATCAGCCATTATCAATAATATGCAGTACTTTGGATAAAAAATACTATTTTAAATCTTTTGTTTATCCCTATAAATACTATGCATTTCGTATTATAAGTGAAATAGCTTATATTAAGCTTCAGCAATATATATTAATTTTATTATATATGAAATAGTTTAATACAATTGAAATATATCGCAAACTATTATGCCTTACACAACAGAATTCCATTACATAATGGTAACTCTAAATAAATAATAGCTTTTCTTTTTCACCGCAGACATATTTTACAGAATGCCTTTTTAGTGCATTTCGTAAATGCATATAAATTTTAATGTGTTTAACAGGGTATAACATCTTTAAAATTCATTTGAAACTATTTTTTTCAACTTTTGCCTGGTCCTGTAAATAAACTAATCATGTTAGAAGCTTCATTTGAAATAGGGTTTCCGTGCTAGGGTAAATATCAATAACTTCCAAAAATTTCAGGACAATTCGAGTATATTTACGAGAGTTATATTCACGAGAGTTATATAGAGAGCGAACAGACGGCCAGACAAACCGAAATCAAACTCTTTTCAACTTTGTTGGAAAATGTTGATAACAGATAGGTTAAACACTAATTTCCGTACATAGAATGAACTCATAACTTAACTCGTAAAGTTACAACTAAAGAATCTCCGAACATATTAAATTTCAAAAACTAATTTCAAGACTTCACTACAAGATCTTCTTTTATGTAAAATTAAAGAGAAAAGAACAGTAGCTGCTTCTGTATGTAATTCTTTACATGCCACATATTCACAACGAAGTATTTTGTTATAGATATAGTGAAGTCTTGTGCTGGAGAGAATCATTAAGATAAGTCACTAGTTTGTCTCCCTTTATGCAAGTTTTAAATTCAATTCGATTATCTTTTTGAAAAGCTAAGCTGAGTTAAACAAAAATAAATAGAAAAAAAATCTGTCAGTGAATCAAAGTTACAATTGGAACGCCTTCAGTCTTTTTTACACATAAAAAAACTTCTCGCGGCTACAAATCACAATAATCTCCCCCCCCCTCTCCCTCGCTTTAAATATCAGTTGCCACAAACTGTCAGAAATCAAATTTTGAATTCTGAGAAAATACATATGACAGACTTTTGAGAGGTGGTTTATTTATAATATCTAATAGTAAATATCTGTAGTAGTTTGATAGTACCTAAATTAAAGAATAGGTACATACTTTTTTAATATTCTTAATGGTAAATAACATTTTTCAGGGAATTTAAATGCTAAAAAGCATTCATGTAATTTAAGAATTTAAGTTTTATTTCCAGAAATTAATTACATTAATTAGAATATTTCAATTATACAAAAGTACATTAAGTCTTGCTCCATTCTAAATTAGCTCATAAAATTGAACAAACAAACAAACAAAAAAAATCTCTTTTTATTTTTTTCTCATTTTTTGAAAGTCTAGTGAATTTTATTAGTTTTTAAAAATAACTTTCAAC
Source organism: Maratus speculifer (assembly GCA_964019185.1). Taxonomy (NCBI): domain Eukaryota; kingdom Metazoa; phylum Arthropoda; class Arachnida; order Araneae; family Salticidae; genus Maratus; species Maratus speculifer. Next base: position 398,224,549 of record OZ025294.1, on the reverse strand, counting down.
TTTTGTAAATTTATAAATATACATGATAAATAAAATACATAAAGTTTTTAAAAATAAAAAGATTTCTTTTATAAATTTTGATTTTGAGCGCAAACTTCACTCATTCTTTAAAAAAGCGTATTTGCTGTTTAAGTATTTGTGTGTCTGAAAGAGTTTTTATAACACTAATATGAAGCAATGAATTTCTTAATCCTTTTTACTTTTTTTTGAGAGTGAGAAATCTCTTGTCTGCATTAATGAACAGCATCTGTTATGTATTGCCCATTTAGTGTCACTGCAACAAAACTCTCAATAGTTCACATAATATTATGGATGAGCTCAATCTGGGAAAATTCTCAACATTCTTTTTCTTTTCGTTAATTAATGTTAGAAGAGTGTTTCTAAAAATAACTTTTCCTTTGATTATTTTAAGTGTTTATCACAGAATATTTTAATCTAAATAGTTAAAATGCACAATTTTTAAAACTAATTTTTGGGGGGAAGGAATGTACGGAATTTTAATCTCATTTTAAAACAAAAATGTCAAATCTTTGTATGTAGAAAAGAATAAAAATTTCTAATTTTGTAAAATAAATATTTATGCTTAAAAAGATATATGTATACGAAAAATATTTGATTGCATCAATTCATTGATATGAATAATTTATTCATCGGAGTAAATATTTAATTTGTGTGCTTACATAAGACTTAAGCTAAAGCATGCATGTGCTAATTGAACATATACTAAAAAAATATTAAATACCACTATTAATAGTTCGATCATTTAAAAACTATTTTATTTAGTTAAGATAAAATACAAATATTAAATTTTCATAAAATCCATTTGCAGTTTATTTTTCTACATTCCATTTTTCAGTATTTTTTCTAGTAATCCATAATCTTGAAATGGTATAATTCGTCTAGTTTGTCTATATTATGGGGAGATGGTACTTTTTCAGCATTGTTTAAAATTTTAATAATTATGACTTCATTGCATTGTAATATTCAACTAAAAGTGCATTTTGAAAAACAAATTTTTTTAAACTGTATTTAATTTAAAATTTAATTTTAATTTTACTAACTAATTACATTTTCGTTTGCTTAAATTTACAAAATTAAATCTCTTAAGTCTATTATTACATTTATTTAAAAATTCATACATAGAGAACAAAATTTTCTTATGTCGCACATAGTAAAGCAAGACGAAATTTAAATTTTCCTTTGCAGTTTTATTCTAAAAACTACCATGCTGCTCACATGCAAAATTTTATTTACATAGACAAGTGAGGAATATTTATGAAAAATATGTACCTCTATCTAAAAGAAAAGAATCCTTAGTATTTTTAAAATATGGAACCGAAAAAAAAAATTAACACTAAAAAAAGCTAAGATTTAATTTGTGAAAAAGAACAGCGTGAATTGTATATCTTTACACCACTCAACACCAGTGGATCCCATCCCAACGTAGAATATCTGGCGTATCTGTTGAGGGTACATAAAGATAGCATTGGTTATTTCGGAAATTATAAAAGTATTTAGTAAATCGTAAAAATGTCAGCCTTCTATTGATATTATATGGTTGTGATAAAAAGATAAAAAAAAAGCATGTGTGCGTTATCCATTTAAGTGGATGGGGGGGATAAGAAATGGAGAACTTTGGAATGAAATATAACTAAGAAAGGGATACCGGAAAGAGAATAGATTGGAAAGCGCTGCTCAACGCAATCGTGTACACCTTTTACGTACATACACAAAAAATAAATCTATAAGTAAAAGAACAGATACTACCGTTTTGACATAGTATCTCCTTTTATATTTATTTGCTTGGAAACAATCTTTTATAAAAATACATTCTTCGACATAAACTTATTGAACTTTTAATATTGTAATTTAAGGTAACCGGAAAATCTTATTTTATTAATACCAATTTCGTTACATTTTTTGCATAGCATTACTGTGCAATGAAAATCTGTTTTTAAAATAGCATACAAAAGGTTTGAATTATTTTTAAATGGCATATTCAATAGCGGTATGATTGTGGTTACAAAAAAAAAAAAAATAAAATAAAATAAAATAAAATAAATAAATAAATAAATAAATAAATAAATGCAGTTACAGTAAAATATATTAATTTTTAAAAATTTATCCAAAGTTAATTCCATAACATTAATTAATATGCAATTTTTTTACTTGAAAAAATGAATTATTTCTGTAAACTTCATATAACAATAAAACGCCACAAAGAAAAATATAAGTATATAAAGATTGATAAAAACTACCTTTAACTATTTTAAATTAAATTCACAATGAATATTCTGACTATATGGGGCAATTTTTAATTTATTACTAATTAATAAATTTTTATTAGATAAAAGAAAATTTTAATTTTCTCAATTTTTTTTTCAGTGAATAATTTAAGCGTTTTAATATACAGTTAACAAAAGAGAAACCTTCATTTTTCTTGTTTTAATTAAGCAATGCTATCTTTATATCCCGAAAATGTGTACTTTTGTCCAGTGTACACTTTAAGGCTCTATTACAGTATTTTTAAAGATAAATTTAGAAAAAATAAATGATTTGTTTTCGTAAACAAAAAATTCTTAACGTTCCTCTAAATAATTATAAAATGTAATTTTAGATTTTAATTATTTGACTAAAATCAAAAGTTTCAATTTATCATTATGTTGTAATCCTCCATCACATTTTAATTCGAAAAATAAAATTAAAAAAATATAAGATAGTATATAAATAAAAAAAAGAAACAAAAAATATGAAATATGATAATAAGGTAATTTCTAATACATACAATAATTTTAATTTTTCAACCCTGATTAAGATATCTTAACATTTAATTATTCAAATATATGGCGTTGCAATAGTTTAAAGTTGTCCTTAATTATATATATATATATATATGAACATATATATTATATATATTAAATATATATTGTAATATATATTATATATATTAAACATAATTTGTTCTATATAATGCATGTGGTATAGTAAATAAGTTCTAAAACAAAGCGTCAAATCTTTAAATACATTGCAAAGTAATGTGATATTATCCAATGATACACGAACATTTACAATGTTAAGTTTTGACATTTTAAAATATAAGAAATAACAAATCTTTATTTAGTTATTGATCTTTATTATTGAGAACTACAAGATGAACAATTTAAACGTAAAATCAATATTTGCAAAAATATGAAAAAATCTTATCTTTGTTTTTATAATCTATTAATAGTTTTAAATTAAAGTTAATCACCAAAAAGAAAATTTATTTTAATATTACAAATTAACCAAATTTTGTTCTTACCAGAATGATTTCATTTATAGCTCACATTCTTAGAAATTTTTTAAAAATGATCATTTCTTATTCATCATTTTTATTTTATTTTATTTTTTTACTTATTGCATGAAGAGGCTGCGCGTTTTCAGACTGAAAAATATTTTTGAGAATGAAGTAATTTTTAATAGAGTAAATAACATCAAGGTTGTAGTAAGAAAAATATTTGAAAGGGGGATTTGGGGTCAAAATTAATTTTTTTCCTTATTTAAAAGACACTTCTAAAACATAATTTTTATCAGATTTATTATGAAGAATAATTAAAAAATGTAGCTATTACAAAAGGAAAATTTAATGTTTGAGCCTTAAGCATTGAAAACAAATTTACAATGTCTGTGTTGATGATGATGTTGCTCTGGTAATGTATGCGCATTGGTATCAGTAAATTAATTTTTTAAGGTGTTTTGCACGAATGTTCAAAAATTTTATAGTTAAATATGTTTTAATGGAAGCATGAACTGAAACAGTCAAGTTAACCATAATTTTTAAAATACTGATAATTTAGAAATAAATGTTTAGCAGAATTTTCCAAGAATTTCTTTTGCAGGATCTATGTTAGGCCATTTTGTTGGACAATGTTAAGACATAGCCTAATTTCAGAAGAAAAAAAAAATTCCGACTAATACTTAGTCTTCTATTTACTTTAACACACAAAAAAAACTGAAGAGGGATTAAAGCCTATTGGCCAATGGTCGATCGGCAAAGACGATTGGGGGTTATCCACTCATAGGCTATGGCCTTGAACAATACCGTGATATTTATTGTTGCATTTCTATAACATTGCAACCATTCCAAATTATTCCACTATGTTACTTTCTAAAGCCTTTTTTTTTTTTTTTTTTTTTTTTTTTTTTTTTTTTTTTGCGCGTTTTTGCTAGTTGCACCATAATAATAGCTGAAATCATAACTTTATATTTAAGTTAGTATCAAATTTATTGATATTCAGAAAATCCATATCTAATCAAGTTTCAATTCCATAAGCCTAAATTTAATGACGGAATATTCATAAACTTTATAGATATTTAAATTTCTTAATCGCACACTTTGTGTCATCATTTATCAATTGTTTTTATATGCATAAAATGAAATGAAATCATTTTACATGCTGAAATTTCTGAACTTGCAAATTTAAACGTAAATTAAAATTTTCGAAACAAAGCAAATAACTTAATAAAATTATTGGAAAGAAAATGTATTGCACAAAATGCAATTCGACATTAAATCACAATTCATAGCATTTTAAAAATAAATGATATTTACATTTAAAAATTATGTTTTTTGTTTTAAGAACTCAATATGAAAAGAATAAAATGAATTTATATATAAAAGGAAACATATGATAAAAAATGTAAGCATATTCTGTATAATACACATCATTAAAGATCTACATAAAAATCTACAAGGTCAAAAAAGTTGAAAATTATAGAGACAACACATAAAAAGATTTATATTCTTACCCAAATCTCTCCAGTACTGCACGATGTATTTAGTAATTGGAGAATTCCCACTGTATGGAGGAGCCCAGGAAACACTTGCACTTCGACTCCAAATTTCTCGAATTTTTACATCCAGTGGTGAAGCAGGCACCTCTAAATATATATATGTGAAATTAATATCTAGACAGTATTGTTTAAATTTTTTTAAATTTTTTAAATTTTTTCTTAAAACAGTTGCTTATATGTTCATTTGTACTTTAATGTGTATTTTAAAACTAAGACTACCAATGCTTAAAAAAAAAAAAAAAAAAAAAAGCTCACTTTTTCCCTCTTCTCCTTCCTTCCGATAGTGTCAATTTTTTCTTATACATTTTTATACTTTAATTTAGAATATAGGTTTGGGGCTGTCCATTAATGATATCACACTTTTTCAATTTGTTTTTCTCCCTACCACTCCATTGTCGCAAAATGTCACACTTCACCATACCCTCTCCCACCCCCTCGTCACACATCACGCTTTATTACATAAACATATATTTTTATTTCAGAAAAAAGTACCAAGTTAGAGATCGTTTTTTAAATTTTACTTTTAAACTTTTTTTAGTGACATAAAGACATAACAATAAAAAGGATTCATGTACTTATTTGATATTAAAAAAGATTAAAGTTTACAAGAAAAACATTAATATACAACAGTAATAAAATATTATTATGAAAATGCAGGCAAAAATAGAAATATTGGAATTTGAAATGGAAATTAATATATTTCGCTTTAAATCTTATCTTTATAAACACAAAGTATTTTAATTTCAAAATTTAATTTGCTGATTTTTAAAGCTTTTTATTGTTATTTAAATATGTCATGTCACATTTCTTCTTACTTCTCCCACCCCCAAGTCACAAACTGTCACAGTTTCGCGACCCCCCCTTCTTCCCCCCCTCCAAGTATGACATTTACGGACGGGCCCTTTTCTCTCTGACTGACTTTTTTTAAAAACACGTTGAAAGACCAGAAACATACATTTTGAAAATTATATTGCATTTCAATTACATAAATTTTATTATATTTTTTACGCTTAAAAATAGTTGTTGGTTACTCTAAAGTTTAAGACGCCCTCTGACGGAATTTTTTGAAAGATAATCTTTAAAACTTATTTTCAAAGAAATATTGACATAAAGAATAGTTTTAGCGAAAACCGACCAACTTTTCCACTTTTTATAATCATTTGAAATTTGAAACTCCCCTCCCTCATTGAACACAGTTCAGTTTGCGCTACTTAACCACTCCCAACGATTCAGATTTTCATCTCAAAATTTAAGTTTATGTCTAAGCTTCTAAAAAATTTTTATAAGATGCAAAAAATAACGGTAAAAAATAGTTGTACGTTACTCCAAAGTCTAAAGCGTCCTCTATCGGCATTTTTTGAATTTTATCTTTATAATTTATTTTCAAGATAAAACTGACAAAGAATAATTTTAGTGAAAATCGCAAATCAATTGACCAATTTTTCCGTTTTTTATAATCATTTGAAATTTGAACCTCCCCCCCCCCTTCCCCATAGTTCAGTTTGCGCTACTTAACCACTCCCAACGATTTAGATTTTGAGCTCAAAATTTAAGTTTATGTTTAAGCTTCTAAAAAAATTTAATGAGATGCAAAAAATAACGGTAAAAAATATTTGTTCATTACTCGAAAGTCTAAAGCGCCCTCTATCGACATTTTTTGAAATTTATCTTTAGAATTTATTTTCAAGACAATACTGACTTAAAGAATAGTTTTAGTGAAAACCGCAAACGAATCGACCAATTTTTCTGTTTTTAGCACTTTCCAACAAAGTTGAAAAGTGCTTATGCATTGGGTTTGCCTTGCCGTCTGTCCGCGCTCTAACTCCCGTAAATATAATCGGATTGCTATGAAATTTTTGTACGTTATTGAGGTTTGCCCTAGCACGAACCTATTGAAAATGAAGTATCTACCATGATTTTAGTTTATCTACAGAGAGAATCAAAAGTTTCCCATTACATTACGGCCTATGGGGAAAAATCGTTAATATACTCGGATTACCATGAAATTTTAGGACGTTATTGACGTTTACCCTAGCACGAACCCTATCAAAAATGAAGTTTCTACCATGATTAGTTTATCTACAGGACGAATCAAAAGTTTCCCATTACATTACGGCCTATGGGGAAAAATCGTTTCAAAGGAATTTTAAAGATGTTATACCCTGTCAAACATATTAAAATATGTATTCTATAAAATATAAGGTGAAAATGTAGCTATTATTCATTTACAGGGCCAAACAAAAGAATTCCATTAGATAATGGTAAAAAGGGGAATTGTGTGTGACATATTTTAAATATATTAAGCTTTTTCATGTATAATAAAATTGATATATGTCACTGAAGCTTAATATAAATTATACGCTACTGTCTTGCATAAAATGAAGTACATAGCATTTACAGGGCCACACAAGATTTCAACTAGTATATTCTTTCCGAAGTACCGTATATTTGTCAGATGATGGCTGGTGGAAAGATGAAATGCATTTTAATTATGATATGCGCGTTTAGATTTCGCTAAATATATGCACATTATATCGTGTGTATAAATGTTATAGTTGATATACAGGGCTACCCAAAAGAGCTCACCAACGTTACTGAATATGAGCGTAAATTATTTAAGCGGGGTTCTTAAATAAGCTATGCATTTGTACGCTGAGATTTACTCAATTTACTGAGAAATGTTTGCAGAATATAGATAAAAGGATATACAGGGCCACGCAAAGAATTCGGTACATGGACGCCTATGAATGATGATTTATGAGAATGTGATTTCAGTTGTTTTAAAATTGTTTTAGTTTACAATAAATTTTAGCCTAATGCTGACGTGTAATAAAGGTACAATGTAAACTACAGGGCTGAACAAAAGTATTCAAGTATGTTTCCATTTAATAGTATGGATTGCAGAAAAAGAAATTTCAAGCTACTGGGTATTTCTTGCTAAACTAAATTTTCCATTATATCAACTGACATATGAAATACAGGGCTGTTCAAAAGTACTGGAATACATATTTGGGTACATTTGTCTATACACTATTATTTCCCTAAATAACAAAGTTTTGTTAAAGATTTCATTAAGTGTTGGAAAGTGCTTCATAATCTATGCTTAACGCATGATTTTTCTTACTTGTTTATAATCATTTGAACTTTTGAACCCTAAACTTTAATGCCGCATTTCTCCTTCGGAAGACGTTTGGGACCCTTAGTTCCCTATTTAATATTGTTTGTCTTCATGTGTACTATCCACCCTTAAAGTTTGTACCATGAGTTTAGAAACACCCTGTATAGAACGGTTTCTTTTAAACTTGCATTATTGAGAGGTATACTATTTGCTTTTCTTTAAAATAGAATCAACAAAAGCATATTTATTAATAAATTTGAAATAGATTCAATTTAAGATATTTAAATTAATACCAATGTATAACACACTGAAAATAATATGGCTAAAATGCTTTACAATTCTCTCAAATTTAAATGAGGATATGAAAATTTTCAAGTGTGGGGGAATACTTTTTTAATGATGTAATTATAGTTACATGTAGCATGTACTTATCTAATTTATTTATTTATTTACTTTTTATTTCACACTCCTGATATAAAAAGAAAGAAAGAAAGAAAGAAAACAAAAATACAAGCTATTACAAATTTCCGATTATAAAATTATTTTTATTCCTCCACACATAAAAAAAATTCAGATATTCTCATTCATATGAGAAAATCTAAAAGCTTTTTTGCCATATTACATGCAACAAAAGTCTGCTTAATAATTCATCTTCACAAAAGTAAAAAGAAGAAAGTCTTTCTATTTGTTGAAATCTAAATAATCTGTAAATGGTATGCAAAAATATAATTCGAATGAAAGACTAATTCAACATATAACATGCCGACATTTCCCCCAAAAGTTATATAAGAAAGGGCATCTCATGATGAAGCGGCTCACCAATATTTCGATACCAATAATATTTTATGCCAAAACGTGCGTATTGTCAAAAGTTATTTCACAATGACAGAAGAAATAAATATTATTCTGTTCTTACTACAAGCTGTACGTTTAAACATTAGAAGCTGTATGTTATCTGTTGTATGCTGCAAAGATAAACATTTAAAGCATTCAAACATTCGCCAGTTGTGTAGTTGCACATGTTTAAATATGGCCTGTATACATGTATAGCATTTGTTGTATTGATTTATTGCTTTACTCAACTAATTTCAAAAGGTGAAGAAAACCATTGGTCTGGTATATTGCTCAGAAAACATTTAATTTTAGTTATAGGCATTTAGGCACAAGTAACTTTTCTTTCTGTTTTGAAAACAAATTTTAATAAAAACATTAATTTGTCTTTATGTATATTATATATATATAACCATTATACAATACTACTATTTAACATCAAAGTGTAGAATAATCCATAAAATAACAAACTACAACAAGCAGAGGAGTTGGCAAATATTGGAACAGATACGAAGTATTGGAAATGTGGTATTTGACTCTTTATCAAGGGTAATACCAAATAGACACATTAATTTCCGATTAAAAATCAGGATTAACCTAAAAGTAATTTCTAAAATGCCCTATTAATCGCCAATGCAAAATGTAATTCAATGAAAAATACTAGACAAACATTAAACCATATACTATTAAAATGAAATCACATGTGTGATATTCAATGGAAAAATTTACAAGTCAGAATTGTAAAAATAAAGGAAAAGATAAATAAAAGATGATCGTTGGAAAATAGAAGCGAAAAAAAACTATGAATAGCTTATGGAATTAGAGGAGCACATCATACACATAACTCATAGTAAAAATATGTTATTTCTTCAATTATTGTCAACATTAGTCCTAAAAATTGCAAGACAATACTTAGCTCCTTATAAAATGTCAAAAATTAATGAAAATAATTATATATATTTTTTCCACATAAAGCAGAAAGATTTTAATTGAGCTTTTATTCGTATATATAAAAAAAAATATATGCAGGGATTTCAATCTTCACAATGTCCAAATAAATAGTTAATTCCATTTACATCCATATTTCGCTACTGTTTTAAACGCAAATTTGAAAGAAAAAATTATATTCGGATTACTGAAAATTTTCAATAGTAGTTTAAATTAATTTAAAATATCAAAGTAAATTAATAAACATTCACTGCAATAGGTAATTATTCATTTTTCTGATTCATGAAAATATTTATTATCTGATATGTAATTATGCAATTTATATTAAAAAAGCAATAAACTTAAGATATTTGAATTTTAGTCTCTCTATATTTATCCTGCAAATTTATCATTTGCAGGATACATTTGCATGCACTTATGATACAATGAAAATATTTGGGATATGTAAGCAGTGTAGATCATTAAGTTATGTATTTCAGTAGAGCTTACGTTTAGGCATGTATAACCAATATTTATTGTTAATTAGAAGTACTAGTAGAAAATCTGCTGTTTTCGATTAATTCTTGCCACAAAAATTGTAGCATAAAGAATATAAGGAACCCAATGTATAATTTTATAATAGCCTGCAATATTTGCACTATGCGTAATAAAGATACTAATGTCTCTTAATTTTAATTTCCTTGTAACATTACTATAAATTCTTGAAAATTTTGGGAAATAACTTAATAAAAATTCAAACTGGACATTTTCAAAATATTCTCTTCCTATTTAAAAAGCAAATTACCCATCACAAGTAGCCTTATTTTTCTTTCATCGCTTCCGAATTCATTCTCAGCAAGGCATGTATAAAGAGCACCGTCATCTCGATCTGTTGTTCTTATAATCAGCTCTGACATAACACCTTTGGGAACAAGGGTTTCAAAAATTTCATACCTGAAAGTTTTACTTTACATTAATCAAAATACATTTAAAACGAAAAAATTCAATAAAAAGTTTTAAGAAGATTCCCAGAAAAGATATAAAGTGATATACAAGAAATATATAAAACAAATTAAAGAGCGCTTGCATGCATACGCAAACTTATAGTTCTAGAAACATTAGAAGAACGGCGCCATACATTGGCTATATTTTATTAACATTAAATAAAGATTATTTTTTAATTTATGTAAAAAAAATAATTTAAATTAAAAAAAATAATAAATTACCATAACTTTTTCCTAAACCTCCTGAACAAAAAAGCATTAAAATGGATAAATAATATTGTGATATCTGTCAATCTAAGATTTAATAAAAAAAATATTTATCAAAATTATTTTATTTCATTTATTAATGAAATTACTTTAGCTAATATTCCCCAAAAATATCCAATTGAACATTAAAATTAAGAAATAATTCTGTTATTACGTATTAATGCTGCATATTGCAGAAGTGAAGTACAAAAACATTTATTGTACTAATAATTATTAAAAAATAAATTTAAAATAAAGGGTAGTTTTTACTAAAAGTACACATCTTTGCGATATTTTTTTGAAAAATGTATACATTTTGCTTCATTCAAACTTCCCTACTATTTTATTAATTAATAGAAAATTGTACATGCATTTGGTTTGTTTATAATTAGAACGGAAAAAAATATGTAGTTTGGTACCTGTTGTTTTTATGATTACATAAAACAATCAGCAAGCTTTACAAGATATAGATCCTATGAAAATTAATATTTATTGTGCTTTATCACTATAATAAGGATTGAGGATCTCAGAAGCCAAGGGATACAAACGAAAAAAATTAGATATGGAGTAAATTGAGTTCAAAGTTTGAGCTACAATAATAATTGACTAAATTAAATTATGAAACTGTTGCTTATTTCGTAATGACCTTTGAATTCTTATTTAAATAACTATCAAAGAAAAGCGGAATACAATATATTTTATTTAGACAGAGATAAAAATGTTACATAGTTAAGTAGTTTAAAGATCTTAAGTAATTGACCTGAAGAACGCAGTGCACGATTCAAAAATCACTCGTATTTCTTTTCCTCCAGACAAATAATGTTATTTCCAGATGACCCATGCACTTAAAGATTTTCAATTTTGTGACTTTAATCCCTTGGCAAATGGCGTCCTCATTGTTACTTTTATACTTGTTATTTACTTGCTTAATATTAAATTTTTGCTTTCAGAAACATAAAACAAAGAAAGAACTCTGTCCAATAATCAAAGTTCTACATTCAATTATTTTTTAAAAAAGCAAAATTCATTGAAAATTTTATAATTATAATTAGAGGCTCTGGCTTTTAAAGTTCTATATCTGCAAAAATATACTATATCTGCAAAACTATAAACTATATCTGCAAAAAGTTAATATCTGCAAAAAAGTTAAAAGAACTAAAAAAACAACATATATAACACAAAAAAATTTAAATGTAAAAGGCTATTTATAAGTAGTTTATTAAGTACATCTTATTAAGTATCATTCCTGTAATCCTTTTTTATTATTTTAAAAACTCTTATTATTTTAAACTTCTAAGCACGACCATGCTTCTTGAATATACATTTCATTGTTCAGCATTTTTTTTTTCTTTGGTATGTGTGTGTGCCAATAGAATTTAATCATAATATATGTAATATATATGTAATTTTAAGATTAGTAAGATTAAAGTAAGGTTAAATATATATGTAATTTATAATATAAATAAAAATAATATAAATAAAACAATTACTGAATACCTTACACATTTTAACGATGGAAATATATTTTTAGAGCCCGATGTTACTTAGGCAAGATGATACAAACACTTTTATGAAATTAAATATTTCATAATTTACCCAAATTAATAAGGACTCTCCACAATATAATATTCATGTTTCTTTTTTCGATTGCTTATTAAACAATAAAGAAAATTAATCAAAATCTCAAAAATTTTAACTATGTATTTTTAATTGATAAGATATTAAAATGCTTGAATTTAAAATTTATGAAAAAGAAAGTATCAAAATATCCGCATTTGATACATAATTATTGCTCAACTTCTAAAAAGTTCTTTATTCTTTAAAATAAATTTTTTTGATGATATTTACACAATATGTATATTTTTGTTAATTTTATATATTAATAAAAATATTAGAATAATTATGAGTTGGACAATTGCATCATAAATTATTCTAAAAATATGTACTAAAATAAATACAGATTACTAAATGATACTCCTATATTATATATTTAAAATACACTTAAAAATTTATGAACGTTTCATTTTTTAAATAATTACGGTACTTTGTAGAAGAATTTAAAAAATATTACTTCCTTAATATTTACTAAGAGAAAATGTTTAGCTATTTATTTCTTCATAATGCCAAATCAAGACATGCATACACGTATCAATATTACATATTATGTGACGCATGCTTGAAGATATGTAACATATTCACTTCAATAGATATTAAAAAAGAAAAAAAATCTATACATACATGGAATGTTCAGCCCAATAATTTTATTCAATTTTACACATACTTTGATAAACTAACGGATTTTACCTAAAATATCCACAGACATCATACACCTAAAAATCACAGATTAATCTCAAAAATAGACTTAGACTCTTGTCTACTGTGAGCTTAGTAACTTAATTTAAAAGGATTTAGAAAAATGTGTTTACATTAGATAGTTATACATGCAGAAGCATTTTCCATAAAATAAAAAAAACTATTACAACCATTAAAGTATAAGCAATTTCAAAGTTACTGTAATTGTTTTTATAACAATATCAAGTGAAACTTCGAACCTGTCATCGCCGCTATTACTAATAACATTTTCATCTCTTCTCCATGTGACAGCAAGTGGTTGGTCTCCGAGTGCTTCACATTTCATTCGTGCGCTGTCACCCTTTTTAGCATTTACAACAGCAAACGTTTCTTCAAAACGGGCAGGAACTAAGAGAATAGAGAACAATAATTAGAAACGGAGAAATAACTTATTTCAATAGACATCATGAGGGACTTGCAACCATAGTAAACTAAATAAGTTTAAACAAATATATATATATATATATAAATAATCCATTTAGATGGTGCCCAAAATCTGCAATATCAGTTCCATAATAAACCTAATATATTTCCACATACTTTCCTATACATGTCATTTGTTTGTAGATTTTGTTAACAGTGTCAGTGGTACAACAGATTTTTTACACTTTTTAGATCGACTATTCTCTTTCGCTCTCTCTCTTTTAATGTACTTAGTCTACTATGGTTGCAAATTCCTTTATACATAGCTTTGAATATCATTTAATGAAACTTCTTTAAAAGACAATCTGGTTTAACAAAAATCATCCATTTAACAGCATAAAAAAATACAGATTGTTTTCTGAATGGAGATTAATTATATATATATATATATATATATATATATATATATATATATATATATATATATATATATATATATATATATATTACAGTGACTGCAATCAAAAAAAGGTTTCATTAACAACATATCGCTAATTAAATTAGGTATATAAGTAACAGTGTCACAGTTTCAAACTTTCACATAAATATCATGCATAAAAAAGTTTAAAGAGAAAGATACAAAACAAGAAAAAAATATTATGCACAATATAATTAAATAACGTAAACAACATTTTATTTTACAAAATGTACATAATCTATACTTACATGCAAACTTTTTAAAAAAATAAACAGTAGAAAGTATATTTAACAAAAATTCAAAATAAGAGTGGTTATTTGCACAAGATGAAAAAACACGAAATCCTTACGATATGAATCTGGATACTAAATAATTTTATGTTATCTACTTAAGTATATCGCAGGTATTTCAAAAATTTGTTCTTGTACATGTATATTATATTACATATGTACACACATGATGAAAATTTTATTTGCTATAAAAAAAGTCCTTCATTATAAAAATAATTCCCCAAAAATAACAAAATGATTATAAACATTAAACAGTTCAGGCAAAAAAAAAAAAAAAAAAAAAAAAAAAAAAAAAAAAAAAAAAAATTACTTCATTAATAACATAAAGGATACTTTCAGAAATTCTAGAAAAAAATGTTATCATACAAATTAAAATATTGATGTAAGATTAGCAAATAACGTCAGTTTCGAATTGTTATAAAACACATGAAGTTATTATATAATATGCAAAAGAATAAAAATAGTTCTAAATCGTTGGAAACATATGTTGATTAACATTTATAGAGAATGTTAAACTTTCATACATAAAAAAAATTCACCACAATCGAAACAAAGAAAAAGAAAACAACCAGTAAAAATTTTTGCTGAAAGTTCTTTATTTAAAAAGGTTTTACATTCGAGAAAATAAATATTTATTGCGCACGATTAATATGAATATTTTTTTACTACCTTACCATGAACCGTTAAAGTAATCGACTTTTTCAACGGTTTACCCAGACCATTATTTGCTTCACATTCATATTGGCCAGCATCATGGGCCTTAACATTTTCCAAAGTCAATGTTCCATTATTATGTGCTTTCACCGTTTTATTCTCTTTAGGCAACTGATTTTCAATATCTGAAATGAAAAAATAAAGTAAATATTTAAAGGTTATTAAAATGTGCAATATTTTATATACAACTAGATTTTATGTTATAGATTTCTTTCAAATATGCATAAAAAATATATGCCTTCTTTGATACATGTCGTTTCATCTTATCTTAGTTAATAAGATTATAGATTTGCTGCTTAATGTTTAATTTATTTTTATCGTTAAATAGGTTTCTCCCATTTTGTATAGTATGCAAAAAAATGTTTTTAGAAGAAAAGTTACATATCCTAAGAAAACAAATAATTTCAGATTGTAATGCGCGAACCATCTTTAAAAATAAGTAATTGTATCCTTCAATGTACTTGAATGATATATTTACTTATTGGTGATACATTAAGGATACATTTACAATAGACATTGTCACATGTTACTTTTTTTTTATCAGACTATGAAGAAGAAATTTATATGTGTTATTGCTCTATTTAAATTTTCTAATGATATGCATTTAAATATTACTTAATTTTATTTTGCACCATTCACAAATATATGTAATATTTACATAATATTTAGATAATTTTTATTAATATTCTGAGTTATATTTCAGAAAAAAATGCGCAAGAACATTAGAAAGATGTTCAGCACCCTTTTATTTAAAAAAAAAAGAGTATTGAATTTTAAAATTATGAAAGATAATTAGCTTTTTTTTTTCTACTTTAAAAAAAATTCCTTGCATCTGTCAGCAGAATTATTAAAGTTGGATAGTCTTGTTTCAAGAGTTACTAAAATATTTGTCAAAATGCAATAAAGTTATGTTTCATTCACATATTCAGTATATTTTTAAAAATATAGCCCTACTAAAACAGCTTCTTACAAAAATAAAAATTCTGTAAAATATTCTGAAAAGACACTTTAGCTTCAAAAACTTCAAAATATATACTAAACACTAATTGCTTAAAAGACGTGAATGCCAATAAAAATACTAAAATATATTTTAGTATTTTTACTGACATTCACGTCTGACAGTATATTGTCAGATGTCGATTGGTTCTTTCAATAATCAGAACACATAAGGAACACAAATACAGAGCACATAAAATACTAGAAAGCGAGAAAAAGGTTTTATACAAATGGTATTTGTTTTTATTATGTATTCTGATGATAAGTGAGAGAATCAATTTGAAACATATCAATACATTCAGTTTATTTGACTCCTTGTAAGCAAAAATGTGTTTAGTGTATATTTTAAAGTTTGCGAAATATATATTTTATGGTGTTAATATTTTTGGACGTAAATTATGATTTATCTTTATAGTTAATATAATATTGTTAAACGTATTAAATTAGAAGATGCGCCATAATTTCAACAGCATCCAATTTCAAAAATCAGTCAATACTACTTTTTTTTTGCAAATCAAGGAAAAAAGATCTTATATATGAAAAAAAGGCAAACTGATAAGAATACGAATATGTAGTTGATAATATTTTTCCTTTTCAATAGTGCAACATCATTAACAACTTAACTCCACAAACAGATTTTTAAAATAACTTTAAAGTTATTAAAACCGTTATGCAACTCGTCTATAATTATTGAATAACGTTATATGATATTTATATGGCTCTAAAGATAAACAATAGATTTCGTTATGTTAGGAAACATTTTACAACAGTGCAATAGTGAAATCAATATTTAAAAAGATATTCATAAAGGATAAAATAGCTCAGAATTTTAGATAATATTTGAATTAATATTTTTTAATTAATAATTTTCTGTTGTTAAAAAAATGGAACAAAGGAAGTTTATCGTAGAAATGTTTAAAACAAGGTGTCCTAAATTAGAAAAAATTAATATTTCTAAAATGCAAAATATAAAGACTAAGATTCAATGTTTAAAATAGATATTCAAATTATTTTTCTATATCTTTAGTTTGTTTATTTTTAATGTCTATATTTGATATTTTATTCATATTAGTTAATATCAGACAGTATTACATAGGGTTTTATAGTGATGACTCTTAATGATTTCTCTTGCAATGATATTAGAAAAGGTCAAGTAATACGATTTAGTTAACAATAATTTATGAGAACAAATATATTTCTCATTCTATCAGTACCCATATAGTCTCTTTTAATCTTGACATAAGCTTTATAACTTACAATTGTTTTATTTATCATGTTGCATATAGTTATTACAGTTTTATAAAAAGATCTAAACATTTTAAAAAAATTGTAGTCTTTGGCTACACAACGCCTACAGTGAGTCTCTCTACTGAGAAGTTTCTTTTTCTTTATTCACAAATGAAAATGTAAAACACAAACAAGTAATCAGTTTTCAAACTCGAGATTCAAAATATTCTACTACGGCTGGGATTCATTGGCCATTTTTTATTTTATTTTTTCATATGTATGAAAATAGTTCAAGTATCGTGACTATATCACGAAGGATATACTACTAGGTACTTAAACTACTTTCATTCAAAAATGATAATAACGAATTTAAAAAACCGACCAAATAGTCCTAACGGTAGTTGAAGATTTTAAATCTTTAATTTTAAAAGTAGATTTTTAAGAATATTTACACGTAACAATGAAAGTTAGAGTAGAGAGATTTAGCCAAGCCATTTTAGCAAAATTTCAAACGTTTTTTAAAAGAGTGTGCCTAACTTTTTTTAAAGTATACTATTAATTAACATAAGCTTACGCATAAATAAAATACACTTTGGGCTATAAAGCTTATGTGGTGAATAAAAGAAACAATGTGTGTATTGGTAAAAATTCTCATACTATTATAAGCCATAACATACTTCATATGATTTGTTCTAATAACATCACAAAAAATCCTACACGTAGTCATCGTCATAAAACCACATAACAATGTCTGATAATAAATGAATAAATTAATAAAATATAAAGATTAAATTTTGTAAATTTCTAATAATTTAAAATTCCAATAAGACTTTAATTACATTTCTTGTAATTCAAAATATATCATCGTATTTATAAATAGTTTAAATGTAACATTATAATTTTCCAAAGTTTATTTTTAAATTTTAGCTTCAACACTGCAATTACTATTACTCTAGTAAAGAACAATTTTTCAAAGAGGATGAGGCTCAAAAACTATTAAATTCTATACACTGAAGTGTGTAAAAGTGCCTAAATTTTTATTACATTTCTACATCTATAAAGTTTGTGACACTTATGTTTGT
The DNA here is from genome assembly GCA_964019185.1 of Maratus speculifer. Classification (NCBI taxonomy): domain Eukaryota; kingdom Metazoa; phylum Arthropoda; class Arachnida; order Araneae; family Salticidae; genus Maratus; species Maratus speculifer. The sequence goes on along the minus strand of OZ025294.1, from coordinate 398,206,088 downwards.
TAAAAATAAATATTATTTTAATTATTAAAGATAAAAAAGTTTTTCAAACTTACAACATTAATAACAAATTACACTAATTGCAAATTCGGTGTACATAACATTTTCAATATATATTTCATATATTTTAATATATAAGGCAATTAAGAGGTTGAATTACATGTAACTGGTATAGACATGTTTGATCAAATTAGAACTTATCACATATACAACATTCGTAAAAAGAAAAAAAATAACCCTTACTAATTTCAAAATATTTAAAGTTTCCTTTATAAATTGAATAGAATATTTAGACCATTTGACAGAGGTGATTTACAATAATATTCTCTTTTTTGTTTGTAAAATTTACATTTACTTAAAAGATTTAATAACATTCTTAAATATTTCTTATTTATTAACTTAAAAATAAATGTACAATTCCTATATAAACTAGTCAGATGTAGCATTCCCAAAACTTCCTTCTTTCTTACACATCTTAATATTTCTGAAAAATGCAGCTTAGCAGCGACACCGGTTAGGTGGTTTGCACAAAAGTCTAGTCAGCAATAACTTGCGTCACTTTTAACTGAAACTAAAGTTTGATGAAAAGGAAAGTAAAAAAAAGGAGAGACACCCATCTTTATTCACAAATCATTTACAACAAAATAACAAAAAAGTGTCATTAGTCTGAATTATGTTTTCTTTTCGAATATAAATGCATCTTTTTAAATAATCGATTATTTGCATATTAGAAATCTCAAGTTTTATTTTTCAGTTAGCAATATATCCAATTTTGATACTTGGTGCTCCTTGGATCATATCAGTCTGGAAATGTACATATTTTGGGTTTTTTTTCTTTAATGTCATGATTCAAGAGGAGAGTCAAAATTTGAGGGTTCTCATGTTAAATAAATGCATTGAACTTTATGTGTTCGCCGAAAATCATGAGTTGAAATGTTTATTTTAATGAGATACAATGATTGGTCTCAAGTATAATATAGGCCATTTTTTCTAGTCAAATATATATTTTAAATTATAAAAATTAAAAAGTATTCATGATTAAAAAATTATGAATTATAACTTACATTAATTTTTACATACAGCGAATCATATTAATAAAAAACGTGCGTGTTTAAATTTATAGCACATAACAATAACAAGCACATAGCACATTACAATTTTTTCCGGTGGTTATAAGAGGCCGCCTACTGCTATTGTTCAGCTTCGCATAAGAAAATTGCAAAATTTACCAAAACGTTGTAAGTTCCCCATTATATTTTTCCTGGTCAATGATTGAATAACTTTAGAAATTTTCTTGGTAAAATCTTTAATTTTTCTAATTTTATGAATAACACTAATAACACTAAACACATTTACTCTGTGAAAATTTAAAAAGAAAATAGAATTCAAGAAGATTTCAAGAAGTTCAAAAACAGTGTAAAAAGCGGGTGTTATTTAAAAATACAAAAGTTAATAATTTTTTTAATGTATAGACTTTTTATTTCAAAAATTGTATTCATATACTGAAGAAAAAATACAATGTTTTGGATCCGATAAAATCTTTTGATTGCTCGGAGGAATGAGTAGAAAGGAACTTTGAAACTAGTTTATGAAAACACTAATATTTCATCATTTTGAAACAAATCTTACTATTTTGCTTAGTCCAGATAATATTTGGTACTGGTTGACCAGTTGCCTGACAGTGCAGCACTACATTTTGACCTTCTAAAACTTCTTGGTTTTCAGGTTCTTTCACCCAAGAAGCAGGCTCTGCAATGCAAAAGGAATTTTTAAAATATAATTAACACAAAAGTCTTGCAAGTTTTCTGACAAACTAATCATTCAACATATGTACATTATTTAGACCAATGGTTTCCTAATGGTGCTGTAAAAACAGGGCTTCAGGACTCATGCCATAAAAATATAAACACTGAATTAATTCAGAAGAGCCTATACTAATCAGCATACAATATTAATAGCCCTGATGTTAAATCAACCGAAAAATTCTTTAAAATCTTTTCTTTTGCACTTGAATATTTTTAAATGATGCTTTGAATAGACTTTTACATTTGAAGAATGTACTTTTTCGATTTTGCTTGCAGATTCATTCTCAAAACACTTTAAATTTTTGGAACCAAGCAACTTATTTTTTTCCCTGAAATTGAAAGTGTTTTCATTATGAAGCAGTAAGAAAATTTCTAAAAAATGATAGCTGTTACGCTATGAAATTTAGAATTGATATATTTGACTCAGAAACAATCATTTTAAAAAGTTGAAATGCAAACGAGAAATTTGTAAAGAGTGAATCCTTAGATTTAACATTAGCTTGCGAATTCATATGTCGATAGTGTAAGCTCTGGAGAAACGAAACGGGATTAAAATTAAAAACTAAAAATACATTCGTAAGAAAAATTATATGAATCTTATCTCTGCTTTCACTAAAAATGTAAAAACCATTATAATATGAAACTTTTTGATTTATCAAGCTTTGGAAAAGCATTTGCATGGCTAGATTTTTGCAATATTTTATATACTGGTTGTAGTTGGGAAAAAAAATTAGTACTATGCTGAAGTTCCGCGTTTAAAGAATATAATTGTTTTTCACAGGCATAGCACGAATTTTCCAAATATCTCTATTTGACATTTTCTTACTATTATGTTACTTTCGTCTTTTACTGCCTTTTTGCAAATCAATGGCAGAAACCGCATTTCTAAACAAAATAGTTAATCAATATTATAGAAACGCATGTATATAAAAATGAAATATCGTTTAGTACTTTTATGTATTTGTCAGAAATATAATATACCATCTCACTTTATTATTAAAATATCTAAGAGCCTTTATATTAACTTGCATAAAAATGGTAAAAGATGTATAAAAAAAAATTCAAATTATAATAAATAAATACCAAGTGGTTTTTTTTTTATCATGTTCCTTTTGTTTTTAATATAAAGAATTATTATTAAAAAATTATAAAGTATAATTTGGAACTAATATGAAATCGCAAAATATTTCGACCATCTTTTGACTGCTTTATAAAGGTTGTTTATTAAGGATAAAAATTAATAGTGTTCTCCATTTCCACTATTGGATTCATTTCTAAGATTTTGCCATGACTGAGAAAAATGTATTTTCAATGCAATGCATCGATGAACAGAAGCTATTCACAATTCATTTTATCCATATCACTATTAAATTAACTAAACTGACATTTTAGCTCATTAAACGTACCAGATATAAGTAGTTAATTGAAAAATACTTATAAAAAGTTTTCTTTGAACAGTGCGAAACCTTAATCATTACAATGTATACAAATAAGAATGAATTAACTGTATTTAAATTAGAAGAGAAAAAAACCTGTTTTTAACATACATGCGTTTAGAACTATTACAACTCATTCCCATTTGTTTACGTAGAAAAAAAATGTAGGCACACACATATCTATATAACCAGCGAACTAATTTAATAGGAGTATAACAGCCATTTTTGAGTAAATTATGTATTTCCCGACAAACAGATGCGACGGATATTTTTTAGATAGATTAAATAATGGTTCATAAAGTAGGTTAAATATATGTATTTTGCTTTTTTTCCGTTGCATGATATGATTCCTAAGGCACGTGTTCCATTAAAAGTGAAAAGCAGTCCTCAAGAGTTATTTATGCTTATCTAATAAAGATGCGCCTACAAATGACAAAAAAAATTGCTGCGATATTCACTTATTGTAGAATAGTAGAACTTAAGAACAGTTCATTTGTTAATATGTAGAGGTGTACATCGTATAACTCAAATTATATGACAGGATGTCCCAGTAAATTTTGTCTATATACTTATTAAAAGAGGAAATATAAAACAATTTTACTATTACGATATTAGAATAATTATATTAATTAAAATTATGTAAATTATACCAGATATAAAACATTATTTTCAGATTACTCTTTTATATAAAATGTCTATTCAATTAATAAAAATTATACATGCTGGTGTTGAAACTTAAATAACTGATCATAATAACTTCGACTTTACCAATCCGTAAAATAGTTCAATAATAAAATAAATATAATTCTAAATTCTAGTCACTTGTAGCTTTAAAATGATAAGATATAACAGAAAGATATTTCTCACAATTACCTTTGAAAAATCTAATTTTATCAATTTATAAAGCAATTCAATTATAAAATAATCAATAATTCAAAAAATTCTAGTCACGTACAGCCTTAAAATTATAAATGATAAGAAATAACAGAAAGATGCTTTTTACAAATACTTTTAAAAAATCATATTTCTTTAATAAATTCACAAAGTAGCTCAATAATAAAATAAATCAATCATTATAAACTTTAGTCATTTACCAATTTAAAACCATAAATCATAAGATATAGCAGATGCTTTTTACGAATACTTTGAAGAAGTCACACTTCATTAATCAATTCATAAAGTAGCTTACTAAAAAGGTAAAAAACTTTAAAAATCTAGTTCTTTATAGGCTTAAAATCTTAAGAAATAACAAAAATGCTTCTCCTAGGTACTTTTAAAAGTCACATTTCATTAATTCATAAATCGAATATTTTTACTATAATAAGATATATCAATTTCAAATATTTATAGCTTCAATATTAGAAAATTAATAGAATTTACTTGCTTAAGTATGGACCTATAAATTAGCATATTTTATAAAAATGTAGTTTCACTTTATTTAATTTTTCAAATCTATTTAACAATGAATTTTCATAAATAATATTTCTTACTGCTTTCCATTTTAATTTTTTTTTAAATATTACATGCGTGAATGTAAAATTTTAAATCTAGCAAAACGTTTGCATCAAAAAGGAATTTACCAAGTAACCTCAATGAAAACTATAATTAAAAAATAATGCTGAATAACTAATGTAGCTTTTCACTTGATAAAATAGAAAACTTTAAAATAAAATAATAATTATCTATGATTCAGAAAAAAATAACATTTAAACGTAACAAGGTTATAATGTCATGTTAAAAAAAATAATTTAAATGTGAAAATATTCATGATGAAACGTTGATGAGATAATTCCTTTACTTTTTTTTTTCGTTTTTATATGGGTGCTTCATGTAGGTAAATATTTATTTAAAATTATTGTAATATGGTATTTGTAAGTTGTCTTGATTTACACGTATTTATCAATCATATATGATAGATATAAAAAATCAACTTTGTATAAAAATCAACTATTTTAGAAACTAACATTTTAGAATACATTCAAAACTACATTTAAAGTTATTTTTTCTTCGTGTTAAATGTTAAATAAAAATATTGTTTCTAAACCACTATGAAGTATTAATTTGAAATAGCTACCTTACCTTGAACAATAAGTGGTACTGTATAGCTGTCTTCTCCTTCTTGATTCTTAACAACACATGTGTAGTTTCCACTATGCTTAGATGAAACTGGATCCACATTCAAAACAGAAAAATCGTCATATGTACTAATTACCACAGCTTTATCAGATTCTTTAATATCCTTGCCATTGAATTTCCATTGAAAATGCAAAGGTTTACTTCCTTTTTCAACAGTACAAAGAATTTTTGTGCTGAGACCGCTTCTAACATTAGATGAAAAAGACATAGGTGGAATTTTTGGAGAATCTAAAATTTAATTATGCATAATTATTACATCAGACAATTGAATGAGAAGTTAGAACAAAATAACTATTTAAACTTTAAAATTCTTTTTGCTTAACTCATTGAAAGTACTTTGTTTCAAAGCATTTGAAAGTTCAATTGCATTTTATTTTCAAGCATTAATTAAATCCCATAATTTTCTTTTAAGGAAAAAATCTTCGAATTGACTTAATTAAAAAATAATGAAAATATTAAGCATTTATTTAAAAGTATTGTTTTCCTTACCGATACTTCATCGTAATATGTTAAACAGTATTTTCTTTGCATAAGAAATTTCGTAATTTTTCAATTTAATTCTCATATAAGACATGTAAATTAATTTTTAAGAAACATTTCATGCGAATAAGAAAATTTAATCATTAGACATTTTAATGAATAGACATTTTAAATTTTAATCAAGGACCTATTTATAAATATAAAAAATTAAGTGTACATCTTCTATTTACAAATAAAAGTAATTTAATAAGGGGAAATCATTGTAATGTGTATTTAAGCAATAAGTTGGTAGAAAAATGCATTTAACTGTCATTGTTAAATTCCGAAAGAGTTTTTAAGTAATTTCGGTAGAGAAATTAACAATATATTTACTGTAAAAACTGTTTACGCAAAGCACGTAGTAAGAGAAATAGAATTTTACCTAGTTCTTTAAAACAAAGAGTGTAAATTAGAAGTAGAAAATAAATATTAATGAGCATAGTTTAAGAAACTACCACTAATGCAAATTTTATATATTACACTAATCATAAAGAAATTTTTTAAAGAAAATGTGTACTTACCTCTGGTAATATCTGATGCTCTAGCAGCAGCCCATAAAAGAATAATGTAAAGCGATCTGTGAACTCGAATCATTATTTTATATCAAATAAGTTACGTTATTTATTGTACATTAGCAAGATATTTTGTTATATTAAATACAATAATAAATCGAACATAAGGAAAAAACGCTATTAAAAAACGCCATACTATAGATCAAAATATATAAATCAAGTAGTACATAAACCTTGTTCGAGTTTTCACGATACAGTAAAGTAGCGCCACACAGTGCCGAAAATGAAAATTATAAGTATGAATGTGTGTTTTATTTAAGTACAAATTTAATCCGTAATCCACTTCTTTTTTAACATGTCAATAAAAAAATTATAAATTTATAAAAAATACAGATTAAAAGCGAATATGAAAATGTGCATCATACTAAATTGAAACATAGCAATATTATTAGCTAATTTATATAAACAATGTTTAAATGTTTGGACCCTTAATTTATATTCAATATTGAAATATAAATCAAAACACACTTTTCAAGTTTACAAAATGTAAATAAGGATTATATTGGCAAAATTTATGATAATTTTATTGATAAAATACATAACATTCTTTGTAAAAAGGCAGTTTTTTTTTGTTTATATATACTGATGTTTTATTCACTTTTACGAAATTATCTTACCACGGATATTCATAAAAACAAACTTCTTTAAAGGCGTATCAATATTATTGTTGGCTTCACATTCATACATGCCGCCGTCTGAAATTTTTATCGAAGTAAATGTTAAAGCTGAAGCATTTTCAAGTATTAATTGCGCTTTCTTGTTTTCAACAGTATCCTTGTCTAAACCTATAAAATAAAAAATACATAATTTTAAAAAATCAGCATGCTTCTTATTCCTTAAAAAAAAAAACGAAAAAATTATAAGTAAAAATTTACAATATACTGAAAATGCACCAGAAAATTGTGAAAATAATCTCATAGTAATTCGGATGGGAATTAAAGAGATATTTTATTCAAAATATATTAAAATAATATACTATAATCTTCGTATTCTGTATCTATGTGCAATATTTTTATAATTATATATTATTTTATAATGAAGAGATAATTGTAGATTATTAAAGCTTAGTTAACATTTTATTGAGATTTAAATTAAAAGATAAGGAATTCATAGCTATGAATTGAAAGTAGCTGTTTATGTACATAGTATTTAAATTAATAATTATAAAAATGTTCGATGCTCTAGTCTTAGAATTCGGTGTTTTGAATCAGATAAAGTTTTCTTAAAGAAGATAAATCTGTTACATATTTATGAATAATTCATAGCAAATCTCAATAATAATGATAATAACAAAACTTATATCCTATAAATTTTTTAACTAGTTATTGTAGAAAATATTAATACTCTCACTATTAATTTATGCCATTAAATGAATGCAGAAATTTAGTTTCTTCCATGTTTAATAATTTAAAAAAAAGTTCAACTTATATAAAAGAAATTTATAAATAATTAAAGAAGCTTGTTTTATTTGAGAAACAATATTAACATAATTATTTGAAACAAAAGAAAAATCCTATTTAAATAATTCAGTGCTATTCTAAATAGTTTTATTAAATTATTTTATTTTACGCTTTAAATATTACGGCTAATAAGGATAGTTTCAAATTAGACTTGCATAATATAATAAATTAATTCAGAATTTGGTAAAATATTTAATTTTAATATTAGTATACAGTATATGAATAAGAAATCTATTCAAATAACACTTTATTAAATTTAAGAAAATACTGCGGAAATAAATTATATATTCTCATAAAAACATTTATTAAAAATATAAAAAAAGTAATAAAGCAAATCCTAGGATATTTGTATCATGCTACATATAATTCTAAGACTTCAATATTAAAATATAAAAAAGTGGACTTTTTTCTACCTTATTAGAAATTTTAACTCACATTCGAAATTTTTTGCAGATGTTTTTTGAATGTTCTTTATTAGGTGAAAAATCACTAAAACAAAAAACTTTTATATTTATAATAGAAGTACTTTTCTGAAAGGAATTTTTGGTGAAAGATGTATAAATCGATTTAATATCGATTATTTATATTTGAACTTTAAACGATTGTCGTAAAATTTCTGTTACGCTCATAATGAATTCTATTATTTAAAAATAGATTTAAACAACTTACAATTCTATTTTTATTATGGCTGCCTAATATACAATGGCAATTCAATTTACAATGCTTGGTGAAATAATTACATGCAAGATATTTAATGGGTATATTAAAACATTTTGGTTTGATATCCCTAAACATACTCTACAACACGAAGGGATTGGTATAATAGGAAAAATTAAAATAGACAAAAGTATCACTCTGAATTTCTTTAAAAATTTAAAATTTATTTTATATATACTTGAGCAATTTTGATATTTGCAATTAATATATGTATAAATGTATTGCATTGTTATTGATGTAACAAAGTAGTGCTTTGATTTTTTGTAATAAAACTTTACAATAATAAAAGAAAATGTATAATAAATTACAAAAAGAGCCTTTTCTATTTTACTAATTAATTGCGCTCAGCCTGATATTTAAAGACACGTTTTTTTTTAATGTACAATACTTTTAGAATTAGATAGCCATACTTTAAATCATGCACATTTTCAAAAGATTACAAATAAGAAATGCAATTTCTGTTTCTTTTAGTTTTTTTTTTTATTTCCACGTTTAGAGTATGGAAAGCTGGATCTGTTAATTTAATAAGAAAAAAGTACTATTGTATGTTCTTTAGCGTACCATAGAATACAGGTATTAATATAAATTTTCTGGTCACAAATTTATTAATGCTATACTTTTGCTTTTTTTTGTAATAATTTTCGAGGCTACAATTTTTAAATTATAAATCATTCGGAATTTCTCTGCAAGAAATGCACTTTTTCGTCGTGTTTGCTTATAGCTACAAAATACGTTACAATTATACTCTACAACAAACTACCGTAAATAATATAATTACCAGATAATTTTCTCCATGTTATTGTAGGTTTTGGAGACCCTTCTGCAGAACAGTGAAAAGTATGACTAGAACCAGGCAATACTGTCACATTCTCAGGTTGTATTTTCCAAACAGGTGGAGCTATTTATATTAAATAAACGAATAATTTTACAATAGTGCAACTTATTAACATTAAATAATGAGAAATTTATATATCATCGTTTAATACTGAATAATTCAAAGTTCTATTAGAAGATTTCGGGGATTAATTTGTTTTTCTTGTATTCTTTTTTACAATGCTTGAATACAATTTAAGTGCAAAGTAAGCATTGTTATTTTTAGTTACATTAATATTAACAAAATTTAGTTAATATATATCTTTATACACTCGCTAAGGAAAGGTAAATTCAAGTAGGATTATTCACAGATCGTTTTCTCTTTTAATGATACACTAATAATTTCTATTTATTTTATTTTTGAGTTTAATATTTAAATTGATACTAATGTTAACAAAGAAAAACAATAATAATAATAATCTGACTGGAACTTCCAACTATAAAAAAAAAGTCCAATGTCTGTCATGTACATTTATTATTACAAATAATGTATTATTTCGGTTTAAAAAGTTTCTTTAAAATAATTATGATGATGAAACGCTCTCAATATCCGAGGGTACTTTAAATCCAGTGGGTCAAATGCATACAAATTTTGGATCTCTAAAGGAGGCAATTCTATCATAGGCTGAAAATTGTAAATTTATCATTAAAACATAAAAAAAAGAATAAGACACAATCACTGCTTTACTTGTTTATTCTCTTTTTATTATTAACCAAGTTGTTATTTTATTGAAATTATCATATGTGGCAAGTTTTCTTCTAGTGTTGGAAAAGCAGATTATAAAGTTATATATATATAAAATGAAAATGTGATATTGTACTTATAAATAGTTTTTCAATTTAACTTTTTTAGAAATAGTAAAAAAATTAATGCAACATTCATATAATTACAATCTGCAATCATATCAATTATTGAAAAATATCCACTAAATAGGAGTTAAGGGAAATTATTTTTAAGTGAGTTTTTAAAGCTTTTTCATGTTTTTATTCCCTTCTAAATAATGTGCTCTCAAAACAAATAAAAAAATATATAAAGATATATAATAAATATTTAAATTGGGATAAGCTATCTAAAATTATATTTAAAACAAAATGATAGGAATACATACTCATAGATAAATTACTATTTATATATTTATTCATATATACTACATATTTATTCATATTTAAATTACTCCGATAAAAAAGACAGAATATGTGAATGTGTTTTATTAAATATACTATTTACAAATCGTTAATTTATTTTGTACATGAGCCGTATGTTTTTGATACACAAAAATGCAATTTTTGATTTAGTTACAAATAGATTTCTTCTTGATTGTGGAATTTGTTTTTTCCTGAATGTTTTAGATAAATATAAGTGAACAGTTTCAAGTTAATTAAATATACTAAATAGGGGTCTGTTCAGACTTTTCTCACAGGGTCCTGTTTTTGTGAAATTATGAAGTTTTTCTTAAATTTGTGAAAATTCTAGTCATAATTTTGTGAATTTCAAATTATCAATGTATTCAAGTTCCATCCTTCGTATATAAAAAAGCTAAGCAATGTATTCTTTGGTGAATTCAATTGTTTGTTTACAGACCAGAATTTACTTTTAAATGATTAAATTTGTGAAAAGTTCAATTTGAAGGTGGAAACATTCTCTAAAAGATGTGCTAAGTGACATATAATTTTGTGAAGGGCGCTGTTTGGAGATAAAAAAAATTCTGTGAAGGGTCCTTTAAAGAACCTAAAAACATATCCCTGCTAAATAACACAAATTTGTAATTTTAATGCAGCTCGCAATTATATTTTTAAATTAAAGAAACTTGAATATTGAATAGCTTTCAAAAATGTTTGTTGCAAATATTGTTATATATTATAAAGATGTTCTTTGAATAGAAAGTATTTAATGTATTAAAATTAAAAAATTTCGAAATATCTCTCGATGTGATCACATAGATGATGAAATTTATAAAATAACAAAATGCTCAAAAATTTCCGGGTTACCAATTACATAATACAATAATGAACATTTATGTTTGTTTTAAAGAATGAAATGATATTTTCGCATTTTTCTAAATTCATATAAATGAAAGAAAAATACTAGCAATTTTTATACGAGAAAAAAAAAAATACATTTTTGATACAAAAAATGAATACAATTTTCGCATGTGAAAAAAATAATTATAATTTTCATGTAAAAAAATAATTACAAATTTTGATACGTTCGGTTTATTCAATCCACGTACAGCTCTATGATAATAGTACACGTAGATAATTTTAAAATGTCTTTTTAGTAACTCGTGGAAAATATTTAAAGAGAAAGAAGCTGTTTTAACAAATATATACAAAACTATTCAAATATAAACTTGGTAATTTCGGACATGAAAATAATCGGTTAATTACAAATTACGAGAAAGATTACAAAATTACAGATATGGAGGAAGATTCAGAAAGGATAATTTTTCTAAAATATGGAATAAGTTAATGAGAAATGTTCCTTTTATGTTCGTATTTATTCCTTTTTTTTTTTGCAAATGCGTGTTAGTCAATTTCAAAATTTTTTAAATGACAACATTAGTTAAGTTTGAAACAATATTTAAATGTTAAAATTTATTTAGAGATTATAATTTTACAAAGAAACAAATTCAAAGACATACTTTCAACTAAAAAGCATTATTACCTTCAACAGTAAGCTCCGCAGTGAAAGCATCGGCTCCAACAGTATTTTTAGCATGGCATGTATAATTTCCAGAATCTTCAATTCTTACATCATCAATAATTAAAATTGAAAGTTCTTCATCAGTTTTAAATCGTAAAATATCATCCTCATACAACTTTTTCCCATTCTTCATCCAAGAAAAATTTAAAGGTAACTTCGATTCAACAACGCATAATACAGTCATTTTATCTCCAACTTTCACACCTTTTTTGAATGAAAACGGTTCTATTTTTGGAGAACCTAGAATTCATAAAAAACCCTTTTAAAATGAATGTTTTTATTAACATAAATTTACTACTTAATAAGTATTTTATGATATTTATAAGCTTTAGATTAAAAGGGACCTTTTCAAAATAATATTATAGTTATTTTTGTATCACGTTTGAAAATTAAGTTGCAGTATTATTGATACCTAATTGCCGTTTAACTGTCACCTAAAATTTTTAGATCATATTACAAAAAAATGTCTAAGATAATTATTTTTGTTCTATAAATATTTTAAGTATAGACAAAATAAAATGCTCAAAATCATTTAAAAAGTAAACTTTCTCAGGAAATATTAGATTTAGATAGTAAAATCAATGTAAGATTTAGTTCATTCTCTTTTTTTTTTTTTTTTTTTTTTTTTTTTTAGTATAAAGAAAATTCTAGAAAAAAAAAAAAGATTGAAAGAATATCAAGAAAAAACTTATTTTAAGAGTAATTATTTTTTAGATAAACAATAGAAATTACAAAAGAATTTAAATTTAATTCAAATAAGTACTTTAAACGAAAATTTTAAATATTTAGAATGTACAATATCTACAAATACAAACTTCAGCTAAGTATATATCATATATATTAATGACATTTATTATTATTTTAAACTATTTTCTGATAGAAGAAAACATTACTAGTGTAAGATACAGTAATAATATAAGTTTGTAAATTAGGTATAAGTGAAAAAACAAACTTACCAAGTTCTCCGATTGCAATACTCCATGTTAAAATTCCACTAAGAAGTATAACGAAATCAGCTATTTTCATGTTTTCAGTAGATAGAAACTGCTGTTTTTCGGAAAAATTAGAAAATATAGTACCGATTCACTTGATACACACATTTTTATTTTACAGCATCGCGTATATCTGTTAACAAGAAACGAGAATACCCAATACAGTACACATACAACTTTTATTAAAATAGCCAGCTTGCGGTATTAAGGCGCCACATAGTGTCAGAAATTGAAAATATTTGCTTTTATAAAGACCAAAATATTTTGAAATGAACTGTTCAATTTTACAATAATAAAAAAATTAAAGATTATTGATTTTTCTTTTTATACATTGATTCATTGTTATTATAAAATTAATGTCATTCTTAAACAATGAAAATACAAATGCATATTCTGACAATTTGAAAACAAATGCCTTAAATTATTTTCAATTCCCTAGTCTTACCAATTACTTTAACGTAAACTATTTTTCTAAGCTTTGGCGATATTCCATTATCAGCTTCACATAAATAATTTCCCGTATGATGGGCTTCAACTTCTTTCACAGTTAATATCGAATCATTCCAATTACTTTTATCAAAGACTTCGAAATTATCTGTTGAAGATTTTTCAGAACCTATATGAGAGAGAAAAAAAAAATTAATTAAAACTTTGAAGTTCAATGTATAAATAAGTAGGTTAAAATAATCCATTTATTTTTTTATTCTCTAAATCTTAAAAATTGCATCAGATAATTTAATAGAAACATATAAAATTAAATTTAGAAATTATTAAGATGCTTATGACATTTATACAATTCTTATATGTAGAAAAATATGTTCTCTGTTCTAATTTAATATTATCAAGAAAGATTATCAAAAATATTTTTTTACCTACTAAACATGAGTTAAAGTTGCTGACAATTTCTAAAAAAAATAATAAAATAGAATAAACTTTTTCCAAAAGATTTGTAACCATAAAAATATTTATTTGCAAATATATTTCAGCATGAAAATTGTATATCTCCATGAATTGAAATATTTATAGAGCTAATATTTTAGTTGCAAAGCTAAAATTAATATTCAGCAAATAAAGGTTAAATTAAAGATTTAGCATAATTTTTAAATTATTCGTAGGAAAAAACAAGTTTCTAATTAAATATATTACAAATATAAAATATGTAAATAAACAAACATATGAAAATAAGAACTTACTTGACAATTTATACCATGCTATTTGAGGTTTAGGAAAACCATCCACTTCGCATCTTAGCACCAACTTTTCTCCAATTTGTAGTGTCGCATTTAATGGTTCATTTACCCATTTTGGAGGACCTGCAAATAATCCATATTTTTAGAAACAATTATATAATTATCTAGTTTAATTGAGTATAAATCTCAAAAAAATTGAAAACACTAATTTATAAGTGGAGTTAGAAATTTTTTAATTAAATGAGTATGAAAAGAATAAAATTGCGCAAATCTTAAAAGTACACAGATACTTTTTTTATAAAAAGCATTAAACATAGATAGGTATACGAGTTAATAAAATTAAGATTTTTTAAAATAATTTTAAAACCAAAAGAAGTTAGAACATCTGTTGGAAATGTAGTACAAATTTTAATTTAAAAATAACTGCTTTTTTTTTTTAAATAGTATATTTTAATTTAGATATATGTATGTAAAAAAACATTGATTTTTACTTAGGTTGAAATTGCAAGGTTTTTTTTATGTATCTATCATTTATTGAAATTTTTAAATTGCAATTTAACTATATGTAAATAACCCATGTATCACATTGAAAGTTAAAATTTTCACGAGTCTTTATTGTCGTTTTCCGTTAGTTCATTTCAATGTAAAAGTATAACAAAAAATAATTTTTTAATTAAATGTGAAATTTTTAAAACTGAGAAAGAAATCAGTTTCTTTTTAATTTTTTTAGTAAAATAAATATATTGAGTAAGGATGACACTGCATAATTCATCTCCTTAAAAAGAACAAAGTATATGAAAATTTAAATGTAAAATCTTACACTAAACTTTGAGCCTAATTATATTTAGTTACATTAAAATATTAACAAATATACAAATATTTAAAAGTACTACAGATAATTTTTATATTTATTAATAAGATTTTGTAGAATCCTCTTTCAAATAAAAATAATACAGAATTTAAATACAGAATAATTTTTCATTCGTATTGGAATAAAAAAATTGTCTAATTTTTGAATAAAAAAATTATGCAAACAATTATTTAAAGTAGTCAAGTAAATTTTAAAAAACTAAATTAATGAATGATTTTAAGAAAAAAATTAACGAGTTATTTTTCTACCTTAACATGAAAAAATATACATTTAAAAACAAACCACAAATGCCAGAGTTAAAATTATTCATAAAAATGGAATAAAGTAGCGATTTATTTTAGATTTTAAAATAATTTTTGTAGATGTTTACTTCTAATAAATGTTGCCTGTGAGATCCTGAATACTATTAAAAATATCCATATATTTTTATAATTGTATCAGTATAAATCTTACAGAAAACGTTAATTAAAATCGATAAGCTAAGAAAAAACTTTAGAAAAAGTCTTTTCACAAAACTATCATTCTATAGGGGTATATGGGGCAACTGGGCAATGACTTTACAATGCGACTATGGAAATTCTGATAATTTTGCTAATGTTTAACTAAAGATTGGACCTCTGTAAATGTGTTTAGTTAATTTCACTCTATCAGACATAAATAAAAAAAATAGTGTCTAAAAATAAATATGTATGTTTTACTTTTCTTTCTTCGTGGGTCCAGTTGACTTCACTGGGCCAGAAGAGTCCACACATGTTTGCGTTTTTTAATATGGTGTTTTAGGTAGTGTTTGAAAAAATTGAATCAGGCAGATCGTGTAAATTATACATCAACTAAAGAGCGTTGTAAGGAAATGCTTTACTGTCAATATATCTATAAAAAAGCACTAAATGCGAAATTATTAGATTTATTTGTGCCAAAATATTGGAATCAGTACTTGTGTACTTTATTTTTGGATATAACTGCTAAAGTTCTCTCTCTCTCTCTCTCTCTCTTTTTTTTTTATCCTAATTGAATTGTGATGTATCAAATAAACCTGTGGAAAACGTCACCATGTTTTTATATCAAAAAGAACTTTTTTATTGGTTTCGATAATTGTCTTATAATGTTATTGTCTGATGTGCATCTCTTTATTTGTATCGTACAATTTCAAATTTTAGTTATCTCACTTAAGAAATTTGTTTGATATCCATAATATGCTTTTAAACATTTTATAACGTAAATTTTAATAAATATAATTTTCCTTACTGTAAATTGAAAGAAAAAGAAGGAAAAATTAATTTCTCATAGTAAGATTAACTTAAAAAAATTATAACTGTAGGGCTGTATTGTTCAGTTACCCCATTATTAAAAAAAAATATGGGGTAACTGAGACACCGACCTCACGTTTTAAACATGAAATAAATATGTATAAATACCTAAAAATATTAATGCAGTTTTCTGTCTAAAGTTTAAAAAAATGATTACTTAATCCTTTCCGGCGCACTGTGCCCAGTCCAGGATACCTCATTTTAATTAAAAACTTGCAAACACCACCAAAAATATTTTAGTAAAATTTTGACATTTGTTTTTACAGTGAAAACTAAAATTTCTGAATTCCGGTGTCAGTTGATAATTTCTCATTTTATTAACAGAATTTGCCCGTGTCAGAAAGGGTTAATAAAAATATAGTATTTGAATAAAAAGTCGATGAAGTTTCAACAAAAATGAAATTGTTTTTTAAAAAGAGAAACTTAAATTTTCGACAATCTATCACAACAAAAACCGAATTACGATTTATTTTACGCACGTTATTTTAAAAAGTAGAGATTAGGGGGCATTGTTTACTAAAACGAAAATTAAAAAAGGTATGAACTTTTTTTAATGTATAAAACATCCTATGGCCCATACCTCGTGGGTCTAGTTGTCCCAACTAATCTTACTGATTCAATGAAGTAATCATTCTGCATTTTTATATTAAAATATCTCTCTACAGAAAATACCAAAAACCTCATTGGATTTTGTAGCTTCTAAATTCTAAAATAATCCGCGTAGCTTTCCAATGTTTTTATAACTCCTTTGGGGGTCTGATTTTTAAGTAAAAATTACCTTCACATTAATAACATTAACTCTTGCTATCCAAATATATTAATAAGTGTTTAACGAATACTTCAATGTGTAAAAGAAAACAGATTATGTTTTACATACAATTCAATTAATATTCATATGACAATAGGCAAAGAAAGAATTTTTGGAAGTGTTTAGAAAAGAGTAAATTACAATAAGATTTAACTTATATTACAACTTTATAACACTTTTAACGCTTTATTTACATCCTTTTTTTTTTTTTCAAGAGAAGTAACTTTTATTTTAAATTTAAAGCGTGAAATATGAGTTTAAAATAAAAGAATCGCAGATGGTCTAAAGAGAACTCAGCGATAAATAATTATTACTACAAAATATCTAAACATAAATAATGTTATACAGTAAGTACGCAGACATATGCTAACATTACTACATGCAAAAAGTAGCAAAAGTATTTCTTAAAGTAAAATAATACTCCATTAAAAAACATGTACTGTTAATAGTACACCAGACCCGAAAAGGAACAAATACCAACTATAAACATACTTTGACTTCTTTAACTTAAAATTACAATAATAATGATATAATGATTCACGAAAATTGTTGAATACAATTGCTTAGAAAATAGTACAAACATTATTACATCTAATAATATTTACCTTCAACTTGCAAATAAGATGAATACATTGCCTCCCCCGATTTATCACGAGCTAAACATGAATAATTTCCGCTTGAATTAACATTCACGGGCTCAATCACTAATACTGAAAAATCTGCATCGTTTTTTACTCTTAAATCTTGGACACTGCTAATTTCTTCTTTATCTTTAAACCACCTGAATGTAATGTCTGATGTAGAAAAAACGGAACATATCACTGTCACTTTTTCTCCATTTCTTACATTTGACGGAAACAGAAAAGGTTGAATTCTGGGTCCTAAAAAAAGTACATCAAACAAAACTATAATGTTCATATTAAAATTACATATAAAATGCATTAGTGAATACATTAAAGAAATATTTTTTTAACTATACATTTACTGAACCAAAAATATAAATATATTTATGTGGAAAAAATAACTTTAAAGTTATTTTTAGAGCGTCAGCTATTCAGTTTTTAACATCTGAAAAACAGGAAAATAATGCTTTTTTAAATATTTAAATCTTTTGGAACTTAAGAAATCTTTATTAAACGTCTCAAAATTTACAAATTACAATATTGGGTCATTGTTGAAATATTAACAGGCTGCAGTAATAATAAAGTTTGTGTCAAATTACAACAATTAATCTACAGTTATTAGAAAATACATATTGGTAAATTAACTAAATTTATCTAGTGTACAAACAGGTGTATTTCACTCTTTAAGGCCAAATCATAAATTTTTTCTATAGCAGTGTAATTTTTATAATATATTAATTACGTAATAGTTGAAACTTTCTTTATTCTTTATATTTTTTTTCTAAAATTTCTAAGATTTTTAAACATAGAAATTGATTTCAAGTTTTAAAACTTTGTATAAAATCAGAAAAAAGAGTAAGTTTTAAAACATTTGGTTTATTTTTAGAAATTTCGTTATATTGATAAATTGTAATTTTCGTTAAAAAAATACAAAGATCTGTAAGGAAATTAAGAAGAACAATGTAAATTTTATATACGAGATAGAAAATTGTTATGTAAAATTAATTTCAATAAAATTCATCCCATAACTAATTTTACAAAACTAATAAAATATCTGTATGTATTCTTGAAAATAAATTATATTTTCAGTTACAAAAGAGTAACAATTATTATATTAATTTTTTGCAAATTCTATTGAGTTTTTTTAAAAACATAATATATTAATTTTAGTTTTACGTATATTTTTATACTGATAGTGAATTATTTTATATAAGTTACATTTTTAAGCTCATATCCAATTTAAAAAACTTTTTAAGATAAAATATTTTTCTATAAGATATAGCTTTAAATTTAAGTAAATCATTCATAACATCCAATGATTTTTTACTTATCTTACTCAGTTATAGTTATATGTAATAATAGTTGGATTTATTTAAATATTTTTATCATGCCTTCTACCTTATAATATATTGAATTCACATGTATAAGAACACAACTAATATAAACAATATTTTTTCAAAATAAGTAGTAAATGTCAACTGATCTACACGCATGTTAAAACTCAAAATCTTCTAAATTGGAAAAATTCTAATTTACTTTTGCAAGAGTATTTTGAAAAAAAATTATTGCATGCGTGTTTTATAGTGCTTATATAGAAATGTTCTTAAAACAGAAGTTTACACTGCTTAAAAACAAATATATTTACTATAAAATAAAAATCCGTACACTTACCATTATTTCCGTAAGCTGTGCTTGCCAAAGTAATCATCATGATTGAAATTTGCGTATAAGCTCTGGAGGAAAATTTAAAGCATAATAGAATTTTTTGTGAAATATTTTCCATAACACTAGCTTATAATATTTATGATGAAAGGAAAGGGCACAAACACTGAATGTCTATCTGAAATAGATATTTGTTCACTATGGCGGTCTTTAAAAGATTAACATTCGGTACTGGGCACACAGCGCCCCATATTGGCATTATATAGAATTAAAAACATTTGAAGTATATAAAATTACACAGAAATATGTTTTTACACACAAATAAAAATATATTTCAATGCCAAAGAAAGCAAGTTGCTGCTATGCATAAATATATCACTGAAAAATATGCATAGTTTAAGCTTGAAAACTTCAAACCTATGTCAACTTTCTGTAAAAATTTGTGCATACATTGCAAAAAACAGTTTACAAAAATTATCTGCAAAAATTATATTTTAATATGTACAGTTTCATTTCAATTGTACATCTCATAAAAATACAAAACTCAAGAATAGTATATTTTAACGTAAACGTCCATGCAAAAAGAAAACAAGTAAATGAGTATAATTGCAAAAAAAAAAAATCACACGATAAAAATATTGTAACACATTGCATTTTACAAAATATTAAATACTAATTTACGACGATAAATACCGATTTATACCTTTGCATTTTTAAATGATAATTGTTTAATTTCTAAAAGTTATCCTTCATTTAAAGAAATATATACTAATAATCTAAAGTTTAAATTATAATACATTTGAAGCTATTCGATTAGTCAAAAACAAAATTTGTAAGAAAAGAAGTTAGAATAAAATTACATCGTATAAAAAGGAACTAAATTTTTCTTAAAATATTTATTTCAAATAGATATTAAAGTCAACATTAAAGTAACATTGATGTAAATTTAAACTATAAATTGTCACATATGTTAACGTCAAAGCTTTACCTTCTACAGATACAGAAAAATTCTTATAAATAGGTTTTCCCACATCATTACTAGCCTCACAAACATAAGTTCCAGCATCTTCACCCTTTATATCATTCAAAACAAAAGATCCATTATTTGATAAAATTCCTTGAGATTTCCTTTCAAAGCCATCTGACAAAGTTCCTATATAAAGAAAAATTATTTATTAATTATACATTAATATAAATCTTCATCTTTTTTTATACTAAACTTAAGTGAGTTATTTTAAGCAATTTAGATTTGTCCACATTTTAAAATTATCTTAAAGTTTTCAAACAATCAAAAATGTTCTGTAATAATGGAACTTTAAAGTTTGGAACATTAAATTTTGCGCAAAATATTTATAGTTTGTATTTGTCTATATTTATGTCGGTCAATTATCTACACTATGGGATATAGACCCTAAGAGGAGGGGTGCCCTCCGTAGGGATTTTTCTAAGGGATCCTAACCGGTATTTACGCAAGAAAAATCCAAGGCTCGAAGAAAACCACGGAAAATTTTGAACGATTCCGCAATTGGTTTCGAACCCTGCTTCTGCTGTCTATCAGTTTCAGAAGCAGAACCTCGCGGCTACTAGAGTCACCAAAATATTTATAGAAACAGATAATTTCTTAAATTTATTCTGTAATATTTCTTTAAGTAAGAATTTTTAAAATTTGTGTTATGTTAAATGGTATTTTTCCGAAAAATACCATTTAATATAAGACTAATATGAATCAATTGCTCTAAAAATTCTTATTCAAAAATAATTAGAATTTAAAATTTAGAATTATATTAATTAAAATAATTATATTAAAATCAAATATCTTAATTAGAAAAAAATTTCTTAATTAACGAAAAACGATTTTTAGTCTAAATCGATAAGGCAAAACTAATCTTATCGAACTATAATATATAATAAAAATGTGCTTGAAATAAAGTTTTTTCCCTTAAGGTTAAAATAAGTTTAATAAATAGTCAGAATATAAACGTATAACGAAAGTTTTGTAATATGACAGAAAATATTTATACCAGATAATTTTAACAGCTTTACCACAGGTTTGGGTAAACCCGAAGCTTTACATGTTACATGAATAGATGATCCAACTGAAGTAGTAATATTCCTGATCTCATCCACCCATTGAGGAGGGGCTATAAAATACATAAATAAAATTATAATTAAGGAAATTTGTTAATTCAGTTATGCATACACTGAAACCTAACAAGGTATAGAAAAGATTTATGTATTAAAAACTGAAATCCTCGTGAAGTAATTTGAAGCACAAGTTTCGGTTAAACTCAACTTAAATATATATAGATTTAGTCGAATTTAGTTATAGATATATATATATACATATATTTAGCTTGTTTTGGAAAACACATTAAGTTTTAGTTTCATTAAACGTTCAGAAGATTAATTAAAATTACATAATACGATAAAATTAAAGAGGTTAACTGAAGATTAATGAAGTTAATAACTAGTTATGATTTGAGATCATTTTAGTAAATTGTGTGCTATGATTTAAATAACCGAATGAACTATAGGATGTAAGCTTAATCTTTAAAGTGTTTTTCTACGTATAAGCTTAAAAAAAGGCGCTATAAAAGTGAAGAAAAAAACATTTTTATAGCTTTTCTTTTAATTTCAGTGCAATAAAATTAAATATGTTGAAAACGTTTTATGAAAACGGAAAAATGTTTAAGAATCATTTACTCTGAAACAGTTATTGTTAAAAAGAGAGTTTTGAAATAATTTTAAAATAATTTGCCCTAAATTTCATATAATACCGGGCAAAATTATATAATTTATGATGAAATTTTCATTAAATTTTATTTATCATCTACCACAATTAAAGTAGTTAAAATATAGATATTTTTAATTTCTTCATAGTTAGATCATAATTAAAAACATTATAATTTACAGAATATTTATTGATTAAAAATGAAATGTATTAGGCTAAATTAGCTGAATATTTTAACTTTAGACTTCAATACAATTTTTTTACAAACTAAAAGGTTTTTATCTTTAAACTAATCATTTTAAACCATTTATTTTTATTCGTTTAAATTATATTTTAAAATTTTACACTTATTTTTTATGTATACACAGGCCATTTTTATGATATGCGATTACAAGAAATACTTTTACTTAAACTTGCTTTAGAATACATTTTAATCTTACTTTGCACTCATAAGTTAAAAACAAAATGGATATATATTGTAATTTAATTACTAAGAAGCATGAAGGAAACTTTAAAATAATTTTGAAAAAATTTACATCTTGGCGTTTTTGCCCAAAACGTATGAAAAATTAACAGTATATTAAAAAACTCATAAAAAAATTTGAAAGACAGATAATTCAAGGAGTTTTTTTTAATAAGAAATGAATTTTCGGGAAACAATTTTCAATGTTTTAAAGCCAAAGTATAAAAGTTTAATGCCTTTTAAATACTAAAAACAATTGAAATTCTAATTTAAAAAAAACTTTTGTAAAACTGTAAAATTAAAGAAAAAAAAATTAAGACAAATTGTTGAAAACGAATGTAATTTTCTTTTTCAAATATATATATATATATATTTAATAGAATAAATAAAAATAAAATAATAATAAATATACTACTACTGGATAAATACATTTAGATTTGAGTTATGTTTATATTATAATACTGCTATAATCCTTTTTCATATTACAAACAAGGGATTGTTTGATGAAATTGTAAGATAGAGAATATACTAAAGGAGGAAATATTAGGAATTTTCAATGCACTTCTTTATGCAGAATTTCTCAAATTGGACCTAAATTTTATTTTTAGTAGTAAATATTTTAAAGATGTTTTAATGAAATTTAAAATCTCTATTAATAAAATCTCCATTAATGATTTAAAATCCGCATTGATACATCACATGTCAAATTTTGAGACGTAATCAATTACACTTGTGAATTCTTATTTTTTTTTTCTAAAAACTTATTTTTAATATACCTTTTTCTGTGAGTGAAAATTTAAAATTTGGCTTATTGCAAATAACTAACAATATTTATATATACAAATAAATTTATAAAACAATATCCTCAATTAGAATTTTTATTTTACACTTATCTTGATTCGAAAAAAAAAAACTTTTGTCGGTTGTTTGGGGTTGAATTAATAAAATTCTAATGATAACCCATTCGTCGAAACGAATACATAACGTCCAAACGATTTGCATATAATTTAGTATCATGTTTAACACTACAACATCCAGCTTGTGCCAATTCGACACCGATCATATTATAAAAAATCGATTCATATCATTTTTTTCATAAAGTTAGTTAAATTGTAATTACAGAAAACTTACTTTTTTTAAGTGGAATTGCTTTAAGTAAAAATGCTAGTATTAAAAATGCTTTTGTTAATGTTGGGTAAAATTTTCTGATGTTCTAGTGTCAAATGCATGTAATACAATATAAGTAATATACATTTGTTCTCGTGTACTATTGCAGAGAGTTATGGTTGGCATCTACTGTCAATTAAATTAAGCTTGTTTTCTTAAATTCAATCTAACATTTCAGTGTTACTATTTTATTTTTTCTTTAAATTATTTTATTAGTTTCTTTTGAATACTACTTATACCAATGAGAAACGACACTTTAGGATTTTAATTTATGGTTACTTTATTCATATATTTAAAGTTTATAAGTATAGAAAGAAGCATTTTGTGTATTTATGAAAATTTTTTTAACTTAAAAATTATATATAAAATTAACCATAGTTTATTTTGTTTAAAGATTGTCATTTGAAACCTATATCATAATTGTGTTAAAATTTTTTCTGGATTTGTGAATGATAATAAATTTTTTTTATTTAGTGTTGATTACGAAATTGAACATCTTAAATTTACATCCCACATTCTTGAATATTTAATGAGAAATTGAATGTTTTAATATTATTTTATAGATATGATAATATTGTAGATTATTTTAAAAAAGTATATGGATTTACCTTGTATTTGTAAAATGGCAGAATGGGAAGCGGAACTTTTATCAGTGATGGCTTTGCAAGTGAAATTTCCTTCACTGTTATATCCGACAGGATCAATAATTATAACAGAAAAATCCTTTTCATTCTTTAATCTTATGTTTTCGGAATCTTGGAGTAATTGTCCATCCTTAAACCATTGGAATATTAAATCATCGATTACAGAAGCTACAAAGCAAGTTACTTGGGCCTTCTCACCTATGCTGAATCTTCTTGGAAAATTAAATGGCTCGATTTTGACTGGAAAAAATAAAGTTTCACTATAACACATAATTGTTTCATAGCAATTGTTATCATAATTGTAATTTCATAATCATCATTTCATAATTATTTCATAATACTTTCATAATAATTATTTGACAGTTGTTACTTATAGAAATGTTTTTAAGAAGAAAATTACAGCAGCATAGAATTTTGTTGTTTTATTTAATTCATAAAAACAAATACATTTTAATAGATATTTTAAGCTGATTTATCTATGTTACAAAATATATATTTAATACAGTAATCCTTTTCATCAATTTAGAGTTTACATACAAACGTTTTTAACTGGCTTATGAAAGCATCGTTAAAAGTAAAATTTATATAATTTTAAAAAAGCATTTTTATATATTTTTAAATAGCCAGTAAATTTGATAATAATATTTTGAATAAGATACAATTAGAGTTTTCGCAATTCACTAAATCTATAATTTCTATATTTTCATGAAATCATAATAAAGATTTAATGTAGACAAATGAACATTTGATGTGAGCACAGACTGACAAAAATAAGGACAGTAAAATTAAAAAACGGAATAAAGAGAATTTTATTAAAGCTTAGAATTTCAGCTTACAAATTTCTATATTTTCCATCATAATCACCATTAAACCAATAAAATTTTCTGATAGAAATCTGTGAATGGACCCTCTACCATAGATATTTTTATTGGAATGTAAAGATTTTTCTTATAAATAATACAGACGAATTTTAGATTGTTTTATGATTACAAAATAAATTTTTAGCTATACATT
This sequence comes from Maratus speculifer, assembly GCA_964019185.1. NCBI lineage: Eukaryota > Metazoa > Arthropoda > Arachnida > Araneae > Salticidae > Maratus > Maratus speculifer. Next base: position 398,180,397 of record OZ025294.1, on the reverse strand, counting down.
AAATTTATCATATACAAAAACTTGTTTTACAACATTTAAGATTTCTTATTTTTGTAACTTAAATGCCAAAAATATGATTTTAAAAAAAGCTATAGTCTGGGCTAAATAAAACTTAAACGGATTTTTTAAAGCTACAAATAAAACTAAGATTATAAATTACTTAAATTGTATCTAATTTCAAACGAAATTGAAAAATTAATATACTTGCCAAACTTGAACATTTAAAACATGTAACAAAATATAATTAAACATTTCATAAAGTATCTAAATTCTGTATATGTTATAATATATACTTGTTTGTTTAATCTTCATGAAGTTGATCATTATTATAAATTTTTAATAGCTAAGTTTAATATACTAAGAAATATGTAAAAATATGAATAAATACATTCATTTAGAAAAAGATTGTAAAACAGTAAGTACTTACTTGAAAAGCAATATCCCAAGACGGCAAGCTGAAAGATAGCTATAGTAGTTGAATGTTGCATAGCTATAGTAGTTGAATATAGCATTCCTTTGATAAAAAAGAAAACTCAAAGACAAATTAACTTTTTAACTTAAAAATACAAAATGAGCTTGTGAAATACATACTGATAGTACATATACATAAGAGTAATATGACGAAGTCTGCATTTTTTTTTACATTAGAGCGTTTCTGTTTTCGAAGTAAAATGTACTAAACAACCCATCAATAGGATAGCAGCGCCACACAATGACAAAAATTGAAAACATTTTCTTCAGATTTATAATTTCTATTAAAGAACACAAATTATTAAAAAAAGGAAACATTAAACCGTTATTACAGAATTTATATAATAAACGAAGATACACATAATGTTTATTTAAATGTAGAACAGATGTACCAAATTATATAACACTGAAAACATCTTGATAATTTAATACTTATTCCTACCACGAATAGTTATAGTAAAATTAGATGACAGACTATGAAGAACATTATTATCAGCACGACATTCATATAAACCAGCATGTTCATACGATACTGAAGTAATCTTTAATTCTGACTGCGGTTCTCGGCTATCATCATCTGAAACAATGGGGAGAAATTTTCCATCTTTTTCTAAAAAAATATAAAAAACAAATTCAATTAACGAAAACATCAGATTGTTAAAAATATTGTCTAAATATAATATATACATTTCATTTTGTATAAAAAGAAGCTTATTTAAATTAATAAAAATAGTTTTCATAGTTAGAGCTTAATGGACCATATGTTAAGAAGAATTATTTGTATATAAAAAAAAAGAAAAATATAGTTCATTAGCAGTAAATCAAGAGTTAGAGAGTCAAATTATACACTGGACAATTTAATCGGTCAGTTAAGTCAATCAATTTTAAGGTTATTTTAATTACTAAAAAAAAAAGGTATTAAAAAATTTGAACAACTAAAACATTTTAAAGGAATCGATTGAATAAAGTTGTACATATTTCGTAAAAAAAAACCCTACTCTATAATAAAACAAATATGTTCAATTAATATATTTATATATATAATCGTAAACGAAGATATCGTTGCGAATTACTCACACTTTTTAAAAGTTTTCATCTTTAAAATCTCAGAAAGCAATGTATTAGCTAGATTTAAAGAAGTACTAAAAAGTTTATTTTGCTGTCACTAATGTTCGAAAACATTTCCCAATAGTTTTTATAGTGTATTAATTTATCAACAAAGATGTATTTTGACTATAATCTATCTAAAAAATACATTTTTTATGTTAAAGAAAGAATTTAATTAACTGATTGAAGATTAATTTTCAACAAAAACTCAGTAAATTAATTGCTTTAATTTAAAAACTTTTGTATAAACTCGATTATGCAATTGAAAAGCTTAATTGGGGGATTAATTGCTAAAAATGGATATCTTAGTTTAAAAATTCCGATTAATATGCTACACAATTATTCGGAAACATTTTCGAATATGAATGACATCAAAAGAAAAGTTGTCTTTTATAAGTGTTTTTTTTTTTCTCGAAACCATATTGGTTTCTGACGTTTCTATGACAGGAAAGACTTTTCGGAATCGTGGATAACTCTGAAGAGATTATTGTATACTTTCGTTCCTTATTATATTTTCGTAAATCAAAGAACACAATTTTTAATAATTTATAAATACCAATTTAGTTTATTAAAATTAACAAGGTAAATTAATATTAGATAAAATCTTTATAAAATTTATTTTATGATTGCACACATCTTTTACGCATTTTCAAAAATTTTGAAAAAAAGTCTTTGTAAGTTTAAAATTTCGTTAAAACACAATGAGTCAAAGATTTAAATATATTTAAAATATCAACTCCAAAATATTCCGTTATTATTATTTTCATTATTATTAAATATACTAAATCTTATTTTCCTGGTAAGCCACCAGATTTCGTTGGACAAATGCCGTTTCATCTATTCCACATCTTTTCCATTAAAGATATAACAAGTTTAAAAACCAAAGCTTTTTTGACAATTATATTACAGAAAGGGAAAGTATTTGTAAAAATATATGCATCCTAAATTATCAGAAATGTATTAAAGTGTAAAAATGTATTTCTTTCAATTAATGTGTAAAAAAGAAAAAAAGTTATGCGTATAAAAGCTAATGGGTAATAACGCTTCGAAAAGAAAAAAAAAGTCAAGTATTTCAGCGTAGGTTTTTTTTAACTTGGAAACAACATTTAGAAATCAGTTTCTATGTTTACCAGCCGCATTACACAGAAAACATAATGCATTGTATTTGAAAAATGAAATTTTAGAGAAATGGCATCAATTTAAAATACAATTTAAAATTTCTTCCAAAAACTTTGTTATTTAAAAGTTATATATAAAGAATATTATAAATATTTTGAAAAAAAAAAAGACCTTATGTGTTTTCACCAAGAAAATACGTGACTATTAATTTCCTTATAAATAGAATTTATTTTTGGAAGACACCGACTTATGTATCCATCGTTTCTGAAAAATTTTATTCATATAAAAACCATGTTGAAAGCGTTCATTATCGTTTATTTGGTATAATTACGCGCTCTACTCTTATAGCTTCAAATTTGCTATTTCACACTCGATACCTATTTTTAACTAACAAAATAAGATTTTATGTTTATAAATATTATAATCAAAGCGGGTTTATCCATGAAAGCACGAGGAAGGAACTCCCACTATGAACCACCTATTATAATACTAATATTAATATAAAAAAAATGTTAAAATTTATTATTAAAAAAAGTAAATTAAAACTTAAAAATTAATAAATAAAAATATACTAAGAAAATATTCTTAAAACATTTGATATATTTATATACATAATATTATATACCTATATTATTGGATAATTAACAATAATTTTTAAAGACAAAATATTTTGCAGTTGAAAATATAATATAAAAATAGATTTGTCATAACTAAAGAATTATGTGATTATAGTCAAAAATATTGTTTAAGTAACGTCATTTTCAGAAGCGTTTTTCTTAGAAACAAATACAAATTGCTTTGCAAATGTCATGGTGTAAAAAGTAAAATTATGTTTTATATATTTTGCAAAAATTTCATATAATTATCAAAATAATTAAAACTAAACCAAGAACCTCTTATTTTCCAAGATTTAAAATAATTGTACTCTCTACCATTTAAAAATGAAACAGTAAACTCATTAAGAATCTAAAAATAAAATAAATTCTGTATATAAATGTTTACAAAAAGTAAAATTTCATTACAGATCTATCAGCCTTTAAAAATATTCTTTTTGTAATAGTTAGAAAGGAGGAGAAAATTTGTAAAGTTTTTCTGTTTTGTTTTATTCATTTATTCACCACTCTCTAAAACAATATAACATAAAATTATTTTGAAAGCCATTACATTTTTCAGATTTGCGTTTAATGCAACTTCCGTAATATGTGGAAAAAAACTTTCTTAGTGTTAATTAAATAGATGAATTTCAGTTTTTTTAAAATCAAAGAACAAAGCATTTTTAAGCTAATTTAATGTTTTTAACAACAAAGTATATCTTCATTGAAAGAAAAAGGTTCTTTTGGTCATTTTTATTCTGTGTTTATAAAAATTTCCAATAGTTATCAAAAAATAACTCTAAAAACAATAGTCACTAAACAAGGAGCTCGTGCTATATATTATATAAAACTTGGAAGTAATAAGATAATTTTAAACAAGTTATATTTGCTTTAAATAAGTAACAAATACAAAAAAGAAACCTCACCAGAATATTTTTTCCAGCTTATTTTAGGTTTAGGGGATCCAGACGCAATGCATTTAATTAAAATTGTTTCACCTATAGAGGCTGTTACATCTTTGGGAATTTGTATCCATCTGGGCATTGCTGGAAAAATTAAGTGCTATTAAGAATTATATATATGCATACATAATACATTTTTAGCATTAAAATACAAGAGTTGCTTATTAGATATATTAAAGCATGTATTTAAAAAACAAATCTAATTTTGAATTACGTATCCAATATAAACATTTTACAATTAAGTAAGTATTGTACAACAGCAAAATAATTTTTTCATGGTGTGCAATAAAACAGTACTTATTTTTAAAAAATCGTATAAAAATTTTAATTATGTATTTATAATATAATTTTTATATTAATATTCTTCATTTAAAATTATTGATAGTTGGCTGCTAATAAAAGAAAAATTTAAAATATTGTTATAATTATTATTAAAGTCTCTGATTTTTATATGAGTGACTTTATTGTAAATATTAAAAAATATTTTGAATGGCTGCTGTTCTTATATTATTAATAATTAATTTAAGATATTACACATCAGTCGAAAATTATAAAGGGATATTGTTGAGACATAGATCAGTATGAAATCTGAATAAACATTTTTGCATTTGTACACATAAAAAATACATAAGAATAAAAAAGGCATTAGTTTATGCTATACATGCTTTGATAATATTTTAAAATAAAATATTAGGTGCACATTTTAAACATATTAATTTTATGATTTAAATATCTGAAAAAAAGCAAAGCGATAATATGTTTAAGTAATTAAGAATGCTCAGTATGTAATCAATTTAAAATCAACAAATAAAAATGTTGCTTATGTGTAAAACTATTTATTTTTACATAAAAAATTATCTTTTAAAGAAAAGCCATCAAAATTGAAAAACTACGTATTAAGAATACCCTAAAGTTAAATATAATATGTTATATAAATCTTGAATAATAATTTGATGTTTTTATAAAACATAATTGAATAATTTAACTATTCGAAAGAAACCGGAAAATTATACTAATCAATATTTATTAATTTTATATATTTGATCTGATTACAGTTATTTATAATTAAAAATATCTTATTTAAAAAAAAAAAAAAAAAAAAAAAGAACATTATGTAACTATGTAACATGAGTTTTAAATCATAAATCATTTGAAAACCCTTTGCAATACAATAATAATAAAGTTAACTATTATAACACTGAAATAAAAGTAAAATAGGTAAAATTATTCACTTCTTATAAGAACATTTAACTTGAACACTACTCAAAAAATATTTATGTAAAATAATGTAATTAAAAATTCTTTTACCTTTAACATTCAAGTATGCTGAATGTTTCGCGCTGCCATATATATTCTTAGCAGTGCATGTATAATTGCCGTCGTTTTCTATGCTGACATTATTCAAAATTAATACAGAGAATTTGTCGCTGTTTTCTATTGTAATATTGCTTTTTGTACTAGTTAAAATTTGTCCATTTTTATCCCACTGGAAATGAATTGGTTTATCTTCTGATATTGCAAGGCAAGTAACAGATACAACTTTTCCCTCTAACACATTTTCTTGAAAACTGAATTTTTGAATCTCCGGAATACCTGTAAAAGCAAAAAGAATCATAAGTTAAAAATGTATATCTCATTATACACATTATCTATTGTTTGAATATTTATTCAAACATTAAATATTTTATCAAGAGTTTTATAATTACGTAAATAATTTTCAAATATCTCCTAGTCATTTGTTTCTAATTTAGCTGTTTACATCCACAAACTATTTTATCCATATTAGGAAAGTTAGTTATTATTATCGTCGGAAGTACTTTTAATATATATAATTAAAACAATAGCATTAATAGTACGAAAAATATAATTTTAAGCATAAAAACAATAACTCTATAGCAGAATCATTAATTAAAATCATTTCAGGATCTTAACTTAATTTTTCAAAATCGTATTAGTTTTATAAATCATGAAATTAATATATATATTATGTATAATTTCTAAAGTATTGTATTTAATAGATCACAAACACATTTATTAAAGTTACAACTAATAATTTGAATATTTGTTTAACTCTAAAGGGCAAAGTTTCTACTTATTTTTCAAAATCGGTATTAATTCTGTAAATCTTGAAATTAATATATACTTTTTAAAGTATTATGTTTCAAAGACCACAAATACATGTAATAAAGTTACAATTAATAATTTAAACATTTGTTTCACTCTAAAGGACAGAGCTTTATTTTTGTCGGGTTTTGTTGAAGTAAAAATACCATGGTTGAAAAAAATATTAAGCATTTATTCTTACATAAACATTAAAAACATACGTATGAATTCACGATAAACCATGCAAATGTTTTAAACGTAATAGTAATAATTTAATGAAACAATAATCTTACCTGAAGTCCAGGTTTCTTTTATAGGAAACATCAGAATCATCAATACACTACGAGTTATTAAGATGAATAGATAATTGATTAGTGTTTTGAAAGTCATGTTGATAAAAAGCACAAATATAGAACTGTACCATTTAGCTCAAATAATAATTATATATAAATATATAACAATAATAATGAGAGAGTTTTTAAAATAACACTGCTTCCAAGCATATTTCTGAAAATACGAGATACATACGCCAGAATGAGAAATGGGTATACATAGATCAGCAGCGCCACACTTTGACACATATTTAAACTATTTATACAAATAAATTTGATGAAATTATATTAAATGTTCAAAAAGCTCTAAAAATAAATACTGAATCTTAAAACTATTTACTTTAAATTAATTTGAAGACCTGAAAATTCATTGGGATACATTAAAACTGGTACAACATCCTTACATAAAACAAAATTACAATAATTTAAAGGATTTTCTTGTAAAACAGTTTTAAATAGTTGCATTTTCCTGTATTTTATGTGATTGAATAAAAAAAAATGCACAAAATTTAACATAACGGAGAAACGTGATTAAAAATAAAAATCTTTCAACAGCGTTACATGAAAAATGTAAATACCAATTTTTGTACATATAGGAGTAGAAAAATCTTTATAACAATAATAATAAAAAAAAAATAATAATAAAGAATCAATAATAGTACCACGTATTTTTATTGAAAAGTTCGTTTTAATGGCAGAGCCTATTCCATTGTCTGCAATACATTCATAAATACCAGCATGGGATGGAGATATATGATTAAATTTTAAAGAACTCTTGCTATAATTTCCATTATGACTGTCTTCAATGACTTTGTATTCCGTATAGTTGGAATCTGAAAATAAAAACAAATATATATGTATCTTCATTTCTTACATAAATAATAATAATAATAAAAATCTGATTTTTTTTTTTTTTTAGAACGCATATGTTCCGTATATATTTGTAAACAAATTTTAATAAAATTTATGAAAAATTACTTATTTTTAAGAATCAATGATTAACGAGCACTCAAAAGTTTGCACCATTCAATAATTAAGTGCCTAGTTGCTTAGAACAAAAAAATAAATGCTAAATTTAATTCAAAAATCCGTTACTTTGTTTAATAATTCAAATATAAGTTTCATCAAAATAATCATTGTATATTACTTAAACAAGAAAGAAAAATAATGCGTCAAGCATAGATTCGGAAACACTTTCCGTGTGTATACCCTTCTTTTTAGTGTATACCCAAAACATTAACAAAATTTTCCGTTTAATGTGGTTAAAGTGGACATTTAAGTAAACAATTAGGAAACATTCAACACATTTCAAAACCCAATTTCAGCAATTACCATCTGTAGTAGAAAATATAATCCGAATTTTCTTTTTTCAGCAGTATATATGATTTATCGATTTGTAGTTACGTATGTCTATTATATAATTTTACATAATATAGAAAAAATTAATTCATTGAGAACCAAATAATAGAAAATTTTTAATTCAGTAATTTTCCCCAATGAAGGAAGATGGACTGCAGCCCTGTATAGTGTCTATAAAATTTATAAACATCAAGTAATATGTTTAAAATTACTTGAATTTAAAAATACGCATCATAATTTAACCATCAATATTGCTGATAAAAAGTACTGTACATCATTTTGTGTGTCCCTGTAATGAATGATAAATGCTATGCACATCCTATCCTACACTAAAAATCTTTTAGTTTACTAAAGTGGTATATATTAATTTCAATATTCATTCAATATTATCTATTGCTCAGGATAATGCGCATATTCCATTTATAAAAAATGTTTTAAGTGAAATCTATACAACCATAATTATCACAATAATAAACATTATATAATGTAATTGAATACTTTCATTAAATTATTAATGAATAATTTTTGTAATACCTTCAAATATATACGTTTCTGATTAAAACAAAATCTCATAAGAAAAATGTAATTTGTGAAGCAAAAATGTTCAAATCAATCTGTTTCTTCCATTATAAATTTCAATTTCTTAAAAATAAGAAATGCTTTAGATTTGCTTGAATATCGTTCAGCTATGCAACGAAAAAGACATTAATAAGTTCAATCGACTCTCGTTAATTCGAAACTGAATAAATCGAATCTTTGAAGTCCCGAAATTTTCAATGACAAAATAATGTTAAACAATTTCATTTATTCGAACTTATTTTCTCCTGACTTCGTTTATTTGGAACTAACAAGAACTTTAACCTTATTTTCTTACCAACTCCTTATACAATCTCGCATTTGTTATCCCCTCTGTTAATGCTCCGTCTGTCTATCAATGATGCCTTCAATGCTTCTTCCATTGAGTTTTTTTTTTACTAATCTCTTAATTTGTGTATTTATATCTTTAAATTTAATAATAAATCATATTCTAATAACAGCCGAAGTAAATTAAAAAAATATGTTTTAATATGTTTTTCACTAATACTTTCCATAATTCGAACATATTTTGTGATCCCAATGAGTTCGAATTAACGAAAATTGACTTTAAATAAATATTTGAACATTCCTTTTATAAACAGAATAATATGCAATAAAAAACTGCATGTTTATCTAAATGAGTAATCTGATAATGGCTACTAAATCATTTCTATAAATTAATAATATAGAATTTCAAGAAACAATACCAGATATTTTATTCCAAGTGATTTTAGGCAACGGAGATCCTGAAGCTGTGCAGTGAACTTCTACTTGATGCCCAGTTATAGTCAAAATATCATTCGGAACATGAATCCATTTAGAATGAGCTGTTAAAAATATATAAAATATTACACTCTATAAATTTAAATCAATCATAAAAAAATTAATTTCAAAATTTACAATATCACTTCTTTCAAAAACTTTCTTAGGCCACGATGAGAATTTTAATTTTTTTAACCCTAAAAAAATGTCACATTTAGATTTCCATTCAAATTTTTGTAAATTTGTGTCTAATAAAAATGTATATTTCTTCATAAAATGATTTAATATTATTTTTTGTTTGAATTATGAGAAATATAAGAAACTGACATATATTATGAAAAATAAAAAAAAGATTCTAAATGCCTAGACTAAACACATAGTAATATGGCCGAAAAAGAAAATTTTAAGCTTAATAAAATTTAGCCAAAAAATAAATTCTCAATGTATATTCAATAAAAGAGAAATCTTGGAGATTTCTACAAACATGCCAATACATTATGAAATACGCAGATTTTCACATTGCGAATTAAGCATAAAATCAACAGCGATAAAAAAATTTTAAGTCGAGAATCGAACCCGTATCCTCGGAATAACTTTCCATTATCCAACCTTTGGTTGGTTTATGAAAACAATATCCAACCTGACATCTCTCATTCACATTTGTCGTTGAATATACTAGTACTAATTATTATTTGCATCCTTATTTATTCATTAATGGGTATCATCAAGTATAACAATTTTTTAATGCTGATAGTTTTCTTATGGTATGAATAGGAGGGGTCGTATATTTTTTTTATTACAAATCGCAATAAAAAATTGGCCTTTTTATTTCAAAACATATTACGCAAAATAATAAAATTATAGGGATTACATGCCTCAAAATTAGTACGGGATTACAGAGCTAATATATTCATTTAAAACTAGGACTACTTACGAAATTTAGCTTCCACAATTGCATACATAATGTTTGTATTTTATAAGATTAAAAAAATATAGCAATAAAGTTCACTACACGTTCATTATTTTAACCCTTCACTACATGATTTTTTCTATTTTTATGAAAAAAAAATATTTGAAATAGATACATTTGTCTAAAAATGATAAAAATAGTAAAATATGTATATATACGTATTTAGATTTTCATCTAAAATTTTACACTTTATTGCGTAATCCTTATAAACTTAATTAGTATTTTTAAATATTGTATTGCTATATTTTGAAATTAATTGGACTTGCTTTAATTTTACCTTCTTAACACTCAGCAACTTTCTTTATATTTTTTAAAATATTTATTTAAAAGAAAAAAATAAATTTTACCACAATAGCTTGATTAATTTTGTTTCCTAACAACAAATTATATGTATATATTTTTGTCAAAATGCAGCCATCTGACATAGAAAAAATAACTAATTTCATTCTTTGGGCTGTTACTAATCAATTACAGCTATCCTATTGGCAAAAAATGGTACTTAATGAGAATTATAGTGTTTTTAGATATATGCCTGATGAAGCAGTGGTACAGTGAAGGGTTAAAATGTAAAAAAAAGGATACCATTGAAATCATATCAACATCAAATATATTTTTAGAAAGCATGCATTAAAGAACAAACTTTAAGAATGTACTGCATAAAAAAAGAAACAAAAGTCTAAATTTACCTTTGACAAGTAAAATTGCTGTTTGTTTAGCGATTCCAGAAGGATTTTGTGCACTGCAAGTGTAATTTCCACTACTTTCCAAATTTACATCATTTAAAATTAAAACTGAGAAATCTTTTGAACTTTCTATTCTTAATTTTTGGGATTTTTCTTCAATTTGTTCACCATTTTTGTCCCATCTAAAGGATAGGGGTTTATTTTGAGAGACAGCAAAACAAGTAACAGAAACAGTATCACCTTCTCGAACATTATCTTCAAACTGAAATTTTTTAACTTTTGGCAAATCTGTAAAAAAAGGAAATCAATATATCAAAGTTAAATAAAAAAATTGTCATTGATATAAAAATTTAACTTTAAATTAGCATTTGTTAAAACTTAATTATTATCTAAATATAAATGTATTTTTCTCTCATTGTATTTTGCGATTCCCTTAATGTGTAATTATAGTTTCTGTACAATTAAAGTAAATATCTGTCAATAAAGAATGTTTTTCAGTGATTATTCTGTAAATGCATTTTTCTTACAGAATCTACCGATATATCTAACTGCTATTCATTTTAAATATCGGGAATTCACTTTGCTTATCTTCTATCAGGTGTTTTACTATGCAAAGCAATCAACTTGCAGAAGCTCGTAGAGCAAACACATTCTGAATGAAAAAGGTAAGTATACATTCTAGATTTTACTTATACAAATCATTCTATCAAGAATAATATTTAAAAAAATTAAAGGATATTAAAAATACATTTAATAATACATTTGTTTAAGACAGTATATCAGTAAGATATAGATTCGCAATACTCTTAAAAAATATATAAACATCAATTCAATATGAAAAAAAGTTTAAATTATTGAGATGTCTATACAGAACTAATATATATTTTAGTTAAAAAAGAAATGATTTATCATTAATGTCATAAAATGTTTGTTAATAATGATATAACATATAACGTTAATTTATAAGAAAATGCATTTTGCAACCCAATTACATATAAATATTTCCTGGGTATTATCATTTAAAATAATTTTCAAGAAATTGAAAAACAATATTTATGAAGAAAATCGTAATAAAAGTAAGCCAAATATATACTAAATTATCCTAAATAGAAAACTTTCCCACACGTATTAATACTATTTGTTAATTATAACTTACATTATGAAAGCAGGTGTCATTATTCTTTGTATTATCAATAATTTGCATTATTAACTTGTAATATTTGTTAATTATAATTTGCAAAAAATAATGATAGGTCGTACATAATATTAATTTACTAGAATGTCAAAATTAATAATTATTTATTCCATAACTCTATACAAATCTAACAACTACATATGCAATAATCTTACAGCAATACATAGCAATAGTGGAATGCAATTACTAGATACTATCGATACGATATATTTTTTATAAACTTAACCCTTTCGGGCCTGGTGTACTATTAATAGTACATGTTTTTAATCGACTATTATTTTGTTTTAAAAAATATTTTTGCTACTAGTAATATTAGTATATGTCTATGCATTTAGTAATTCTATGACTTCATTTATACTTAGGCATTTAATATTAAATAATATATATCATTTGCTTCATTTTCCTTGCGCCCTTTGAGATTATTTTATTCTAAACATATTTCAATGTTTAAATTTAAAGTCACTTTCCTGAAATAGTCATGTGTAATAAAGCGAAAAAAATATTTGAAAATTGTAATAGGTTAAATCTTACTGTAATATAATCTACGTTAAACATGTACAAAAAATTCTTCTTTAGCCTATTGTCATATGAATATTAAATAGTACATAAAATAAAAACATTTGCTATGTTTCAGACAATGAAATATTCACTAAAGTCTAATTAATCTATTTGGGTAGCTAGTGCTCATGTTATAAACGTAACAGTAATTTCTTGCAAAAACTTTTTAAAAAATCTGGCCCGAAAGGTTTATGTGTTCTATAATTAAAAATTTATTCAATATGACAATATTTATTTCATATATTTTTCACAACAATGAATGTAAAGGAAGAGTTAACTCACCTGCAATCACCCGTGAATCCATCAAAATTAACACATGGATGAATGATGATATCCAACAGTTTACAAAATACCATCGACGAGATAATCCTTTCATATTCCGAATCTATTCATACATTAAAATACATTTGCATAAAAGTTATTTGTACGTTTTTGAAGCAATGCAATATCACAACAAACTTTATCTAACAACTCTTAGGGACAGATTCAAGAAATAAACGCAAATACCGTAATTTCAGATCAGACGAGTAGCGCCACATATTGGCAACCGTACACACTATCATTTTATATTTCTTATTTATAGATATAGAAATATTTTAGTAAAATAAATACATCCGCGATTTGCATGACTATTTTGTTTCATTCACATATTGAAACAGTTTAATACAAATCCTTCGATATTTAACTTTTTTTTCATACTAAAAAATTAGCATAAATGTTCTTCAGTAAACGAAAGGTTTAAACGTAAATACACTATTCGGTTGGAGTTTCATTTAATAGTCGCAATATTGAAAAACGATGAATTTTGTTTTAAGAAAGAATATATTATATACAGAATTAAAATATTTTAAATTAACACAAAATGTTACATAATCACATTAATCTGAAAAACGTATAATTTAATGTAAAATTTACCAAAAAATACAATTTATGCTTTTCACATAAACTAACTCTACAAACTTTGAAAATTTGACAGATTTCAAATATTGCCATCAAATACAACAAGAATAACTAAGTTAAAATGCAGGTTTTGATAATAATAAGTGTATTGAGAATTGTAGTTAAAGAAAATCAGTAGGCATGTTATATGAATTATAAAAACAACTTTAGATGAAATTAGGATAAAACACAGCAAAATATCTATAACGAGAATGATTTTTCATACCACGAATAGTTAATGAAAAGTTAGTTTTAATGCTTGGTGTTATTCCATTATCAGCGATGCATTCATATAATCCAGCATCTTCATATGAAATAGAAGATATTTTTAAGGTATCCAAAATGTCTAGAAGAGAAGAGTTTAAAAACTGTTCTGCGATGTTAGATTCTGAAAAACAAAAAATGTAAATATAAACATACATTTATATAAAACATGCTAATTATATAAATACTATTTTCTTTAAAACATATATTGTAATACAATGGAAATGTAAAGTAATATCTTTCGAAAATAAAATGCATTACTAAATCACTGATGCTATTTTAATCCTTTAACACCTGACTTACACAATTGTGCAGGTGATCATAAAGAAAAAACATTTCTCATTTTGGACGATTTAAAACCACAGAATTGAGCAGATTCTTCTTTGGCATAACCTGACATTGAGTATTTTTGTAAAACTTTTTTAAATAGATGTAATCCTATTAATTGGGGGAAGACACCAAAACATTTAATTTTTACAAAAAATCTTTCGTTAATAAAGGGTTAAATGGTTTTGGAAAAATTCTTAGAGGAAGGAAAATATTCACAGTGAAATGAATATTTTTCTAATAAATGTTTTTCTAATCTTTTCTAAATGGTAGAAAATGAAGTTATGTTCATGTTTTGAGATAACTAGAAATCACGCTATATGTGTTAACTTAATTTCTTAATTTGCGCTAAATAGACTTCGTAAATAATATTTTGTTTCATTGGTCAGTTTATTCGATAAAATAGTTTCAAATAAGTTAATGACCACATTTGCTTAATTTAAACATTATTAAAACTATAAAAAAGCCACAAAATACATGTTGTTAATTTTGTATACTTGATTATTTTGAATTAGAAAAGAAATAACATATACTTTTATATTTCTTCCATGAAATCTTAGGCTTTGGATAGCCTGTTGCACTGCATGTTACGCTAATGGATTCGCCCATGACTGTAATGATATCCTCTGGTGTACTTTCCCACTTTGGTGGAGCTGTCAAAGAAAAAAAAACAGTGGAGAATTAGAGCATTTGAAATATATTAACTACTTCATTACATTATCTCTCTTTTTCAAGATCTCATGAATATAAAAAGTATTATACAATCGTGATGAATGCTATGAAAAATCAAGCGACTATTATGCGGCAAGACTGCTGCACGAAATTCATGAAAACATCATCGCAATTTATCACTTAAAAGAATGTTTTGTAACTGCCTACAAAACTATAGAAACTGTCCGGCGGACTAAACAGCTAAGTTGGGAATTTCGTAAGTTACACGAAAAACAAGTCAAAAAGGAAGATTAGCCTAAAATTCCGCATTTAATAACTTTTTTTAAAGATTTAAAATATATATTGAACTTATCCAGAAAAATATTTGTATAAAAATACCATTCTTCTAATTTTATATGAACAAAAATGAATTAAAAGTATTAGCTTTCGTAAATGTTTGCCAAGAATAATTATAAGTAAAATATTTTTTAATAAAGCGTGAAACATTTTTGTTTAAATAACTCATGATAATTACAATTTGATTTGATATGCGTACGAGGTATATATTCATTTATTCAAGAAGATTTATATTGAAAGTAATAAGTATCGATATTTTATGATATAATTTAACATAAAAAAAATTAAAACTTTAAAGGACGAAAGTAATCATAGCGATTTCTTTAATTTCTTGGCAAAATTCTTTTTAATAATGCATAAACGACGATCAAAAATGTCTCGTTCCAGCAATTGTCTCGCGATTTGCAATACTGATTCTTAATTTAAAAATATTTGTACAAAAAAATCTTATTGTTTTAATGAGCAGTTAAAACACTTGTTTACATTTAATATAATTATAGTATGAAATGCTTTTTTAAAATTAAAATTGAGGACAGTTTCAAAGAAACTTCTGTCGTCTTCGACTTTTTAAAATGATTACTTTAAATATGAAATAATGAGATAACATGTTAAAATGTACATCAGGTTATTAAATTTGTTAAAGCATAATATTTTTCACTGAAGTTCAAACATTTAGGATTCCAAAATAGCCTCACTTTTGGATGGGCGATAAATTTAAGCAAAGTTTTAGCCCAAAATATAGACCGGAAATGAACTTTCTCATACCAGAAATGACCACTTAAAGAGCCACAGAGAGAGAAGCAATACATTTTAATACAAAAATATACAAAAGTATAATGTAAACAAAAATATATAAGTACCTAAAAATACGGTAGATTTAAAGGTTGTAAACGTTATACATAATTATTTGCTTTTTTTTTTTTTTTTTTTTTTTTTTTTTTTTTTTTTTTTTTTTTTTTTTAACTGCATTTTTCATTGTGTACATTTACGAGAAACATTTCTTAAAAAGTTAAGGTATTGAAATAAAATTTTGTAATAGTTGTGCTCATCTATTGGTATGTTATAAAGCGAAAAATAGCTTGTAAGTTAGTATATATTAATTTAACAGATACCTTTATTAAAAAGTTCTTTTAAAGAAAATCATGTTTTTCTTATAAAAGTTTATATATGTTTGTAAATTTAAGAGGTATCGCAAATATCACAGCAATATTGCTTTATAACACATGTAAAGTGATTTTCTAATATATTGTTGAAAAAAAAGCAAATGAATAGATTTCGTTATAAAAGATTTTGCGTGAACGTATTTTTTTTTTTTTTTTTTTTTTTTTTTTTTTTTTTTACTAAAATTTTACTAAATATTGCCTAAATTAAAAATTATATGAATTCATAGTTTTATTTCCTGTTTTAACTAAAAACACACGTGTTTGATAAAAATTCAATATTTTTCAAAAAAGTGCTCAAAATGAACATATACCTTTAAAAAAATCTTAAATCAGCAAAAAGAAAAAAAAAAAGTCATTTAATATGTGCATTTTTTACGAAACATGCATAACATAATTGAAGCTTTTAACAAAAATAATCGAAGAATCAAATAAACTTGTTTCTTTGCTGCTTGTTAATAACAATAAACTGGCGTCCACGAAACGAGCACAGATTCACCTCCCTCAGATATATTTTCTGCATTATTATCCACACTGAAATCTTTGACGACAATATTGAAATTCTAAGTGTTTTTAAGAACATCCATTAATCATCAAAATATTTAAAAACTCCTTAAAAATGTATAATAAATATTTTTTTACATAAATTAATTTTCCAGCAGTAATGCAACTTAAAATCGATAACGAAAAATCTTTGGTAAAAATTTTTTAAAGTTGAAAGATTTAGAATTCATATAAAAATAAAGAATAGTTGAATAATAAAAATCTAAAGCTTTATCTAAAGTGGGTTATTAAATAATTTTAATGCAACAAAGAAGATAAATCTAAAGAAAATTCGATCACTCAGACCTAAATGATAAGCATACAAAATTAATTTGAATTTTATAAAATTCAACAATATGTATTGCAATTTGTAAAATAATAATAACATTTGTTGAGGAAAAGTCTTACCTTTTACTTTTAAAGTGGAAGAATGGGTACTACTTCCATAACTATTTCTGGCCGTACAACTATAATTTCCGTCGCTATTTATAGTTACACCATTTAATATTAAAACAGAAACCACGTCACTATTCTGTATGTTGATTTGTGGAATATTTTGTGAAGGTGATAGCTCCATATTATCTTTCCGCCAGGAGAATACAAATGGTCCGGCTCCTCCAATAGTCAGACAAGTCACAGAAACTATATCTCCTTCTTTCACATTGTCCTCAAAATTGAAGGGTTTAATAATTGGTAAGCCTAAAGCAATAGTACAATTTTATTATTAATATTAGCAATAAAAATAACATATGCTACATTACATTTTGAAATTGCAATGAGTTTAAATTCTTTTTAAGAAAAAAAAAAGTAAAATAAGCTAATTAAAATATTTAAAATCGTATTTATTTGAAGAATTAAAAATTTAAACTTTTAAATGAAATTTTAAATGTCACCATATTTTAACTCAGGTTTATTTAAAAAAATTAAAATGGACAGATCTTACTTAAAAACTCATTTATTGATTTGATAAATAAGAAATATGTATCCACATACAACAAACTTTCATCTCTCTCAATCTCACTCCTCAGCCTAAATACATATTTATTGTTTTAGAAGTGAATTCAGAATTTTTTCTTTCAGTTATTATTCAAATATATATTTTTAAACATCTATTTTCAAGCTCAGTTAATATCTTATCTATAATATTTTGCCGCATTTTATGTTTGATATTACACTTTTTTTAGCTTAGGGTAAATCTATTTATCAGATTTTTTTTAATTTAAAGTTTAAATACTCTACATATAAATTAATTATATTATCTTTTTAAATGAAAGGTTTGGTAGGATTTAATTGAAATAACTTGTTTGTTAATTTCAAAGTAAATCACATGTGTATATACAGAAAATAATCTCGTATTTAAACCTAAGAAAAATGTATTTACTTCGATAATTTATCTAATATTAAACATAAAATAAATAAATAAGATGCTAGACAGATCTAGATTTAGTCATGCAAACTGGATAATTTGAAAAAAATTAATCAATACATCACTTATGCTTGTTTTGTCATTGTAAAATAATTATATTTAATTTCTTAAGGAAGCACACAAAAATTAATCCGCCAAATTCTTATTTTTTGTATAACATACTTATTGTTTAATCTCAATTAATAAAAATATTAATTTATAGGAGTTTTTATGTTTGTAACTTCCATACACAGAAAAAAAACTTCAGCAGGAGTAATGAGAAACTCTAATATTAAAATCTACCAAAACATTATATCCTTAATTAAATACGAAAAAATCTTGAACATTTCTTAAGATATTAAAATATGAAATTGTAGAAACAAAACTTGGAGTAAAATGCAGATATGCAGTATAAGCAGGTTAGCGTTTGAAAGTTTTTTTTTTAATTCTTTACTTTTTAATAATTATTTTTTTAAACTTCTTTACTTTTTTTTTAAATTGTAGATTTTTCATGAATTTATGTTTTGCATCAAAATGAACGTTGTAATTTTTTTTTACGAGTATATGCATAAATATAATAATACGAACGTTTCACATGAAAATTTACTGAATGTCACTTTGAATTACAAATTTAATCGTAACTTCATGTTAAGACAAAAAATAACGTAATATTTTAATATTTTACAACGCTAGGACAAGTGAAAACTATTTTCTAGCTGTATAGTAGAACGCTTCAATATATTATTTCAAGAAACACATGGATCAGTTAAAACTATACAAAATATAAAATTAACTTCAATATTTATGTTATAAAAGATAGAAAACAGAGATATGTCTTACCTTTTGAAGCTGAGAATCCAAAGCACAAACTAATTGTCAGCAAAATTATTTGAAAACGCTTTTTAAGCTTATTCGATGAAACTGAACATGGGAAAATGCCTTGAAAAATCATTTCACTTTGAATATAAAAAAATTAAATTTGTAACATCAAAATTTCTATAAGACACTGATACCATAAACTCCATCTATACCTAGAGTTTCATACATATAAAGGTCTGAACTCTTAGCAAACTAAACAAAATCTCAGTATTAATATGGCGTTGAACAATATTCATTGAAAACAGCAAAGTAGCGCCACATATTGGCCACATATAAAACTATTTATATTTCATGTTCATTTATGTATCGTTTTGTAGACAGAGTTAGCGTAAAATATTAAAAACATTTCGGATCGTAAATAAAAAAATAGTAATTAAAAACTTCTGTTTGTATAATACTTTTTTCCAACGGAGCAGAAATATACACATTAGTAAGAAATATCTGTTAAAATCATGCATTTTTTTATGTACGCAAACATAATGAAAAATTATTTTATTTATATATTTTGCCGATGATTTAATAATAATACCATTAAAACAATGGAAATAATTAAAGGTATTAAAAATATATATGCTACATTTTTGTCTTAAAGCTCAGATAAAGTAAGATTAACTATAGCAAAAAAAAGATTTTATAGTATTCGAAAACTTTTTAAAGTCAACAAATTTAAATATATATATTATTGTCAATATCTCTAAATCCACCTATATATACATTAATAATACAAATCCATTCCTTTTTTCCATAATAAAGGAAAATGTTTTCAAAACATCTACATATTCATGCGCAATTATTAGATATGTTTTAAACTTTTCTGGCAATACAAAGTACTAATTAAAACAACAATATAAATAATATGGCAGGTGTATAAAGTTTTTCAAATTATTTGAGAATAACAAAAAATAGCAGCACAAATTCATAGTAAAGGAACACTAAAATTGTTCTTATTTAAAAAAACTAAACAGATGAGTGATGAATAAGCACACATATACGCATTTAGCGCTACAATATTATTTTTAAATGTTTGAATTAACAATTATTAAAAAATACAGCAACTAATCTAAACACATTTATTTATTTTATTTATTGCCTAAGTTCTTGTAAAAAACATGAAAAAAAGTATAAAACTTACAAAATAATGTGGATTAATGAAATTGCAATATTAAAATAAATGTGCAAACATTTATTTAAAAAAATATTAATGTTATAATTTAACAATCAATCTAAAAGGAATCTAAAAAGACAAAAAGTAAGTTTAATAATAGAAGAGTATATTATCAATGCGATTAAAAGAACATTTTAAAAATTCTTATATTATTAACATTGACATTGTTTAGATTCACTTGCAAAATGAACAGTTTTATTAACATAAAACAATTAAAGAACAAACTTTTACCACGAATCGTTATAGAAAAATTAGTCTTTATAATTGGTGGTATTCCGTTATCTGCTATGCATTCGTAAAAACCTGAATCTGTGTAAGAAACTGATGAAATTTCAAGAATTGTATTATTGTTCTCTCTTTTTAAATAAGCATCAAGAATATTTGCAGAGTTTTCTCTTTGGGCAGCATCTGAAAATCGAAAATTGTTTTAAAATATTGTATGCTTAAATTAAAAAAAATCTCACAAATTAAATTATTAAAATAACTACTTTTAAAAGAATAAAAAAAATATCTGCGATCTTCTAATTATCTATATTATTAAACAGTTTAAATAATTGAAAAACTGTTAAAACTTCAAAAAAGTTTTTAAAATTACGTTTCTTTTTAAATGGTTATAGCATATAAATTTTATAGAAAATATTTTCTTAGTTCAAGTCATATCTAACAAAGTTTGACAATCATTGATTTCAAGGTAATATTTTTTTCATAATGCGATTTAAGCATTTATTTCGCTTTTGTCTATTATTTTATCCTACCTTTATATCATTTTTTATTTTAAAACTGCACGATGTATGATGCAATGATTTGAAAATCCATCATTCATTTTTTCATATCACTTATTTTATGCACGCTCTTTTTTTTATTTGGATGTTTATCTATTTTCGTAGGCACTGAGTAGCTAAAGTAACTGTAAGAAGTATTTAAAATGCTGAAAAATAAATGGTACAACAATGCAAGATAAATTATTGAATGACACCTTAGAAATTTTTTATGTAGAGTCCTTGAATTTATCAAATCGTGAAAAAAAGCCAAGAAGAATTTCCTGTTTTAGAACTGGGGTCTAAATATATTTTCTCAGTCATTCCAGATATAACGAAGGTTATTTCAAAAACCGAGCATAAATTAATACATCGAAATTATGGGTCAAACTATAATGATTAAAAAATAGAAATAGACATCCAAGTAAATAATTTTAAAAAGTAGCGAGTAGAAAAGAGAAAAATACATAAAAAAATAAATAATGGCATTTGAAATAATTTTATTATACATCGTGCAATTTTAGTGTATTTCTTTGTTTTGAAAATTACTCGGGCAGAACCGAGCCATGTAAACTTTCAAATAAAACTTTTCAAATTATTTTTTAAAGTTTTTAATCTTACATTTTTTAGCAATTAGAAATAGTATTTTATTGTAAGGTGTAATAAACACGCAATATTATTATACATCAAATTACTCAGATGTTTATAGCGAAAAGAAAAAAGGAAAGAAAAAAGAAACTTAGAAACAATTTAATTTAAATCGAAATTTGACTCTTACTACAAATACTAAAAATTTTAGTTCAAATAAAACTCTTTTTGTGAGAGTAAATCAGGTACGTTCTGATAATTGAAATATGCAATATGTACACGCAAAATAAAATACATCAATTTAGTTCCTTTGCACTGATTATACTACTAACATTTTTATATATGAAAATGCACAAATTTATCTAGTAATTAATTATTACAGATATACAATTATAATCAATAAAATGTTTTGATCTATTGTTTGTAAAACAATAATAGTGTAATTAGTTCTTTTTGTCTACTAGAAAATAATTAAAAATAATGAACCTGTAATTACATATTGTTGTATATTAAATTTAAAACATACAGTCTAAAAAAATTATCATTTTGCAATTATTTCAAACTTAGTTCTATTTCTTATAAGAAAAACATCCGACAATACATATACTTACCAGAATACTTCTTCCAAGTAATTCTAGGTGAGGGTGATCCAGTGGCTATACATTTAACAGAAACTGAATTTCCCATTGTTGTGATTATATCTGAAGGCTGTTCTTGCCATTTGGGGGATGCTATAAAATAAATTCAGAATTTAGCAGATAAAAATTAAAGAGACGTTAATTTTAATAAAATTTCCAATAAAAAAAATGCAACGAGGACTCAAATTCAATTTCATAATTCTGAAGAATTTTTCACCCTATCCTCTTGTAGCCTCTTTAAAAGTTTAGAAAGGCAATATGGACATAACAAATAGAAATCTAATAATGGATGCTCACAACTCAAAAGATTATACTAATTATACTAGTAAATACACTAGTATTTTTTTAAAGATAAAAACTGAATAATTCTCATTAAAAACTTACTTTTTTTTCCGAATTTACACCTAATTTCGTAAACATTGTCTAAAACATTAGAAAATAAACTAAAACATTTGTAAAAAGAAAAAGTAAGAATTAGACTATTGGAAAAGTAGGATACCATTATTTTTTTTAACTAAACACTATTATACGTCTTCATTTGTTTACAAGAATTACCCATTTATATATGTTACAAATTTTACGATTCTAAGATTTCATGTATTTGTAATACAGAGATTGTATTTTTTGAAGATTCAAAGTGAATATTGAATTTTATTGAAATCAATTTTGGTATTTGTTAAATTTGTAAAACAAAAATAAACTGCTGCAATAATTTCATGTATCTTACATTTGCAAATGACTAAGCTCAGCAAGTTATTTAAGTAGCATGGTCATAAGCCTTTTAGATCTATAAACGTTTTTAATCCTTCAGTTTTCGTGTTTTATATTAAATAAAAAAAAATACTCTTTCTTATTACATGATAATAACGAACAGCAAAAGACTTTATAATAATTCATACAGAAGAGCTTTGAAAAGTGGGGGGGATTACGTTTCATTCGTATTTAACATATTAAAACGATGCCAGCAATTAATTTTATAGAAACATAATAAATGAAATAAAACAGTTGTTTTCCTTTAACCAAAATGTGAAAGTGCAATATGTTAAAATGTAAGTTCCTCATATTTTTCATTTATTTTAGTTGAACGTCCCATCTCTCCTCACTTAAATGAAACTAGTACAAAACTTAGAAACTGTCTGGAAATTAAAATTTTCAAATAGCTGATATCTTTTTTTTCCGATTGCACCAAACATCATTGTGTGGCTGCATAGAAACCCACAATAACATATAAAAATAATATTTTTTTCCTATACTTAAAAAATATATCTTTGTATGATTAACGAAACTAAATAATAAGTACAATAACTAATGAGCTCTATTAATAGTGAAGTTTTTAATGACG
Source organism: Maratus speculifer (assembly GCA_964019185.1). Classification (NCBI taxonomy): domain Eukaryota; kingdom Metazoa; phylum Arthropoda; class Arachnida; order Araneae; family Salticidae; genus Maratus; species Maratus speculifer. The sequence continues at coordinate 398,156,591 of OZ025294.1, read as the reverse complement.
AAAAGATATTATCACAAGTTAAAAAAAATTCAAACTGAATAATTCTTTAATAAAACATGTCAAAAGTTTGTTTTTTTTTTTAATTCAAACCAGTTTTTAAAAAATTCCAAAGTAAGCGGTTTTTTTGTGGGGTTTTTTCTGTCAAACTTTTATAACAATAAGTTATTTTCAAGTAAAAATGACCAATTTTTTTTTACATAATAAATAGAATTCTTAGTATAATTAATATATATATATTACTATTTCATTTACTTTTAGTGTGACAAGTATTAATAATTTTATATTATAGAGCTGACAGAATTTACAGACTTTTTAAAAATTCATTTTATCGATTTATATATTTATATATTTGCATATTTTAATCAAAATAAATCAATTTAAAATTTACATATGTTTGTGTTGTAAAATAATATGAAATGCTTTTAATTAGCATGTTCCCATGTTAAATATTATAAAATTCAATTATTTCATTTAGTAACCGATAAGATTTTTAAATATAATCATTTAAACATAAGCAAACTTTGTACGTACTGTGATAATTCTTTAAAATGCAATGACCATGAAAAAAGTAATGCTTTACGGGAAAAATACTTCCACAAAAATAGTTGAATATATTTTCCTTGAAACATTTTAGTAAGTAAAAAATTCAGAAAATGTAGTTTAATTCAGTAAAAAAAACAGTAAAAAAACTATATTAAAACACAGTATCACACAATTTATGAATATTTACTCTTTAAACATTATAATAAAAATGTACCTGTAACTTTAAAATATTTATTTTGAAAACATATTGTTGAAAGCTACTAATATAATATAACTGATATACCAGTATTAAAATTACTAAATTTTATGTATATATAGGATAATTTCTGAAATTTTCACGATTTTTTAGCGGCAATGAAATTAAAATTTTATTTGAAAAAAAGAATATTAAAAATCAATTCAAATAAGTATTATTGAAATATGAAAATTTATAGAATACATGTTACCTTTTACACTTAAATGAGCCGTATATTTCCCACTTCCTTCAGAGTTAGAAGCAATGCAAGTATAGTTTCCTTCATCTTGTAAACTTACGGGATCAATTATTAGCACTGAAAATTCTTGATCGTGTTTTATTTTTACACTTTTTGATAATGTCACTTCTTGGTTGTTTTTTAACCATCTGAAAGATACTAAGTCAGTCTGTGCGGATACTAAACACGTAGCTGATACTCTTTTACCCACTATTATATCTTCTTGGAAAGAAAATTTTTGGACTTCTGGCAAATCTGTGGAAAGATAAATGTAAATTCATATTATAAACGTTATAACTAATTTCAAATGTTTTTAAAAATCGTTCAAAAATGAAGTTAAAAAATTATCTAACTTATATAGATTAACTAAATATAACGAGTCATACTGGACATTAAAATAACGCGAAAGAAATTGCATATACAATGGTATAAAAATAGCAATTTTCTTGACATTCAGATATTTTATTTTATAAAATTCACACGTAATTTTTAAAAACGCAAATTACATCTTTTAAAAAATTCAGAACCTGTATAATTTACAAATATATTCAAAATTTGCATAGTTTATATTTAAAGAGCGGTTATAAACACTCAGTCTAAAATTTGAAACTTAAGATGAAAATACTTTAATAATATGCATTCAGAGAGTTTAATAGTATATTTACACATTTATTCGAATAAATTGTCAACAAGTTAGGTTTATTACAGAAAGAAATTTCTATAACTAAAAGAAAACTACTTACCTGCAAAAGCAATGATGTAGCAGCAACTCATGATGATTGCAGGAAACAACTTTAGAGAAGTAACATATGAACGAATATTCATGACGGCATGAAACTCAAATAATAGGGTAGTTTTACTGAAGATTAAAAGTAATATCCCAAATTTTTATACATATAGAATATTAAACATCATAGTGAACATCATATGTGTTTGTATCATAGATTTCAACCAAAGATAAACATAAAACTAAGAATCACTGAAGAATGGCGTTCATAGTGTATTTGGTTTAGAAGCTGTATATAGGACTCTAGCGCCACACTTTGACACTGTTCGAAACTAAAATTTTATAAAATAATTTCAGTTTCTTTTTCAACATAGAAATTAATACAATGGCAATATACTTTTTTATACTTATAAAAAAAAGCTTTTATTTAAAGTATATTCGTATTTTACAATATGCAATATTTTTATAAATGAAATTATTTTAAACAAACAGGTGTGGTATCAGAAGTAAAAATTTAAATATACTTTAAAAATATAGATAAATACTCATGTAAATAACACTCTTATATAAATTAAATCTTATGAAATTGAAAACACCATAGAATACTATTTCTAAAATTGACACGACATAAATCACTAAGTCCAGTATAAGAATAATCCAATCTTGAAATCTTAGAAAGTTATTTTGGAATAAATATGAAAAACATTTTAGTAATATTTCTGAAAAAACTTCAAATTATAAAAATTTATCATCTTAAAAATATTAATTTAAAGGAATTTCAACGTAAAACTGTCTTTCATGCAAGTATAAATTTCTATGAGTTATTTCAATTGCAGCAAATGCGAAATAAAACAGTCGTGCACTTTTAATCGGTAAATTCTGGTGAGATTTTTTAAACTGAAGCTAAAGATTGAAATCATATTTCATCCACTATTCATTTTGGAAAACAAGATAATCACTGTAAAAATAAATTTAACTTTAATTGAAATAAAGTAAATATGAAAATATAACAACAAAAATTAGATACGCAAAACAAATATTTATTCACATAAATTAAAATCATGAAATAAAAATGTGCACATTGATTACACTTTATAATCAGCATCACATTAGTTAAAACCACATTTCTTTGTAAGTAAGATTTTCAAAAATTATTAAATTATATTTAAACCAGTCCCGACATTAAAAAAAATCATTTTAAAAAGCACATGAGAATTTTTCTCCCTACCACGAATAGTAAGAGTAAAATTGGTTTTGATGGCTGGTTGAATACTATTATCAGCTATACATTCATACACTCCACCATCCTCATACGATATAGGAGCAATAGTTAACGAACTGGAACTTTTTCCTTCGGCAAGTGGTCGAGGGTTTTTCATTTCATAATTTTCAGCACCTAGAAGATAAAAAATGTTAGTATAGATTAACCTAAAAAACCTGAAATTTACAGAATTATTAAAAAAAATTTAACATTAGGAAAGATGAGACAGCGGAGCACATGGGAGCAAATAGTCACCCATAAATTTAAATCTTATTTTTTGCCTTACTTAATCACAGGATTTTAAAGAATTAATAGTTCTCGAAGAGTACTGTTAAAATTTGGTGTATTAAATGTGAAGCCCACTGATCCATCGCTTTATTAATAAATTTTCAGTAAAATACTCCCAATGAGATTACTTCACATTTGAATTTTTTAAAGGATATTTATAATTTCTTTATGTTATAATAATGAGTAGAATTCTGATAAATTAATGAAAATATTTGATATTTCTGGGGTTACTCAATAGAATATCATTGAAAGTAAAATTTTACGTGTAATAATCTTTTTAAAACTGAGCAAACTTAAAAAAAAAAAAAAAGAAAAGAAAAAATTTTGATGTTATGTAGTTTCTAAGAGTAGCAGTTTCAAAGAGCAGCAGTGGTTAGTTTTAAACCATGGTTCATACTTAAGTATGTTATTCTATTTCTTTAAAAACGGTTACATCGTTTCCTAGTAAAATTCATGAATTACATACTGTTATTTCATCAAAAAAGAATTTCGTCCAACCATAACGTCTGTATCATATCAGCTGTAAATGATAATTTAATAAACACAAATCATTAGCTTGCGTTGTTTCTATTGAAATTAAAACTTTTAATGTAGTACACGAGTCGAGACTAAGTTACACAGTTCAATAAAAAAAGGTGCTATCTGAAACAAATAAACCTTAGTTTTCACTTTTATTGTTGATAAATATAATTTAAATTTTGCTTTTTTAATGTGCTTTTTGATTATTAGAAATTTTTATTAAAATTTAAACTTTAATTTCCATTTTAGACACAAGAAATAAAAATATAGAAATAAAATATTAACATACCACTTTTTTTAAACCACACAATTTGCGGCTCCGGAGAGCCTGATGCCGAACATTGCACTGTAACAGAACCTCCAATAGTGTTTACAATATCCGATGGTTGAAAAATCCATCTAGGACTCGCTGCAAATAAAATATATTTCATTTCAACATTCAGTTTCATTTATTACAGTCACAAAACAAAAATTGCCTAAGAATTACTTATTTGAATTTTTTATGTATAGCAATAAATTATTGCTATATAAAGAAAACTCATACAATGATTTTACACTTACTGAAATTTGTTAAAAATGTCATACTGAAAATTTTTTCCTTGTGATTGATATATTATTCTTAATATTTGAAAAACACATAAATTTCGAACTAAATTAAAACTAGATTTACACAAATTATTAATTTTACCAATTGTTACTACAAAATATATTTGAAGTAATACCGTGAAAAAGGACCAATATTTTTGAATAAATTCTTAACTATAAGTAAAAATATTTTTTTATTTGCAGATGTAAAATTAATACACTGGAAAAATTCTCATATTTTAGATTTTATTTTAATGGCAATTATATGTTGAACATTAATGCTTAGTTAAGTGATTAAAAAATGTGTAAATCTTTTTAAAAACATGTTCCATCTATAATTTTAAAATTTTATATTTGCAATATGAGTTACATGAAATTATAACATGTAATTAATATAAAAATCAACAAATTCTGATTCAATAGAAAGAGACCAAGTTAAATATGTGTGCAACTACAATGCATCATTTTAAAATTTAGCATTTAAAAAACTTAACTCTAAGTTTAGAGCTATGATAAGCAATTTTTTTCATAGTAAAAGTCTTGTTTCAATTTTAAAAAAGTTTTGCTAGAGAAAATTAATTATAAAAAATATTACATATAAAAAGATTATGAGAAATGTTCGAATACATTTTAAATATTGCATATAATTTATCTATTGAAAATATTTTTTTTTTACTTTTTATAATAATATTAAAATTATATTTAAAAATTATTTAATTATGTATCTATTGGAGTTACAAAGTGACTTTATGAGATAAACATTTTAAATCCTGGATCGTCTGAAATGTATCCATTTTCTCGAAGCACTATTTCATATTTTAAAATAAACTATATGTAAAAAAGGCTGTTAAAATAATAGTTATTTGTATGGTCTAACATTAATAATATTAGGCATCATTAAAAATTTTGTAAATATATTAAAGAACAGAGAAAGTAAAATGATGTAAAGCAACTTTTATACCACCCATGCACCTGAAAATCATTAAAATATATATATTTAGTAGTAGATCTTTTTTTTGGGGGGGGGGAGGGGGGACAAATTCCGCTCAAAACATTAACATATCTAAAGATTTTCGCATTTTTATTGCCTGAAATTAATAAGTAGAATTAAGTTGAATTAAAACCTTTAGAAGTATCGAAATGAAATGAGAAATAATTCTAGCAATATACTTAAAATATTTTTTTACCTTTTACTGTAAGAGTAGCGACATATTCATCTTTTCCATGAATATTTTTTGCAGAACATGTATAGTTTCCACTGTCATTCAGTCGGACTGGATCTAATATTAGTCCTGACAATTCTTCGGCAGTACTGATTCTGATGTTGTCTTCATTACTATTAAGTTTTACTCCATTCTTTAGCCATTCAAATGTTATGGGTTTTGTTTTCGTCACAGCAAAACAAGTTACCGAAACTACATTTCCTTCAACAATGTTATCTTGAAAGGTAAATTTTTGAATGTTTGGAATATCTGTAAAATTTAAATTGGTGAATCAATAATTTGAACAAAAAAATGTTAAATATACAACTATTTTCAATATTAGATGTAAAATAAAGTTTTCTATATAATAAAACTTTCTCACTAAGGGGGAGGGATGGAAATAAACAGACCTCAAAATTCTATATGTACGATAAATTCCCCTAAATTGCATTCTCTCTCTCACCCGTATACATTATATATAAGAAATGAAATTCTGATATTAAAAAAAAAAGAGTTGAAATGATGAAGATGGTAAGTAATACAATCATTTGGAGAAAATGAGCTGTGAAATTCCAAATATATATTTGCGTTTGTCGCCGATTACCACATTTATCAATTAAAATCTCTAAATATTATGTAACTTCAAGTAGTAATTTAACAAGTGGTAGAAAACCATTGATTACTTTTAATCATATGATGATTAATTTTTTGTCGCATACCACTTTTGTCATCTGAGCTCTTATGTTGCTAAAGATTGCTCTAGTACTATGATTTTCAAACAGTTATTTAACAAATGATAGAAAATCACTTATCTTCAATTCTACGATTAATTTTTTTTGTCACATACCCCCTTTATCATCTGAGCTCATGATATATTAAAGATTGCACCAGTACTATTATTTTTAATAAAATAATAATTTACTAAAATCATAATGTATTAAAATATATTTAATCTTCCTTTTAGAATAAAAGCTCTTTTCTTTAACAAAGTTTAATACTTTGGCCACATGTGTATGAGAGATACAAATATTTTACTTAAAGCGTCTAAAAATCAGGATGTTTATAAAAAAGTAAATAGAATAAATATTATACACTATATATATAAAAAGCATTTCAAAACATCTAAGTGCTTAATACTTACATTTATAGCAAATATTAAATAATCACGAATATTTTACGAATTGCAAAAATCTCATCTAATACATTAAAAATTCCCATATTCCCAACAAAACAATTTCCCTGTAGAATTCAAATATCTTAAATACTTTTACATTATGAATAAATAGAATTTATCATATTCATGAAAAATTACGTTCGTATTTAGCACTATGGACAATTTAAATTTATATATTAATAACAATCATCAATAAGACGCTTTCTAAAGTTTTTTTTTTTAATTTTAATTTTATCTAGAACATTTTTTTCTACCTTAGCTACCTTGCACGAAATAAATATTAGTTAAAATCGGAAAATGTATGTCCCTCAAACTTTTAAATGTTTTCAAAAGTTTAATGCAATAATAGTACTATTGATATACTTTTAATAAATTTAGTTCATGAAAACAAATTATCTTGAATCTGTACATGTTAATAGATATTTTTTTATGTTTAATTATAACATTTTGCATAAAAAATACTTCATCATCCTCGCTTTCGTAGAAATGTATGAAGGCTAAATATTTGATTTGAAATTTTTTGATTTTTTTCCAATTTAAACTTTTTTTTTTATCTCTGAATTTAGTGGTATAAGTAAAAATAAATCTCTCGTTGCTTTAGTTCATTGCTGAAGTATCATATACAATTTAAGATATGATCAAAATTTTAAAAACAGGCTATTTTTATAAATTAACAAAACTATATAATATTTAATATATATATTAAATTATATATATATATATATATAAGAAAAAATGAATTGCTACTGTACCTTTAGCTTGAGTGGAACAGTTATGTAGCAGAATGACGCTGAATATAACTTGAAGAAAATAAGTAAAAGTCAAGCAATTTGATAGCTTCAAAGGATGGACTGAAAACTGTAAGTTCATAATCCTTAATTATACTATTGAAAAGCATAAGAAGAAAAACATGGTATTGGGGCAAAAACTAAAATCACAAATGAACTTATACCAATAGTTGTCATGGCGCATACCATAATGTTTTTACAAAATAAATTTTGACACGCATGCAGCGCCACACTTTGACATTATTCGACATTATTTTCTTTAATTCACAATTGCTATTTTCATTGTATAAAAATGTAAAATATTTAGTAATTGAAAGAGAAACAAAAATAACAAACTTAAGAATGCAAATCAAACGTACAATAAAATATTTTGTCTATGAAAATATGCAGTAAATTTATTTTTAAAACCCATATAGGTAAACATAACACATATAGGTAATATAAATTATTGATAAAAAGTAAAAACTGTCAATATTAACATACTTCTGATAAATGCAAGTGGTTTAACAGTATTGCAATAACATGAAATTTGTTAACCTCGATAAAAAAATTAAATAGTTCATATAATGTTAAATAAAAACAAAAAGTCGATACGTTTCCATACCATAATAATATCAATAAAGATGTGTATTTTAATTTGTAGTATCAAAATACATAAAACATTTACAGATTTGTTTTTGTTTAAATGCTTTGAAATGAAGCTTCTTCAGTCCCAGACAGAACGTTACGCAGGAGAAATAAAAGTATCATTAGTAGTTTAGCGAATTTATTCACAAACGGGATGGTTTATATTGAATATTTTTTATGAAATTTTACATAAACACAACAAAGATTAAATATAAAACTAAATATATTTCAACAAATGAAAAAAATAACGAATTATCTATTCGAAGCTCTGGTACATTTATAAAATATTTACAAATTACAAGACTTTTGGCTTTTTTTTAAAATGCAACAATTTAGTAAATAAATGTATTTATTATAAAAGATGCAAATTAAATATTTATATTTCACTAAAAGTAAAATACGTGAAACTTTAAATATTTTTGTATATAAAACAATCGCAAAAAATTACTGTATAGAAAAAAAAACGTATTATATTCAAAACTGAAAACAAAATTAAATCCATTAAATCATATTTTTGAAAATTTAAATAATGCTAAAAAATGTCACATATTATATATTTGATAAATCAAGAGATTGCTATGAATTTTAAAAGCAATTAAAAAAAGAGACTTTAAATTGACCAGAAATTCTTTTGTTAAATTCCATTCACTGAATTTTTTTTTTCAAAAGATAACCATGCAATATATGTATCGGGTAATGTGTATATCCAAAATTTATGTACATTAACATCGTGATTTTATTTCAAAAATTTAAACATAGCAAACATTTTTTTATCAAACATAAAACATGCAAGAAATATACTTTTCTAATCAGATGTATGCAACAGTACTTTTTTCAATTGTGTGAAATATTAAAGAACAAATATTTTACAAGATTATATATTCTGAAAGCAATATAAATTTTTCTTTCGAAAATATTCATTTAAAGCGCACAAAGCACATATAAATAAAGAATAAAAAGAGCAAAACAACTAAACACCAATAACATTCTGGAGAATGAAAATGTATCTTTGTAACACTTCTATTAAAATATCTGCATGAATAATGTTTTTAAATGTCGGTACAGTATATTTCAAATACATATTTTATTTACCACGAATAGTAATGGAAAAATTTGATTTGATGGGTGGTGGAATGCCATTGCTGGCTATGCACTCATAATAGCCAGAATCTTTATACGAGACTGATGGTATTATCAAGAGACTGTTGTTTCTATGAATATTTTCCATTTCATGTGCGGTTGTAATAAGCTCTGACAAGCCTTTATCTAAAAAATAAAAAAGACAAAGATCATTTTTAAATAAATTGAAAACAATACCTATAAAAATTGCATAAAATAATTTCATATAGATTTAATAATTAATTAATTTATTAATTATTAATTGTTATAATTAATTATTAATTAATACTTGATTTTTAATAATATTATTAATTTTTACTATTTTTAAGATTTAATTATTTATTGTGGCGAATGGGGCGGGGGGGGAGGAACCTTTCATAATAATGTCATGTGTTTAACGACACCTTTCCCAAGCTGTGCCTATCTTCAAAAAGAGCTTATAGACTTTAATATTGGTTATAAATAGACTTTAATAATGGTTTGACTTGCTGCTGCAAACAGTATCAATCAATGTCCTGTTATGTAAATCCAATGTTCTTTAAAGTTAACAATGCACTGACAAGCTGTAAAGTACGAATTTGAGACATTTTGTACGAAAAAAATAGAAACGGAGTTATTTAATTATCTGTGTGTGTTTTAATTATTTTTGCAATTTTTATGAGCAGCTTGATTTTTTAATTTCGAAGACGAATTTCATTATCTAGAAAAAGCGCTTCGTTGAATGTAAAATTTAGAAACTATTTCAGAAAAAATTAAGTATTCTAATTTTTTTTCACGTTTTTCTTTGTTTCAAATATTCTAGCAGAATTTCTGTATTAATTACTCCAAAAAAATTTAATAAAAAGCTTTATAACTTGATTTTATTTATCTGTTTCCATTTTATTACCATTCAATCACTTTAAAAAGAGATAAGAAATTAAAAAGGAAAAATATTCCTGGTTATGTAATCTGAAATATTGGTATTCTAAATTTATACATTTTTAAGAGTATATAAGTAAATATAAAGAATGATAAAAATGTGTTTTACAAATTCTTTGTAATTAATGAATAGTTTCAATTTTTGTAGCATTTATAACTTGAAGAATTTCTTTTTACCCATTTCAAAATAGGCATAATCTGAGACACATTAAAAAAAATCAGATGAAATGACAGCCAAGGAATAGATTAATTTTTATTCAGTTTAGCTAGCTTTTGTTGAAAGTCAATTTCCAATAACATATAACATTTTAAACTAAAAAAAGAATTAAAGAAAGGTTATAAAAATCTTGCAAGAAAGTGTTGCTATGTAAAACCGTGAGAAAATTGACTTCTTCCAGCGAAGTATTAAAAAATTATCAAAAATACATTTTTCACAACGGAATTTTTTTAATCATTTTAAGGAAAGGGAATGAATTTAAAATCAAAATTATTTTGAATAAATGAAAAACTAAATTCTTTTATTTTTGCTTATTGCTTTCTTTTAATAGTAATGATTTTTTAAAAAGTTATATACTGCAATAAAGAATATGCATATAATTAATAATTATATATAGTTTTGTTACTGTTGTATTAAGAAGTATGCATAATGTCTGTATAATTTAGTTTAGTTACAGCAGTCCTTCCAATATGAAAGAATAAAAAGGAAAGAAAAGCAGCAAGAATTTTCTATAAATACGCATTAATTGTCTACCAGATTTTAAAGGATTTTTTATAGTAAAATCAAACAAATAATAAAGTTAATACACAATTTTCCTTTTATTCAATAAAACAAACAGAATTTTTGTAAATGAATTATTCTGCATACAATTTCACCATATTAACTGATAATTCAACACAAAACACAGGAAATTCTTTTTTATTGATACGCACAAACAATGCGTTGATTAATAATAAAAGTTCTATTAAAATATATACAAATGATTTAAAAACTTCACATTTAGATTTTTTGCGCTTTTACTTTAACCATGCATTTAACCCGGAAAAAAATCACGGGGCGGGTACAACTTACCAAAGGATGGGCGTTTAACAACTGTCACCACTATTTTTCGAAAAGTAATCTTCAAATTACTTTATAGCAAAATTTATAAAAATTGTATCCAACAAAATAAGGTTGTTATTTTAATTTATTGGTGACAAAGGAAAAAACATTCTCAATTTGAGTATGTGCGATTTTTCCAGGGTTTAAAATGCTTTTGAAACCTTTAAAATTGCAATGTTAAAACTGTTGTTAGCTTTCGTTTTTTCAAAAACTAAAACAAAATCACTTCACCTTTTTTCATTCACGTATAAAAACATTTCATATTTATTTACTTAGAAGGTGTCACAAATAAAAATTAAATTAAAGAGTTGACATGTTTCGGTTCATTAATAAGAACCGTATTCATAACATATAAAATCAGTAGAAAATTAAATGACACTGGATATAAATATAATTTAAAAATCAAAACAAAACATTGCGCCCGCTATGATCGTGAATATAGCCATTGCCAACGCGGCATATAAATATAATAAATTTTGACCATATATTAAATTTAAAAAGTATAAAATTAAAATTAAAAAAGTAGAAAAACTAAATGACTCTGGATATAAAGGTAATTTAAAACCCCCAAAACATAAAATATTGCACCCTCTATGATCGTGAATAGCCAATGCCATCGCGGTTCCTCCTATTAGACTCATCCTTTAAATATTTATTAAGTAATTCTAACCACAAACTCGGAATGTCATAAGAATAAGAATCATTACAAACTCTATCCCTCCTAGAATATATCTCTATGGATTCACGGATGATTAATTTTCGGAATAAACTGGAAATGAACACATCTACTATCTTTAAAACAAATTTTAACCCCCCTCTTTAAAAACAATCTTGATAACGCAGTCTTATCCCTACCAAATTTTATGTCACATTCATGCTCTTTCTTTCTAACCCCAAACTTTCTACCTGTCATACCGATATAAAAATTAATATCCCCCTCTTCATTCTCATATGGAATTTCATATACCCCTGCTAGATCATCTTGTGGAACCGGATCAAAAGCTCTGTATAGAAGATGTTTTAACTTAGGAGGTGGCTTAGCAATTAATTCTATTTTAAACTTTTTTAGTTTAGCTTTAAGCCTCTCAAAATTACCCTTTATATAAGGAAACGATAGTCTTTTAACCCCAATCTCTTCCCCCTTCTCACAGGCATTATCAACCAAATTACAATTAACCTGAGAATTATTTTTATCCCTATAATTTTTAACCAATTTATTAATTTTATCCTTTTTGTAACCATTCAACTTAGCAATATTAAAAATATAATTCAACTCTTCATACAAAAATTCATCAGAACAAATAATAAACGCACGATTAACCATGAACCGGAATGTAGAAAACTTATACCCAAAGGGTGAATACGCAGAAAATGGAATAATATGCTGACTAGCTATATCTTTCCTGTAAACTTTCCTTTTTAACATAGAACCCTCTCTAATAAGCCACACGTCTAAAAATGAAATAGCACGATCATTTTCCAATTCAAACGTAAATTGAATATTCCTATCCAGTTTATTAACTTCATCTACAAAAACAATGAAAGACTCAACTCCCCCCTCCCAAATTAAAAACACATCGTCAACATACCTCTTCCAAAATTTAGGAATTTATTCACGATCATAGCGGGCGCAATGTTTTGTTTTGATTTTTAAATTATATTTATATCCAGTGTCATTTAATTTTCTACTGATTTTATATGTTATGAATACGGTTCTTATTAATGAACCGAAACATGTCAACTCTTTAATTTAATTTTTATTTGTGACACCTTCTAAGTAAATAAATATGAAATGTTTTTATACGTGAATGAAAAAAGGTGAAGTGATTTTGTTTTAGTTTTTGAAAAAACGAAAGCTAACAACAGTTTTAACATTGAATTTTATCGATACTGGATAATAAGATGAGTTTTTATACAAGTTTTAATCGGTTTAAGAATTTGAGAATGACGCTGGATCGTGAAATTTTAAATTTGAGATTTCTAAAGGTTTGTAAGAAAGTTAATGTTGTTCCGAACTTTTTATCAGTTAAAAACAAGACTATTAAACAATTATTTAATAGTATGGTACGTGTTTTTGAAAGAAGATGTCTGGCACTATTTATCAGGAAGAAATATTATGTTATTAATGATTTGAATATTAGGACATATGAAGCTTATATGCAGCTAGTTGAATGTTGTGATCATAAAAATGTCGAACTTGGGAATAATGATGTTTGGATTGAGAAGTTTGATTTATTGATTAGAAAGTTAGAAAGATGGAGGGAAATTCAAAACTGTTATAAAGTGGCTAAACTTAAGAAAAAAGTGGAAAAGTTGATTTTAATGTCAAGAATATCTGTTCGTGGTCCTGGATTAATGGAGAAAATGGAGAAAGTGGAAATTGTTAATTTATCTAAGAAGGAATTTAATGATAGAGAATTAGATCTGTTGAATAAAGGCCCTAAATTTATGTTTGAACAGAAGCAAAATGTTAAGAATTTAATTATGGAGGCAGAATGTATAATTAGTAAAGTAAATAGCGAAAATAAGGAGGAAGTTAGAAATTTAATGTTTACTGAATTAGATAAATATATGAAAAGGCCTTTAAATCTTAATACACCTGAGTTAAACATTATTAAAAATTTGAAAAAGGATAGTGAAGTGTTGTTCATACAGACTGACAAGTCCAACAGGATTGCTGTTTTGGATCGTAATGAGTATAAAGTTAAAATGCAAAAAGCTATTGCTGATATGGATTGTTCCTTATTTGAAAAATCTCCTTTGAATAAAATCCACAAAAAGGTGAAAGATATTATTGAAAAAGGTTGTTGGCCAGATAATGTTAAAGTTAGATTGTTTATTAATAAACAGGGTGTGATTCCACGTTTGATAGGTAGATTAAAGGATCATAAAGAGGGGTATCCTCTACGCCCCATCGTTACAAGATGCCAAGCACCGACTTACTATTTGGAAAAGGCGTTTGTGCTTATTTTGAAAGAGTTACTGCCGCCATCAGAGTATGTTGTGGATTCCACTGCAAGTTTTGTTGAAAGCATAAGGACACTTGAAATTCCTCATAACTGTTTATTAGCTAGTTTGGATGTCAAATCACTTTTTCCGTCGATTGACATTTTTGAAGTTTGTGATGATATTAAAAAGAGGATTGACAAGGCAGAAATATATAATGACAGTATAAAATGTACTTTAAAAGATGGATTACAGTTGATTGTACAAAGTAATTATTTTGTTTTTGATGGTAAAATTTATAAACAAAACATGGGTGCCCCTATGGGTTCTCCTATTTCGGGTTTTTTTAGCTGAGTTTAAAATGAGGCCTTTTGAAGAGAATATTTTCGCTAAGTTCGAGAAAGTTCCTAAATTTTGGAAGAGGTATGTTGACGATGTGTTTTTAATTTGGGAGGGGGGAGTTGAGTCTTTCATTGTTTTTGTAGATGAAGTTAATAAACTGGATAGGAATATTCAATTTACGTTTGAATTGGAAAATGATCGTGCTATTTCATTTTTAGACGTGTGGCTTATTAGAGAGGGTTCTATGTTAAAAAGGAAAGTTTACAGGAAAGATATAGCTAGTCAGCATATTATTCCATTTTCTGCGTATTCACCCTTTGGGTATAAGTTTTCTACATTCCGGTTCATGGTTAATCGTGCGTTTATTATTTGTTCTGATGAATTTTTGTATGAAGAGTTGAATTATATTTTTAATATTGCTAAGTTGAATGGTTACAAAAAGGATAAAATTAATAAATTGGTTAAAAATTATAGGGATAAAAATAATTCTCAGGTTAATTGTAATTTGGTTGATAATGCCTGTGAGAAGGGGGAAGAGATTGGGGTTAAAAGACTATCGTTTCCTTATATAAAGGGTAATTTTGAGAGGCTTAAAGCTAAACTAAAAAAGTTTAAAATAGAATTAATTGCTAAGCCACCTCCTAAGTTAAAACATCTTCTATACAGAGCTTTTGATCCGGTTCCACAAGATGATCTAGCAGGGGTATATGAAATTCCATATGAGAATGAAGAGGGGGATATTAATTTTTATATCGGTATGACAGGTAGAAAGTTTGGGGTTAGAAAGAAAGAGCATGAATGTGACATAAAATTTGGTAGGGATAAGACTGCGTTATCAAGATTGTTTTTAAAGAGGGGGGTTAAAATTTGTTTTAAAGATAGTAGATTAGTGTTCATTTCCAGTTTATTCCGAAAATTAATCATCCGTGAATCCATAGAGATATATTCTAGGAGGGATAGAGTTTGTAATGATTCTTATTCTTATGACATTCCGAGTTTGTGGTTAGAATTACTTAATAAATATTTAAAGGATGAGTCTAATAGGAGGAACCGCGATGGCATTGGCTATTCACGATCATAGAGGGTGCAATATTTTATGTTTTGGGGGTTTTAAATTACCTTTATATCCAGAGTCATTTAGTTTTTCTACTTTTTTAATTTTAATTTTATACTTTTTAAATTTAATATATGGTCAAAATTTATTATATTTATATGCCGCGTTGGCAATGGCTATATTCACGATCATAGCGGGCGCAATGTTTTGTTTTGATTTTTAAATTATATTTATATCCAGTGTCATTTAATTTTCTACTGATTTTATATGTTATGAATACGGTTCTTATTAATGAACCGAAACATGTCAACTCTTTAATTTAATTTTTATTTGTGACACCTTCTAAGTAAATAAATATGAAATGTTTTTATACTTTAAAATTGCTTCGAAATCTTTATGAATAATGAAAAACTTTTTAATAATTATAACATTTATTAAAAGTCTGTAGCGTTCTGGAGATTAATTCTGAAGATTGAAAGCTGGAGTGTAAAAATGTCCAATGTACCTGAGTATTTTCTCCACGTAATAGTAGGAGCAGGAGATCCACTAGCAATACACTGAACAGAAACTGAATTTCCTATTGTAGTAATAACATTTGTAGGATGTATCTCCCACTTTGGTGATGCTAAAAAAGTAAAGATAAGTAAATTTACACATCTATTTTTAGTTAAAACTAGCATTTCAAAAATTTTGTTTAGATGATTTTTCGGAATAAGTAGATTTCTCTATGTGCCATTACATCCTTCCATATGAAAAATCTTCTGCAATAGTGTTTTTGAAATTTAAAATAAACTTTCAAGATTTAATTGATTATAAATATTTGAAAATAAGAAATAAACTCATTTATTTAAAACATTTTTCAGGCTGTTTCTTTTACTAAAAACAAAACTGAAAAATACGTTTAATAGTTACTATTGCTTTATATTTTTTTCGGGCAATTTACTTCTTTCTGAATGTATAAAATACAGTCTCTATTTAACTTCAATTCTATAAAAAAAATCTTAAAAGGGTTTGATGCCTTGATAACTTAAATACATAAAAATATCATCAATGTACAGAGAATAATTTGAAAAAATGTACTAAAAAGTAAATCAAGCAATCTAAAGCATCTCTAAATGATTAAAAATCATATTAGTTGGATTTATATTATATTTAAATAAAAAATAATATTTATTCTTATAAAGACAGTGCAATATAAAATTGTTGTACAATGGACATTTTTTTAATTCTCGCAATTTATACAAAACATTATAGATTACTTTTATATCTCTAAGATTTAGTAAGATTTATTTGCTTACATACATGCATAATGTTGTACACATATAAAGGTGTATAATAATATCCGAATCCGTCACTTTTGCACTTTTGCATAAGATTGCATAATTCATTTAAAAATGATACTCAAAAATCTGATTATCTATGTAATTTATGTATTTAAAATTTTTGCAAGTGATTAAATAATCATGTTTATACCATGAAATTGATAGATATTACTTTCAGGAAAATATATTTTTTTTACAAATGTTCAAGAGCACGTATTGCACAAATATTTTATCTTCAATTTTCCAACGCTAATCTTTTATGAAATGCTAATAAATTATTTCACTCGTTTTTCAATTTTGCATGAAAAATAGTCAAAATTTAACTTACTTAACTGCTTATTGTTAAATGAAAGTGAACTCGAAAGAAAGATATTGAAATATTAGCGGAAATATTCTTATCGCCTAATATTCTACGAGTAATTTTCAAATAGGCAAAAATAAATAAACAAATAATAAATATATTAACATTCTATTTTCAAAAATAGCTTTATCTTGATTATTTACAAAATTAAAGTAAAGCTAAATATATACATGGTGCTCTGTAATGAGAAAAGATTGCTAAAATCATTATGTGATACTTACAATGAATTTTTTAAGTCACGATGATTGCATATATATTGCATTTTTGTTTATCCTGTTTGTCTACTTATCTATTTATTATTATCTTATATTATTTATGACACTTTTTTGAAGGATGTGATTTAAAAAAAAAGTAGTATATACGACATCGATGCCTATCACGAAAAAAATTCTTTTATTTCAAATTATGTTTATTTTAAGTAATACATTGAACTAATTATATATATGTAAACTTAGCCATTTCCTATTTTTTGTGAAAAAAAATAGCAACCTATTTGAACTGAAAAATTATAAGGTGAACTTTAAAAAATATGTGGCAAGATCTCGCAATACCATTATAGTTTTTACTTCGTTTCTAACTGTCAAATATTAAAGGAGTGACATTTAAACTTAAAATCACTAGGGTTTTATATATATCATTTTTTAAAGAAAGTTTTACTTGAATGATTTTTTCTTCATCAAAAGAAAAAAATCAGGAATAATAGTATTATATGAAACATCCCTGCTTTCAGTTGTGTACAACTTATTGGTGAAATCTTCTATTTCGGTAAGTACAATGAATTTTTGAAACTATAAAATAAACATTTATCTATTGATAGTAAATTTCTTACCTTTTATGCTAAGGAAAGCAGTGTACTTTCCAGTGCCGTATGGATTGCTAGCCAAACACGTGTAATTTCCTTCATCATCCAAATTTGAGGGATCGATAATTAAGACAGAAAACTCTTGATCATCTTTGATTTTTAAACGGTTTGAGGACTCAATTTCTTTTCCATTCTTAAGCCACCGAAATGAAATATTATCCATATACTTTTTTACAGAGCATGCTATAGATATTCTTTGTCCTACCACAATATCTTCTTGAAAGAAAAATTTCTGAACTTCAGGAACATCTGAAAATTAAATTAGAATCGCATCCTGTAAATACATTTTCAAAGTGTAAAAATATTTCAACTTTCAAACAACGTATGATGGTTATAAATTCATAATATATTTATAATTTATCATTTTAATAATTTTAACAGAAATATTTATCTACAAAGTTACAAATCAAAAATGGATGTAAAATATATTATTTTAGCAATTTGCTACAAAATCGAAAACTTCTTGTTATATACAATTTTTCACTAAGGTGCGTTTTCATAAGATAAGGATGCCCAAGTTAAATAAAATGTTTGTGAAATCAATTTCTATTGATAAAATAACTGAAAATAAATTTCATTAGTTTTAAAAGAAGTCTGAATTAATTAAAAGAAATTTCCCATTATTCGTAAAAAGTTTTACTATCAATATGTTAAAGAAATTTTATCACAATTGATATTAAAAAACAGTTCCTTGAAACATTTTAAAAAAGTATAGATGAAATTTTTTAAATTAAAATCAATTCCAAAAGTGTATTATTAAAGTAAACGTGTAAACATTTTTATGCATGACATTTACATAAAATTGCTTTGAGTTTTCAAAAGTTAGGTTCTGTATGAAAATATTACTATTAAATTTAACAAAATATAAACATTGTATTCGTCAAGTTTTAATATAAATATTTGATCACACATAATTATCTTATTAAACATAAATATACTATATCTAAAATGCATGTTTTTCAATCCAATACCAAGTTAAAAAAAACAATTTTAAAGGATTTCGTCAGCGAGCGTAACTAAACTCGATTAACGTGAAATTTTTAAATGATAAAATTGTTATAGAATCGTGAATAATTAAAATAATGAAAGCTGACATAAAATATTCATTTTTTTAAACTAAATTATAAAAGAAAAAATTATCAGAATACATACCTGCTACTGCTGATGTACACTGAACAATCACGGCTGTAATAATCCCAATAATAAAATCCATTTTAGATAAAAAGCTCGGTGAAAGTCTATAAATTGTGGGAAGAGGTTTTGATGAATGTAAGTTCAACAAAATAAAACTAATGAATTTATAATACAATGGTCAAAATATTTCAAAAAGAAGACATTACTTGACAATCATTCATGGCGTTCTATTTAAGAATAAACATTTTGTGCGTAAAGGTACATAGCGCCACACTTTGGATGCATTTGTAACTAAATGAAAAAATAATAGTCATACAGCATTAAAAATATCGAAGTTAATAATTTATACAAAAATCTTTTCAATGAGGTATAAAATAATATAGTTTCTTCTGAGATTGCAATAATTACCAGTTTGAGGAATTTGATTCAGTAGTAAAACCGAATATTACAAATTAACATTTTAATAGCAATACAATTTTTCTATAAAATAATTATTATTGCATTAGAAAAATAAATCTGAACAGGTTAGAAGCAAAAATAAATACCACAATGTACATAAAATTCATTTTTCATGGTAATTATATAAATTGAACCACAGCAAGGAACAGGAAACAAGTAAGTCTTACAACTCAAAATAACTTTATTTCTAATACAAATTTAAAGTAAATTAAGGAATTTAACGTATTTTGTTAGCTTATAAATTTTATTGATAATTAATATTATATTAGTTGGGTCAGAAAAACTTAAAAAGTACATATTCAGCTTCATTTGTTATGTTATATTCTGAAAAAAAAAAAAATATTTGAATGCTGAGAAAAATCATTGTAGATAGCAACTAAAGAATTACAGTTTCATTTACAACAGTAAAATAAAGCATGGACACAAGTAATTGTTATCAAATAGAGAAAATGTGTTTGCATCGTACACAATCCTAGATATCATGTCTCTAAAAACATAATATTGAAGAAATAATAGCAGTAATATTACATATTTTTACTTGTTAATAAAAATGCCCACATCCGCATTATCACTTTTATACACAAACACAAAAGAAATTTTTAGTACTTATTCAGAATCATACAGTCAGTACAAACATATGTGATATATTTAGTACAAACTTCAAAAACTTCATGTAATATGTTTATTTCATAACGAAAATTGCAAAAACGGTGAATCACACAATTTACATGTCACTGAATAATGGCAGAAAAAATTGCGAATATCTTAACATGTATTGCAAAATATGAAAATGCATGAAATAGTCAAAGAAAAGACATACAAACTACCATTTATTATTTTTTTAAATTAGCTTGCTATAACATTTTGGATTATGCAAATAGTATCAAGCACAATTTCCAACCATCAACATTTAAATGCTATGTACTTGAGATCATAAGGTGTAACGTTAATAAAGACTAAAATTTCTGAAATGAAGACTAAAGAAGCGTCCATCTAAAAAGTAAATTTTTTTATAATAACGAAAAAACGAAAAATTCTATTTTCTCCCGTAAAAATACAGAAGTGGTTAAAAGGTTAATTACGTTATATACCGAATTCAGTTGTTCATTCTCTTTCTCAAGTTCTAATTCCTAAATATAAAAGTTTGATAGCAATATCTGTTTAATTTTATTGTATTTGTTTTTATGTGCACTTTTTAAAAAATAAAATTCCATAAGTATTTATATATTGTATGCGTAATTGTTTAAAATAAGGTACTTTTATTTGGTCAAAACTATTTAGGCATGACCAAATTTTTTTTATAGCTTCAGATAAATTTTTCTTGTTTTAAACAAAAATACGCGTACACATTCTTGTATTTTATAAAAAAGAAACTTACAACTATAAAGAATTACAATCATAACTAAATAAAAATCCTTTGAAAAATGCCTTTATATTTATTTTTATTTAACATAGTATACTTAAGCTTGATGGATAATTTAGCAAAGTAGCATCAAAACACATATTTTCAGAAAACATTCTCTACCTTAATTTTAAAAGAATTCACATATAGGTTCATTCATACGGAGGTTCATTCAATATATTTCTGAAGTAAGATAAAATGCCATACCATTTCAAAATAAATTTCATTAATATGAAATGTTACATATCATAAAATCTTTCAAACTAA
The DNA here is from genome assembly GCA_964019185.1 of Maratus speculifer. NCBI lineage: Eukaryota > Metazoa > Arthropoda > Arachnida > Araneae > Salticidae > Maratus > Maratus speculifer. The sequence continues at coordinate 398,135,119 of OZ025294.1, read as the reverse complement.
ACTACTAAACTAAGATTTGTTATTTTTCTGGTCTTTATATCTCATTAGGAAATATTCAGAGTTTTGCACACAAATGAAAGTGATTTTTTGTTGCTAATATAAACATTTTGAAAACTTGTTCAATGCATAATGCAATATTCATACAACATCTATAAATGCAACTTAATATATATTTTAAGAAAATAATAGATTTTGGTACATATATTTTCCTTACAAAATATGTTCCTTAATAATTACATTAAATAACTTTTTTTGTATAAACCGATACAAAGATAAATAAATAAATTACTATAAGTAAATGGCAAATTTTGGTTTAAGAGAATAATTTTTCAAGTTTTTATAGAATAAAAAAGTTAGTCTTACAAAGTCATTCTAAATGTACTTAACATTTATCTATTTAAGAAAAAAAATCAAATAATGATATTAAAAAAATGGTTTTCAACTTCTAAAAATTAAAAAAAAGTGGTATTATGTTCCTACCGCGGATTATCATGGTAAAATTTGCTCTTATACTCGGAGGAATGCCGTTGTCAGCAAGGCATTCATACACTGCAGCATCTTCGTATGATACAGATGATATCCTAAAAATGCTTGAATTTCTGTCATCAGTGGAATAGATTTGCTTAATTTCTTCTTTATTCTTCGAATCTAAAAAAATATTTTAAGTCTAAATCATTTGAAAAAACATATACATATCTAATCTTAATAAAATTTATTTAAATTTAGAGTGAAATTTATATAACGTTTTGAATTTTGAAAAACAAACTGTTTTCTCAAAAGTATAGAACATTTTAAAGTAGAATATGAAGCCATTTATTGATATAATTTACTGAAAGTGAAATTTAAATTTTTCAAGCATTTTTAAAGCATTGCAAGATAGTTAAAATGAGCTTGTGAATTATGTTTGACTGTCCATTTGGTCGTCTGTCTGTCTTTCCGAACTCGAACTTCCATTAATATAGTTGGATTGATCTAGAATTGATACGTGTTATTAAGATTTATCATACCATGTTCGGTGCTGAAAATAAAGTGCGTAAAGCTTATAGTTTATTTACAGAGACACAATTTTTTTTAATTACATTATGGTTCATGGAAAAATAATTATTCAGCTATGTAGCACCTGTAGCCGTAGTTTGGTCCGTTCAATTGTTTGTCGGTCTGTCCATACATAACAGCGCAAGAACTACCAAGTTGAATGATTTGAAATTAAATGCATAAAACCGTTGCAAAATTTTGTTGAGCAATTTCTGATTTTAAGAAAATCCAGTCACGGTTTAATTAAAGTTTTCTTCCACTATATCAAATCCTATCATTAGTAAATAATTCGGTCATATCCCATGATAGATATTGATTCTAGATTACCATGGTGATTATGCCTCATTTAAGAGGTAGTAATATTGTATCTGTAATCTGTACTGCTAAATTTATCATATAAAATCGTTACAAATTTTGTATTCATGCATTTTTGCTTAGGAGTGCAACAACTCTTACACTTAAATCTGAATATATTTAAAGACTTCGTTATAGTAAGATCGTACCTCATTTGGTAGGTTTGACGTGCAATTTCTGAATTTTTGTTTCATATGTGTTTATGTTATTTGAAAATTTTCAATTGCTGTTTCTACAAATTTAAATATTACGCAACGTGTAGTAAAAATCAGTCATTTGAAGGCTGACGTTGAGGCTCCTGATATGCAGATTTGCTAGACTTTAACAATAAAATATTTAGCAATCAAAAAATGCACTGAAAGGCAATATTTATCACCAGTTTCATTTTAAGAATACGTTATAAGCATTACCTGACATCTTCATCCAAGAAATTTTTGGTTCTGGGAATCCAGAAGCTAAACACACTACAGTGACGGATGCACCCGCAGTACTGATGACATCAGTTGGCTGTTGAATCCATTTAGGGCTTGCTATTAAATAATGTATGTATTTTTAAATTTTCTTTTTAAAAAATGTTATTAATTGCCAAGAATACTTTGAAATATCTAATAATAATTCGTTAATCATAAAAACACATCTATAAATTCTAATATGCTTTACTAGTATACATTACAGACAAAACGAGTATGTAAGACATGGTACAAGGACATGCATTATTTCATCCAACTCATATAGCATGGGTTAGCATGAGTTGACTAGCATCGTTTATAAAACACAAAAGTTAAAAAAATAGAGAATATGGGTCATTCCCTGATGTTTTGTAACGTCGGTCATGAAGATAACTGCAAAATTGTTGTCCACCGTTATTTTTAAAAAGTGTTTTCATCGGGGATATCTCATTAATTGAATAAAGCCAAGAAAACTTTTTGAAAATAACGGTATACAACAATTTTGCAGTTATAATCTTCCTGACTGAAGTTACAAAACATCATGGAATGACCCATAACAGAAATGTGCATATGTAGATAAATTATAAAATAAAGTAAATTTAGAATTGCTAGCCTGAAAGCATACTCCCATAATTCATATGCATGCATTCGTGTAATTTATTGTTAAACTACTATATATTTATAATTTTTTAGAAAACTCGCATTATTCTTTGAAGCTTACAATGATCCAGATATAATGCTGCTGCAATAACCGAGATAGTGTTGCCATTCAACAAACTTAAAAGTGGCATTTTTGAATAATCCACTCACCATAGTTATAAAAAGGGTTTTAATATATAAAAAATGGTCTTTCAAATTTATAATTTTTACGATTTATAATTCATTATTTTCACAGTTTTTATATTCAGTCTTTTTTTTTAAAGTAGAATTTATAAATATGACTTCATTTAAACCGCAGACTCATAGGCGTTTAAATTTTGATTTCCTTGTTTAACAAATCCGGAAAACAATAAAAAAAAATAGATTTCATATTAATAATGAAAGCAAATCTGTTCATATTTGATTAAACAGATACTTTATGAAAAAGCTTCATTATTTTTTCGCAATTTAATAAAAGTTACAAAAATAAGCAATTTAAAATATTATACTTTTAAAAAGTCTTAAATTGAATTCAAATAGTTTTAACTACTTCTTTTTCACATGAACATACCTTTAAAAATTCTAGTTCTTTAAATAATAATAAAAAAACACACATACTGAATCATAAATTTCAAAATATTATAGCAAATAAAAGGAAGGAAAAAATATTTTTAATAACCTTTTCTGATTTGAAATAAGGTGACGCAGCCAATAGTTGAAAAAAAAAATTCAGCGTTATAGGGCTTTTATTTTCTTATTTTTAAGTTTTAGTTGTAAACTAACATGATTGCTACAACCCTTAAGAAATGTCCTATAACTGGCGAAAATGAAATCTGTTGATATTAAGTAGAAAAAAAATTATAATTAGTTTTCTATTCCCCATTTTTTTGAAGCGTTAATCAAATGAAAGAAGTCGAACGAAAATGTAAAAAATAATCTTTGAAATTGAGCTGTGATTAACAATAAATCTTACAACACTATTATCTGAAATAGGCAAGATGGGAGTATATTGCTTTCAATTTATCTTGTCTCCAACTACTAGAAAACTAAATGTCTTCTTCTAAAAGTTCATAAAATGACTTCTTTTACAGCAAACAGTTGACAACAATGTGATAACAAGTACACTAACATTCAAACAAAAATATTGTGTTTATGTGCTAAATATAAAACTCATTGCTGCCTGAAATGGCAAAATTTTAATCAATCACTAGAAGGGTATCGACTACTCGCAGGTTCACCTCATTCTTCTTGATTATTAAAAAATGGCATTATTGTGAAATATAAAGAAACTTTGTAGTTAATAAGTTATGTAAAGTTTCAAACATTCATTTTTCAATTTTTTCATTAAATTCTAAGATATACACGCTAAGAGGGTGTGAGAAAGAGAAAAACATTTTTTTTTGCTTCATGTAAAAAATACGTTGCAAAATGAATAAAATATATAATAGAAAATATCTCAAGTTATCTTTATACAAGAGGACAACTTGTTTTTAATAATTAAGTCACTTTTTATTTTATGCTTTTGGAGTTACCTGCATCATTTTCAAGTATTTTTCTAAATAGCTCAGATGATTGTGAATAATTTTCTTTGAAATGTTACTAAGAGCATTTTTAATAAGTCAATGTAAGATTGAAAAAAATGTGACTGAAGCAATACATGAAAAGTATAGCACAACTTTAATAATTCATAACAAAAACTAATTTTTAGCCACAGTTTTTCTGCTAGCTCTTACAACAAATGTAAACTTAAACTAATAAAAAAGAAAGATAGCATACATTAAAAATTTAGTTTATACCATTTAACATCTGATTAAACTAAGCTTTATTTCAATGTTTTGAATTCGAAAATGTAAAATAAAAATCCACATTCACGAAATTTTAAACACTAAAAATGTTAATTAGAGAAATTTGGAACACTTTGGCAAAATTAGACGAATTTTACACTAAAATATTAAACATTTTAATTGCAATCGATAACTATTAAGTAAAATAATTAAACAGTTAAACAATTTTTTGAAATAAATCGAAAGAAAAATCCTTTCAAAGTTGCTTCTACTATTGTATCTATTGAGGATTCCTTAGAAAATAAATTTTTTTTAAAAATCTGTAAAAAAATTACCTTAAAAGAAAATTACTGTCATAACCATTTTATGAGACACTTTATACATTTAAAAGAAATAAAGAGCTATACAGTTTATTTACTTATTTAAAGCCATTAATTTTTTATTGTATGAATGTAGAATATGAATAAGTAAAATGATATGTTATGCTATTAGTAATTTTAGATAAACTCATGTAAAACACAAATTTGATAAATGACAAATATTTTTCAAATCAATTTCAGAATTATTTTATGTGTGATGATATTGTACGTGCATAAAAATGTTTAATAATTATTTTTAGTATTGTTATAACTATTGCTATAAAAAGATTGAAAAGTTTCTTGGTATAAATATTTGAAATTTTACAAATTTGAAAAACACAATATAATGTCACATTTAAAGGGGAACTATAAGAAATTCTTTCTTCCACAATTTCCTTCGAATTAAATATTTAGATAATCTTAAATATTTATAAAACAGTTACAATACTTATCTTTCTATATATATTATATAAAGAATGTTTTTAATATTAATGAATGCTTTCTTAAAAAATAGTGGGAAAATGCTAAAATACCTTTAACCTCCAACGCCGTAGTATACTTGTCTGTCCCATGAATATTTGTGGCAGAACAAGTGTAATTTCCACTATCTTTCACTGTAACTGGATCTAAAACTAAAACAGATGCTTCATTTGCTGAATTTATTCTCACATTTTCTTCCTGTCCAGTGATTCTTTGACCATTCTTTAACCATTCGAAAGACACAGGCTTAGTTTTTGCAATAGCAAAACACATAACAGAGACAACTTTTCCATCAACAATGCTGTCTTGAAAGTTAAATTTTTGTATTTTCGGAGAATCTAAATCTGAAATTACAGAATTACGTTGTTATCAAACTAATTAGAAATATATGAAAAATTAGAATTATTCTAAAATTATTTTAACAGAAGTAATTTAAAAAAATTAAATATATCTCAATTGTTGATAAAAATTTCAGTGAAAGTTAAATTTGAAATAAATTTCAAGGTAATACGTGGTACCAAAATATGTAATTCGAATTAGAAACAAATTTCGACACATGAGAAATGCTTTTATTTATATTCACTTACAAATGTTTATTACAATAAAATTAAAATATTCAAAAATTCTTTTAAGTAAAACAAATGAGAAATCTTATTTTTTGACAATTAAAATCATTTATTAACTAAATATATAACAAGATACAAGTTAAATATATCTTTCTTTGAATTAATGCAATTTTGTGTGTGTAGTATTGTTCTAAATCTAATATATATTGTGTATTGTATTCCCCTTTTTTTGCGAATGTCACTTTAAATATTTGTTAATTATTCAAGAATTTAATATTTATGCATAAAGCATGGCTTTAAAATTCAGAGTTTTATTTCAAGAATTTTTAATACTTAACATATGAAAGCATAATTACCTCGATATAACAAATTACTTATGTCATACATTTAACTTAAAAACATGAAAATCATGTGACTAATAAAACTAGCCAGAAAACTTTACACATTTTAAGGAAATAAAACTTTTACAATTTAATAAAATATTCATAAATGTTTAATTTGAAACTTAAATTTGTAATTTTTTATTTAATGAAGAAATATATTTTAACACATTTTATTTATAAAAATATTAATAAGTTGTAAATATATGAATGGATCTTTTATGCTCACAAAGTAAATTAATTCCAATTTTTTGAAGGTTTCGTTTTGATCAAAATCAAGCTTTTATTCAATCCTATTTTTCTTTTTCATACAAATAGCAATGTAAAATGTATCAAAAACATTTTCTACTCACCTGTACAAAGTAATCCAGACTGCTGAATTATAAGCATGATGATAAGATGAAAAGTTTCGCATGAACACCAGTTTAATACGCCTAATGGATATCCCAGCATCTTATTTGCAATGAGAATGAAAAATAATTTCATAAACATATCGTTTCTTGCTGCATCAGGATAAAAAATAATTCATCACAAGGTTTTCATTAAGACATTCACTTTGAAATTTCTTATAAATACTAAAAATCATGGCGATATAACAAACTTAGTAAACGAATGGTAGCGTATGAGATACGTAGCGCCACACTTTGGCATTTGGTATAACTAAACATGAGATGGTATCATACATGCATATTTATTTTACAAAATAAAATTTAAATCTAGGCACTTCATTATTTATCGATATATGTTAATACAATATATTTTAATCATACTGCCACAAGGTTTTTAAATTTTAGGAGTTTAAAAAAGAAATTTTTTTTTACAAACTATTGTTCTCGTATAAACTTTTTCTGCATTAAAATATAATACCTTTAAAATTTCATGGCTGTCAGATAAAAAAATTGTTTAATATTTTAAAATAGTTATATGAAAGAATTCGAAATAAAATACACAAATGCGGACTAAAAACTATGATTAGATCTAAATACCATACATAAATCGGAATACAACCTAATATGCGGTGATTAAGTATGTTTACCAAGGTTGAAACAAGTTTCCAACATATACAAACGAAGTTTCTCAATGCATGTTTAAACATTGTATTCAACATTCTGAATACCAGAAGATAGTAAGGCAAGATATCAAGAATGAAACGGAATCAGTGGTTAATGTTTTCTTTTACAAAATTACATTATACGCACAGACACACAAAAAGAAATAAAATGTGTGAAGTATTACTTATAATAAATTTTATTAAAATATAAAGCATAAAATGTAATGTATCATATAAAACAATCACATACAATCAATAAACTAATAATTGTTAAATTGTAATAATTTAATAAAACGCACATTATGTATACTATGAGAATGGCTTTTCAAATTCAATAACAACTACAACAACATTTCAAAAGTAAAATTTAAAAAAACAATTTCATGTATATTATCATAAGAAACGTATAAGTTTTAATATCACGAAATAACGAAAACGCGTTCAAAATTACATTATTTAAAAATCCCTAAAATAAAAGACAAATCTTTTTTCTAATCTTTACCATGTATGGTCAATGTAAAAGAAGCTCGAATGCTTGGAAGTATACCGTTGTCTGCAATGCATTCATAAATTCCAGCATCGTCATATGAAACTGAGGATATTTTAAGTACACTGGTATTCTTTGAATCATCGAGCATTATCATCTGACCAATTTTCTCGTTTACATCTGAAACTCAAAAAAAAATTTATATAGCTAAAAATACTAATAACTACTTTCCATTTAAAGTATGAGTAAGAAATTTCAATTCAATAAAACAAATAACTTGGAACAGAAATCATTTAAAAATAGTCTTTGCTCTATGCTGCATTTTTGGATTTTCCCTAAAAATTGAATATTTTATTATTGTAAAAAAAAGATAGGCACGACTGTTTCGGTAGTAAAAAGTTGAATTCGACTGCTCATGAAAATTATTATATATAATCATTATATCTATATATAGACAATTAAAAACCCTATGTATATATTAAAATAAAATTAATACATAAAAGATATGAGAACGTAAATTTCAAAACTAGCCATATCCAAAATTTTTTAAGATAAGTTTTCTACATCAGCCATCAGCACACTTGGTGAATCGACATGGAAAAAAACACTACAATCTGCAAAAAAAGATTATTTTATGGTGTATTTCTGGCATAGTAAAATCTTGGTGTATAATAAAAACCAATGGAAGCAGTCAAATATTATTCACGATTTTCCAAAATAATTTTGATTTTCTGGATAAGGCGAGTTTTGAAACTAACAAGTTCATATCGTTGCTTTATACCGGCAGTAGAACATCTAATAACAAGCTGTAAATTACACGTGAAGCCTAGCAAATGAGGTGCGTTCGTACTATAACAAAGTTTTAAAATTATCCGGATCTTAATGTTATAATATACAATACTTCGGATACAATAGAATATCCAAAATCTTTTGGGTACTCTGTAAATACTTTATGCTTTCTATTATACAAGAAATAACTTATAGTAAACCTCAGCAACACATGTCAGTTTCATAAAATGTGAAACAGCTTAGTATTATTAAAACACGCGCGAAACAATGTTTCACCCTGTATAATTATGTAATGGAATACTTTTGTGTAGCCCTATAAATGAATAACAAATATTCTTTGCATCACAGATTGTACAGAATGTACATATTTTAGTTTTTACTTCATAAATGCATAGTAATTTTACTATGTTCGAATGAGTGCAACATCATTAAAATGCATTTAAAATTATTTTTACCCATTGGCCGTAATATAACGGTTGGTTTGGTTTATTTTTGTCGTCCGATTATCTACACTAATGGGATATAGGACCGGGGAGGAGTGCCCTTCGTGGGGGTCTTTCTAAGGGAACCTAACCCGTATTTACGCAAGGTTCGAAGAAAACCACGAAAACTCCGAACGGTTAGGCCGACAGCCGCGATTGGGTTCGAACCCAGCACCTGCCGTCTACCAGTTGAGAGGTCTGAACCTCTCGGCTACTGGTGGGGCCGTAATATAACGGAATACGTTTGATTGTCCCTGTAATCAAACTATGCATCCTACTTTCATAAAATATGAAAAGACTCGATAAAACTGTGCAATAATTATATATTTTAAATTTCAAGTGATTCGGTTGGGTAGTTTTTGCTCTGTTATATGCGGACAGGCAGACAAACGGACAGAATGTCTACTATAGGTGTTATGTATTTACATAATTACAAACGCACATGAAAAATGATACGCTTGACAAACTTCTATGAGAAACTGCGTTTGCAACTAGTGGAACAAATTCTGAAAAACACAAAGCTATCACTTCAGATGTGTTTGATAAAAATTCTCTTCTGTTCCATTAGATGCAGAACGTCAGACATCTCAATTGTTATTACATGTTCTACTGTTGCTCTGAGGCGACAATACATACATGAATGATGTTTTAATTCAAAAGCAAACATAAATTATAAAAATTATTATTGTTATTGGGAGAGTAGATTTTAAAAAGTAATGATTTAATTCTTGTCAAAGTCAAAAGATACACGCGTGAATTCAGGTTTCTAAATTCAGCACATAGCTCTTAATTTCAATTCTGACTTGAATGAGTAATTTTTAAGTTTTTTTCTTAGAATAGAAATCTTTCTGTTGCATTAAAATTCATTATTTTTGTTTCTTAATGTTAAATTGAAAAAAAAAATGGTCTTCCGACTGAGTTTTACTATGTTTTGTTAATTTCTTTGATTCAATAAAATTAAAGATTTTGCACGATAATTAAATTTTCATCAAGCAGCTATGGTGTAAAAAAATTTTAACTACCATGATTACACAAAGAATTATATTCACTACTACAAATTGTAAATGTAACGAAAATATTATACTGGCCCTTTTAAAAGTAATTGTTGAATAATTTGTAACATGGTTCATAATTACAAAACTACAGATAAAAATATTTTTTGAAAAGTGCATGTATACATTTTTAAATTGGCTTATAATTATCTTACCAGTTTTCTTGTACCATTTTATTTCTGGTTTAGGTGATCCTGAAGCGGCGCAAACTGAAACAACATTTGCACCTACAGTCGTTACCATATCGACAGGTTGTGACAGCCATTTTGGACTAGCTAAAAAAAATAAATATATATATATCGTGAAATAGTGAAATACACACAGGGTAAATTGCGGCAATACATTCATGTTGTATTTCACATACGTATGTGTTAAACTTATTTTTAAAATATAAACACACTTTAATACGAAATTTTAACACTGTTTCTTTTAAAGAAAACAATCACAAATTTAACTAAAAAGAACGGTATTAATAATTTATTTCAGAAATATATAAAAATAATTTGATGTTGAAGATCGCAAAAATGCCATTTTGATTGAAACTAAATTAAATATTTTAAAATAACATTATTAATTATTGCTAGTTAATGGAACATTGAGTTTTTTGAAACTGTTTCTATAAATGGTATTTTTTCCTCATAAACTCTTGAAAATCATTGTTCGAATAAATAATAAGAAAGTAGATTGTGTATTTTCTTTTAGTTTTTTTTTCTGCAAAAATTTTTATGAGACTTAACGTAGGTTTTTTTCGTTATCAATTTAGATTTCAGGAAAAGTCGTTTGCAAAAATAAAGCTAAATTAAAAACGTCATATTCAACAAAACTTTTAAAAAATACTTCTAAGTAATTTTGCAAGAATCTTACATGTTTGTAGAGTTATTTTTTCTGAAAAAAATGTACTTGTGGGTAAACATTCTACTGAAACTAACAGAAAATATAAATTTATTATCTTGACACTTGTGATTTCAAACGTTTTGTTTAATATATAGAAATATATATAACGAACTAATCTGAAACTCCAGATGTGTAAGCAAATGTGCCAAGATTTTTGCTTCTACTTTGCAGGGTTCTTAATATAAAACAATGTTCTTTTCAGAAAATATCAGAAACAACATTGTACATGACACCCTATAATCAAAATTAAAAATTATTGATAATTATATAAAAAATGAGTAGATTTACTAAATAAATTTTCACTGCGCATGCGTGAACTCTATAAAAATTTCATTTGCATTTTGTGTTAGCTAAATCTATAAAGCTACTTTTATTAAAGTTTCAAAATTATAGCTTGAAAATTCTCAAAATTATCGTCGAAAGAATAAGACCAAAATCCGTTATTCCCAAAATGAAACAAAAAGATGAGTTCCTGTATCCATATTCCATTGATAAGTGCCTGCACAATATTGCATGTACTACTTTGTCTGGATTAGAGGTCTGCACGGGCCGGGCCTCGGCCAGAAGCCCGAGAACGGCCCGGCCCGCGGGCCGGGGTCGGGCCTTACTTCTGAAGAATCGGGTCGGGCCTAGTCACTAATCTTTTCGGGCCGGGCCGGGCTCAGGCCTTAATTTTTTTGCTGGAGTATCGGGCCGGGCCTATTTTTTTTCCGTACGAAGCCGAGACTGATTTCATTCTTCCTAGTTTTACGGACCAAAATAATCAGTTCCTATTGAATCTTTCTATATGAAAATTCTTTTCTCGACTCTTCATAAATAAGTAAAATTTGGCTTTGTCCAAAAATTTTTGCAAAAAAGGCATATACTTTTAAGCCGTCATTATTCTACAACTGAACATTAGAATTTATTAATTTTAAATTATCGTAGATTACTAGGCGTTTTAAAATAGAATTAAACGAATTAAAAAACATGATTATGACAGAATTTTCTTTTAAACTGAAAACTGCAAGTTTCTTTTAAACTGTTCATCCATGCAAAATGAATACAACAGTACGAGAAAAAAAATATACTAAATATTTACATCTGTTAAGAAGGGAACGTATTTATTTTTTTTTCTTCTAAAGAGATTCCCGTATTAGGAAATTTTACTTTTACCATATTCCATTTTTTAATTTTTTTTTTGTCTCCATTACACAGAATATGATTAATATTATTAATGATAACTGAAACATTTATATACAACAAACAAAGGTTCATTAAAAACGTAAATATCGCAGCCTACTGCACTTCTGCATAAATGGAGATTACAAACATGGAAAAAAAAACAGAGACTAATATAAGTTTATTTGATCAGAACTCTTCCGTAAGAGTAAAGATCAATGTTCCGTATAAATTCACTCGAGTCGGGCCAAATTTTAAACTTTTTTCCGGACCGGGCCGAGTTCGGGCCGAAATTTTAACTTTCGGGCTCGGCATATATTTCTTTCGTTCGGGCCGGGATTGGGCCTGGAAATTTCGACCCGTGCAGACCTCTAGTTTGGATACAGCTCCTCATCTTTTTGCTTCATTTTAGTAATAACGGATTTTTATTTTATTCTTTCGGCGCTAATTCAGAATTTTCAAGCTATGATTTAGAAACTTCAACAAAATTTGCTCTATACAATTAGCTAACACAATATGCAAATGAAATTTTTCTAAAATTGACGCATGCGCAGTGAAAATTTAGTAAACCTGCTCATTTTTCGTACAGTTATTAATATATTTTTTAAATTTTCATTACAGGGTGTTATGTACAATGTTGATTGTCATATTTTCTGAAAAGAACATTGTTTTCTATTAAGAACTCTGCAAATTATAAGCAAAAGACTTTGAAAAAATTTGGACCATTTTTATAAAAATTTAAATTTTTCTACGAGTATACATGCTATGTATACACTATATTGCCATTGATTATGGGACACTTGCGATTTTAGACATTTTACTAAATATCTAGAAAAATACATGAGGAATCATCTCGAAACTCATAGTGTATAAATATAATAGTATACGTCATACATCTCCGTGAAGATTTTTTACCGAAACTCCATAGGGGACCGTCAACAAATTAAAAAAGAATGAATATCTTTTGAATAACCCTGTCAAAAGTAATGTAGCAAAAGCGCTCAAACTCTAGATTATGATTGAATGCCTTATTGTAATACACTGTGTTCATTTTTATGCAAATAGCATGCATACTCGCAGAGTAATTAAGGTTTTTATAAAAATGGCCCCAAATTTTTCTAAGTTTTTCCCTTATAATTTTCAGAGTTCTTAATATAAAATAATATTTTTTTCAGAAAATATGACAAACAACATTGCACACAGTACCCTGTAATCAGAATTAAAAAATAATAAAAATTGTATAAAAATGAGTAGGTTTACTAAATAATTTTTTACTGCGCATGCGTCAAAGGTATCAAAATTTCATTTGCATATTATGTTAGCTAAATGTATAGAGCAACTTTTGTAAAAGTCTCAAAATTATAGCTTGAAAATTCTGAAAGTTATCGTCTTTAGAAAAAGGACAAAATCCGTTGTTTCCAAAATGAAGCAAAAAAATGAGGGATTTTATCCAAAAGTAGTCGTAACATCCCGTATTGTGTATTCTATATTGACACTAATCAATGAATATATGGATACAACCCCTCTTGTTTTTGCTTCATTTTGAGAATAACGGATTTTCAACTTATTCAATTGACGATTATTTTCAGAATTTTCAAGTTATGATTTTGTGACTTTCACAAAAGTTGCTCTATACATTTAGCTAACATAATATGCAAATGGAATTTTGATATCTTTGACGCATGCGCAGTAAAAAATTTAGTAAACCAACTCATTTTGTATACAATTTTCATTATTTTTAAATTCTGATTACAGGGTACTGTGTGCAATGTTGTTTGTCATATTTTCTGAAAAAAATATTTTATATTAAGAACTCTGAAAATTATAAGGAAAAAACTTTTAAAAATTTGGGACCATTTTTATAAAAACCTTAATTACTCTGTGAGTATGCATCCTATTTGCATAAAAATGAACACAGTGTATTACAATAAGGCATTCAATCATAATCTAGAGTTTGAGCGCTTTTGCTACATTAGTTTTGACAGGGTTAATCAAAAGATATTCATTCTTTTTTAATTTGTTGACGGTCCCCTATGGAGTTTCGGTAAAAAATCTTCACGGAGATGTATGACGTATACTATTATATTTAAATACTAAGAATTTCGAGATGATTCCTCATGTATTTTTCTAGATATTTAGTAAAATGTCTAAAATCGCAAGTGTCCCATAATCAATGGCAATATAGTGTATATGAAGTTCCGCATCTCCCTTACGTGGATACCTTATGACGATGGTAGGCTTAAAGCTGCGTCACTTGAAGGCTGCCGCCTTCTATGATATACATAAAAATGAACACATTTTATTACAATAAATCTCTTAATCATAATCTACAGTTTGAACACTTTTGCTACATTACTTGTGACAGGCTTATCCAAAAGATCTTCGTTCTTTTAGGTTGATTTCGTACGAAATACTGCCTATTGCGGTCGGTCCTATGTTGGAATTTCTGAAAATTTTTTGCAGATCCAAACCGATCATGACCTCTAGACCCCAAAACTACCATCCGTAAAAAAGTTTATATATTCTGTATATCGTAATATATTCCTTAATCACTTACATATAGAATAAAATGTTTATATTCTTCTCATCTAATTAATGCAAATATTAAAAAGCTAGTTTATAATGCACTAACAAGGAAGGTCTCCATACGGACATACTCCGAAAAATCTGAAAAAAATACAGAATGTTCTTCTTATGAGGCTATATATGTTTATAAAAAAAATTTCGGCGGAACCTCATTGCACTGTCCGTAAAAAATTAATTAATATTTCGTTATTTGGCGATTTATCCTCGGTTGGCGACAGAATGCAATTTCAAAAAATACTTTTTCACATCAAATACATTTAAAGGAAAAAAGTGTCATGCTGATTTTGTTTAGATAAATTTAATTTAAATAATTTTAGCTTTGACAGTTTTAATTTGTTTTAAGTATAATTTTGTTATATCGATATTTATATGTATTTATATTCAAATATAATCATAAAAATTTGCGATTTAAAACGAAATTCATGATTTAAATTAACTAAAATCGTTTCAAGATCAAAGTCCAATTGAACATTGTCGACTCGATTTTTTTGCCATGGAAACTGCTGACTTCTATTTTTGATTACGCTTGAATTTATGAAATTGTTTCTCAATATGAATTTTTTATTTATGAAAATAATTTTTTCCTGAGGTAAATTAACTACAGCAATAAACAATATACATATGGAATACAATATATATGTATAGAATATATTAAATTTTCTCATTGTTTATGGTTAAATTCATTAGATATCATTCAAATGCATTTAAAAAGTCTATTAAGAAACAATTTTCAGTTACATTAAAATCGTTTGCTTCTGGTGGGGAGAAGTGCTGTTCGCCAAATCGCGCTCCACTTGGTCTTTTCACGCCAAACATTCGAAAGTTTTTTATTTTTAAACATATTTCCTATTGTAATTCCGCCGTTAAATTTTATTGATCCTTTATTACCTACATGACTAGTTTAATTAGTAATTTTTTCAAAAAATTCTGAGTAAGCCAAGTATGGAGACCTTCCTTGTAAGTAATAGTTTTCCTAAAAAACTCATATTCTTAAATATACAATTAGTTATTACATGATCTCAAAAATATTTAACACATTGCGTAAAAAAGTACAAAAATATTGTTAAAACTTAAAAAAAAAATAAAAAATAAAAATTGTAAAAAATATAAAAAATGTATATAGTAGGATGGCTGGATGGGTACGGAGGTAGGAGGTGTTGTATGGATAATACGTATAGGTTAATTAATATTTAATATAAAAAATAGGGTGGTAAATGCATTTGTTAAATTGAAAAACTTATTATAACGGTTGTTTAATTGACACTAATGAATGGATAATTGTATGGTTACATCAATTAGTTCTATTAATATAATTTAATTAGTTTACATGATTAAATTGTACCTAACTTTTAATAAATTGGAGGCGTATAATACTTTTTCTAAGTGTATAGGGTAAATATATTAATTATCTATTTTTAAATCTTAAATCATCTTATATTAAGATATTGAGTTTACTTAGCATAATAAAATTAAATGATTTTGTTTTAAATTTTAATAGTCTAACTCTAAACAATGGTGTATGGTTGTTTTTTCCGTTATCACATTACTCCGTTTTTAATTTATTTTTTATTATAATGTTGACGAATATTATTTTAATTTTCTCTTTTCATTTTGTTATCCATTTTGGTAGTTTTGATGTGCCTTGTTTTTGATGTTTTTTCTTCGTTTGGTTTTGGTTTTGTGTGTGTTGGTAGTCATAAATTCGTATTGTTTTGCTTTGCCATGGCAAATACGAAGATGAAACCACACACTTCATTTGTAGTTCCAAAGTATTTGGTACCTGGAGATTTTGCTTTGGTTCTACAAATTCCATTTATATTTATTTTAATTATTTTTTTCCTCCATGTTCATCGTGCTATAAGTTATTAAATTCAATCGTTCATATATTGTAATACGATTAATGGTTATATTATATATATATAACCATTAACCACTATATATATACATATATATATAGAGAGAGAGAACCATTACTTTATTGCAATATATGAACCATTGAATTTAACAGAAATTTAATACATTGAACATGGGGAAAAATAAATAAATAAAATGAATACAAATGGAATTTGCAGAACCAAAGCAGAATTGTCATGTCCCAAATACTTTGGAACTACAAATGAGGTGTGTGGTTTCATCTTTGTATTAGCCATGAAAAAGCAAAATAATACGAATTTGGGACTACCAACACACATAAAACCAAAATTAAATGAAGAAAAAACATCAAAAACGAAACAAAACAAAATTACTAAATGGGATAGAAAAATAAAAAGAGAAAAATAATACAACATTTAAAAAATTAAAATGCATTTGCAATGTGTTAACATAATAAATATACCATACATTAAGATGTAAACAAAATCATTTAATTTGACAATGCTAACCTAAACGAAACATGTTAATATAAGATGAAATAAGAAATAAAAATAGGTAATTAATACATGCATTTAGTGCACTTAAAAATAGCAATTTAAAAGTCCCATTTTTTAAAAGTTAGGTGCAAGTTAATCATGGAAATTGATTAAATAATAAAAGTAATGTTAATAGAAATTAATTGATGTAACGATACGATTATCCATACAATAGTGTCAAATGAACAACCTGTATAAAATGTTTTGCAATGTAGCAAATGCCTCTCCCCTTCAAATTTTTTAAAATAAATAACTATTGCGTTTTATCCAGACAACACCACCCTCCTCCTTACTCTCTCTATATATATCACTTTCTTCTGGACACGATAACTTCTATAGTTCTTTTCCAATCACTTTTTAAATCTCGGCTAAATTCGTTAACGGGCAAAATCGGTGCAATGGGGTGGAAATAGGGAGGTTTTTTGTGAGAAACGAGAAAACGCCACAATTTCTTAATTAAAATGGATATCGAATCGTCTTGAAGTCTATATTACTTCTTAAAAATGGGACAAAGACTTATACATGACAGGTTTTTGATAAATTTAGAAATGGGCTCAAGCGACGGAAAAAACAAGGTTTTTGGGAGAAAAAAATTCATGACTTCGTCAATTCTCAAGATATCAAATCTAACTAAACTTTTTAGAAATGTTCTAAAAATTATCAAACTTTTGTATTTACAATTTTTTGATGAGACCAGTTTTTAGATAAAAAAATAAAGATAGATAGATACCTTAGATTAAAAAAAATAAACGAAAACAAAAAGAAAGGTGGAAAAAGAAAAAAAAAATCCATGACTTCGCCAATTTTTAAGTTATGAAATGCGATTAAATTTATTTTACATCTACGCAATAATATCTACAATTTTTATACTGACAAGCTTTTTATAGGACTGATTCTTGTGGTAAAAACAAATTAAACAAAAGTAAGAGTTGGAGAAAAAATCTCAAATCCAAACTGCTTATATTCTGACTCATTTTTAAATTCATTTTTGATTTTAAACGCATCCAAATGGCAGATCCTCTTATTTAGGAACTATGTAATGTGACGCATTGGTCAGTTTTTTGATAAAGGCAAATTTTTCAAAAAAGACCGCCGAATTTGGTATTTTTAACAGAATTTCCGGAAGTGATCGCGAATAAAAAATCGAGGTATTTAAATAAAAAATTGCGTTTTTTCGGACTCATTTTTAAATTCAGTTTTGCTCTCAAACGCATCCAATTGACAGGTTCTCTTATTTAGGAGCTGTATAATAAGCCGTATTGGTCAGTTTTTTTTAATTAAAAAAAAGCTATCAAATTAAGCACTTCCAACAAAATTTTCCGAATCGATCATGATTAAAGAATTGAGGTTGTATTCAAATAACAAATTCGTTATTTAATAACTCATCTTTAAATTCAATTTTGCTTTCAAACGTATTCAATTGACAGTGTTTGTTTGTTATTTAGAAAGTATAAAATGAGCCGTATTGGTCGATATTTTAATAAAGTCAGACTATATTTCAAAATATGGTTTAAAAATGGGCATTCGACCCGAATTTAGCTTAAGATGATTTTGATAAAACCAATTCTTACAGAAAAATGAAATTAAAAATTTTTCAAAAGCGGCAAAATAAAGTTGTTAAAGTGGCTTTATCTGTAATCAAATTCTATTTTTTGTATAATCAAATTAGCACTCTTCGAAATCTACCTCCGCCTATAGGCCAAGCCAACAGGGATTTTTTTTTTTTTGTTCATGGTCCACTGTGGGAGTTTGGGGAAAATTCTTCACGAAAATATGACCTGTACTATTTTGTTTACACACCTGGAACTTCAGAATAATTCCTTATTTATATTTCTAGATATTCAACAAAACGTCTAAAATCGCAAATGTCAATTTTTTTTTTTTTTTTTGGGGGGGGGGGGGCTGACACTGTAAATTATCTTTTTAAAATAGGTGAAACACTATGTTCTTATGATCCTGTTTCTATTTATTATTATTATTATTATTAATTAAACAAATATTTCTTAATTGCTCTAATTTCTGATAATGGAATTAAAATATTACAAAATATCAGTTTACAAGAAATATTCAAACAATTAACCGGTATAAAAATACTGCGTGTGTGTGGGGAGGGAAGGAGATGCGGTAATAGGTACATTTTTAAATCTTCATAAATTTAGTTCAGTGTAACGCCATAAAAAAATTACATCGCTTTTAGTTCATCATTCCGCTAATTCTTTATTATTATTTAATCTGTTATTTTTAATTTGAATATTACGATTATTTAAATATGTGATACTTTTAAACTTTCCATTCTTATTAGTTATATGTATACGCAAATCTAGTGGTTAAACATAACATTGCAAATAATTTGAAAATGCTTTTAAAAAGGGACACAAAAATCTTCAAAATTTTCTCATATATATATATATGGTTTAAAAAAGCGTTTAAACCAAGTTTCTATCTTAATTTGAATAGGAAATATTCAAATATTCTTTTTTTCATTTTGGTTAATTTTCAAAATCTACCTTTCAAGCAATGGTTATTATTGAAACATCTGCTTGCAAAAATGCATATTTCTTCTGGATGTTTTTTTTCCTCCCGCCATAACTTCCATTTAAATTCTTGTAAGTAAAACACCGTTAAAGGTAAAGGGTCCAAACTTGGAACATGTCTTCTTGAATTGTTTTCCTTTAACTTTGATCGAGGAAAATTTTGAAAAAATATTTACTTTTAAAAATATGACTTTTTACGTTACATCTTTTTTTTTCAAATTTTTACTTTAAATGATTTTTATTTTTATTTAAATTAACATTTTTAAAATTGCTGAAACAAAATTAAGGTTTATATATTTCTGTTTATGTAAATGAAAATAAATTGAAATCCTACAAATAACATATTTTCATTTATAACGACTTTAAATTACCCCCACTTTATATAAATTTTAAATTAAACATTTTTTAAAACAACTATGAGAAATTTTATAATGTGATTTTATTTATAAATGTTAAGATTAACCATCACAAAAAATCCAAAATTTTGGTCAAATAAAAAATATTTTGAAATGCCCCTTGGACCCCTTTATATTTCATGACCACGCGTGTAGCTAAATAAATATTTCGCTTCTGTTACTGCTTCTGATAATGTTACTAGAAATCCTTACTAAAATCACCTAATTTTAGAAAACAACAAATAATAAAATTTGAATATTGCACTGAAAACAAATTGTTATTTCACTTAAAAGAAATTTTTATTTAATTCAAAATATGCCTCATTTTTGTTTTAAATGGAATTTAATATGAAAGAATTATTTGCATGCATACATTTAAATTAATTTAGATACAATTTTGTTTTCTGTTGGATCAAGATAAAATCATATTTAAGTTTCATGCACAGATGTAATTTTTGTAAGAAAAAAATCTTACCGTTTACATTCAAGAATACTGTAAATTTATCGCTTCCATGATTATTTTTAGCTGAACATGTGTAATTCCCGCCATCTGAAATTTTAACAGGGTCCACAATCAACGTTGAAACTTCTTCACTTGTATGAATTCTTACATTATCTCTAGCATCAACTTTGATTCCATTTTTTAACCACACGAACTCTATTGGTTTAGATTTTGTAATTGCTAAACAATGTACAGATGCTAAGTTTCCTTCAACTACGTTTTCCGGAAAATTAAATTGCTGTATCTTTGGTATATCGAAATCTAAAATAAATAAAAATAACATCATATATTTTTGTAAAATTCAATCCTTAAAAGATAAACGTATAGGATAAAGTGAGAAAAAATATTAGATTCCGTGGCATAAACTTAGTTATAAACACTTTATACCAAAATATGAAACGAACACTAAATTGCATAAGTAATTACAGGTAACTATTTGCATTATTAATTACTTAAAGATTCATTCTAGATATATTATTTATAAATTGACACTTAAGGAAAGTGATACTTAGAATCATTTTGAAAATTTTCCCTATTTATCTTAAAAGCTATGTTTTAAGTATTTATTTTAATAGTATTTTATTGAATTCAGAAATCCTCTGCATGAAATTATATAAAGTAAATAAGAATATGAATGATTAGATAAAATCTGAGAATAAATGAATTAGTTCCTTTTTTAAGAGTAAAATATTAACGCCTATTTGGAAAATTGCCACATTATTATTATTATTTTATTAATACAGTTAAATACTTTCAATTTCAAATTTCAAAAATAATTCACAATTCGCTATAAAAAAATTATTTAAAAAGGATTTTTCAACATTTATTATTTATTACATCAATAGAGAAGTTTCACAGATTAAATTATTCTGATTATCTGCATTTATTAAGATCTATCTAAGATTTTTTAACACTTTATATTCACTTGCTTTATGATTTTACAAAATGTGCTTTTAATTAAATGATTAGTATTAATTAAAAATTACATTTTAATAGTTAGAATATTAAAAAATACATATCAACGTCAAGAAAATATGCGTGGCATTTTGTTATTGACAGTAATATTAAGCTCGACTTGATGGTATTTGCAATAAAACTTTTCAAAATGTACATAAAACATTGTAATCGAATGCATGCACAAAACTGAAACATAAATAACACGTACATTGTTAGTGTATGCACAAACATACACACGCGTACGCGAGTGATTACAGCTATAGGAAAAATATATTTAATTTTAATATTTATTTGGTGAGGAAAGGCATTGAGCAAGTATGATAATTTCTTTTTTTTGTACTCTTTTTTTTGAATCAGTGGTCCAACTTAACAGTAATTAAGAAACAGTTTATAATTTTAAAATTGAATAATTACATCTAGTACTTACCTTCAGTTGTTGAATACGCTGCTTGAAACAGAAGTAAACCAAACAGTAGTGCTCTTCTCAAAAACAAGAATATCTTCGACTGTGTTATGTTTCTACATAAAATACTTTTTGGAGGCATCGTTATTTCACAAATAATTAAAAATATGAAGGCTTTAAAATCATTTTGAGATGAATGAAAGTAGCCGAGCATAACGCAACTTCATCATAATAACATGGCGCTAGATCTAAAAACTAAGTGCACTATACTTTACTCACAGAAAAGCAGCGCCACACTTTGGAATTATTTAGAATTAAACTATAATAAATTTGGCAGATACTAATAAAAAACGGGAAACATCGGTTTTACGGGTTTATATAGACCATTTTAATAACTAAATATACAAATAATTATATAAATTTATAAGACATAAAAAAAATTATATTATCTATGAATAAAATTACAGGACTAAATTGTTAAACTGTTATTTAGATAAATAATGCACTTTTGTAATTAGTTTCATCGTGATGCGTATATATCTTTTTCATTATAACAATGATTTGTGTATTTCTCGGTACAAATTTTACAATCTCTACGCTTTAAATAAACCTCAAAATTAAGGATATAAATGTAGCTATTCCATATATATATATTTACATACATAGATTACATTAAAATGTTTTCTGTTAAATTTATACATTAAATTTATACATGAATTTCTTATCTACAAACTTGCTAGTTTAAAATCCTGAAATATATTTTCTAGTCTAAAGCAGCAAAAAGCATTTTAATCCAATAATGTAATACATACTTAAAATACAAATAATAGTTTCCTTGATTAAAATCATTTCTATTTCAAGCAATCATTGGTTACTGAAATAAAAAAACATTCCCGGAGAGTATATCTTGAGAGTTTCAGAAGCAAATAATATAAGATTATTTAAAACTCCAATGAAAGTTAAGAATCATATTCAACGTTAAGCTCTTAACTCTAAATACGTGTTATGAAAAATTAAAAACATATCAATGTTGCACGTCAGTTTTTATCCGCAAACAGGCACAAATAAAATAAGTTCTAAAAAGAAACTATGAGGTCTACAAAAATTAATATTTTTCTATACAACTTAATCTACTGAGATTCACTTAACATGAAATTTATCAAAATAGTTTTTTTTTTTACAATCATTATGCAGAAATGAATTCTGATTTACTTGAAAATACACACAGCTATCGCAACTTCGGATTCTTTACTAACTTATTTCATAAAAATATTGTAAAAATAAGTAAGTAAAAGTAAACTTCACTTCTGAAGAAAATTTAAAACAATTGTGTCAGAATAATCCGAAATAACTTTAAAAATTAACTTATTAGAAGACGTAAACATCATTACTTAATCTATGCTTATTTTTTACAATGTAACTATTTATCAGCACACATGCATTTAATATACATGTATGTACTATGTATGTATGAATATTCTTTACACTTTACTTAAAACAAATAACGTAAATGATTGCGGGAATTCATTTCACAGTTGATAATAAACTCTTCAATTTATTTAAAAAAAAGTAACTAACGCAAGACTTCATGCTTGTAAATTATCATAAAAATTTACGATGGCTCGTTATATAGAAATGAAGAAATGAAAATAATTTCTCGGCACATAGATATGGCAATTTCACAAGATAAATACTTTCTAATACTAAGAGAAAACACAACTTTCACGATTTAAAATACAAAAGCCTTTACTATTCAGCTCTCCTTTGGAAATCTAATTTTATTTTCAGTTAATTACAAAATTATAAAGAGATTAAAAAAGAGGAAACACATTTGTCACAGCCTGGAAGTCGTAATATCTATTTTTATTAAATGCACCAAAACTTTTAAAAGTGACATAAGAGAAATGAAACATACATAAGGAAAAAATTGCAAAACCTTTCAGATCTTTGATAACATAGTTTTTCCTTTTGTGTATGTATTGAAATTCCTTCTTGCCTTGTATACTATTTACATATTCTGCAGCCACCACACAGCATGTTGAAATCGAACAATGAAGAATACCATTATATTGCAAATGAAATTGTGTATCACAATGTATTCGAATTATTTATGTCTTATGTGGCTAGATAAGATTTTTAGATGCTACATATAAAGAAAATTTGAAAGGAAAAAAATAAATGCTCTAATCACCCCCATTCTCATGAAAAAAAAAGAAGAAATATTGAATAATAAAAAAAAAATAAAAGGTTATTTTTAAATATAATTCAAAACTAACTAGCGGAAAATTATGACGGTATTAAAAATAATGCAAAGATCTTAAAAATAATAAAAATAAGGCAGAATTTTTTGTTGTTTTTTTTTTTTTTTTTTTTTTGTTCCTTTTAGCGAAATTGTCCAAATTTCTCCGAGGTTTAATTAACACTGCATAAAAAAATTTATAACAAAATCTAAGTTACTCAATGAAAGTTAAATTGAATTCTATGAACAAACAAAACGAAATCAAAAACTTTTCGGCTATACTGTAAAAAGCCAATTCTTACCTCAAATATGTATTACTGAAAGTCGATTTATACTTTCATTAAACCCACAATTTTCATATTTCAAATAAAATAATTTGAAATTTATGCTAAAAACTTAAAATAATGTGAGACAAATTAGGAGACAGTTAAATACAGAAATATAACTTTTCTTCTAAACTGCAGCTCTGTGCTACGAATTAATGTTTCACTTGATTTAAAGAAAATGCGTACTATATATATACAGTAGTATACAGGGGGAAATATATATTTTTGAAAAGTATGGAAATAGTTTAAACTTTCTAGAGTTTTATTGGGTAGTTTAATTTTCTTTAAATATTTAGAATTCCACAACGATGTCGTTATTGGCATTAAAATTTTTCAAATACTTTTACACACCTAAGACTGAAAACAAAAATTTGAGATCTGTCATTTGTTTCCAATTGTTAAACGGCGATGTACAGACTTGCACAACATAGTGTTCCAGCGAATCAGTAGAAGCAGTGTTTAATTTAGGTATTTTCTCTTGGTGGAAACATTGTTGGGTTTCTTGAAACTTGAAATCGTCAAAAATAATTTTATTATAAACTTTCAAATATTTACGAGGGGAGGGGCTCAATACACTGCGTGGAACTAACACCTTCTTCTGCTTTCTTTCTCTTGAATTCATCACTGTGTAAAAGTACCGTTCCATGAAAACGGAATAAATGTTCCGTGCGTCACATTTACATAAATACCAACATTAATTTATTAGTTGTTAGAATATAAACTATGAAATAAAAATACCAAAAAAATCTAGATTTCCACATTATCATAGTTGTTTTAGTTTGAGATTACAAAAGTATTGTTAAAACAGCAGTAAAATGTAAAAAATCTACAATACACATGTGCAATGACCATTTAATAACGATAAAAACCTCCATATTTTCTTCTACATAGACCTAAGAAAGTAGCTCGATTTTAACAAAATTAAAAGTTTCCACATTGTAAAGCCTAGTGCTAAATAATCTGTTTCAGGACATTTAGATGAAAAAGAAGCTAAATGTCTCGTGCCTAATACTCACATAAATTCCTATATCCATCAACTTATAAATTTTTAAAACAAAGTACATTGAAAATAACAAAAAATCTTGGATGTTCATATTAGCATAGCTTTTTAATTTGAAGATATAATAAGATTCTTAGAACAGCATTTATATGTGGAAAAGCTCCCTGCAGGTGGCATGGAATAACCCGAAAGTGCGAAATGAGTTCGTTCCCTGTTCTTCATGTAAATTAAAATTGTCAGTCTCATGGAAACTAAATACCGTGTAAGATCAACTGGACTTTCTTCTAGTTAAAGATACTTTTTTTACAAGTCTTCATCTTACTAGATAAATATGTGCTACAATGTATATAATGTGCAATTCAATTTTCTAAAAAAGATTTTAAGAGTATTGTTTCTTAAAGACTGTTTCGACGGACTTCAACGTTTTGCATTCTTTTCTAAACTTTCCATTTAAACTAGCACAATCGTGCTTTTCTATTAAAAAAGGTATATCATGTTTACAACTTTATTTCAAATATGTTAGCATTTATTTTTTTTTTATGTTCCATGGTAGCAATGTAATATGTTCTTGCTGTGAACTTAAGAAAACACTAATGCAGTATACTCAGTCTTTAGTTGAAATATCAGGAAATTGTTAATGAGTCAAAAAACCCAGGAGTATTTCTAAGATTTTTTTCTAAAACTTAATTTTTAAGTACATATCATAATTACATAAAAAATATAATTTAAAAAATATATAAATTTGAAACATATGTTAAAACTGTTTCTCGTAACATATTCCTAAATATAACAAAATTGCACATCTTAAAACATACAACGTTTTCAACAAAAATAATAAACTTTTAAATCCTTTAAAATCCTTAAAAATAACTTTTACGAATCTTTTGAACAACTATACATTAACATACATCGTAAATAGCTTTAACATTTTACATTACAAAATTTTCTATGAGCAGAGTTTTTAATTTTACATTAAGAAAGTACATCTGCAATTTAAATTAACAAAATAAAAACCAGTGTTTTATAAAATTATATAAATGAACATTCTGAAATTAAAATGCATACCATTTATTGTTATGGTAAAGTTACTAATAATACTTGGAACTATTCCATTGTCTGCTATACATTCATAATCTCCAGCATCCTCTTCCGACACAACAGGTATCCGAAATGTTCCAGGTAAGGTAGATTCATCATGAAATTCCTTTTTCAGTATTTCATATTCACCTCTTTCTGAAAAAGATTTAGTAATTTCAAACAACTCCAACACACACACTCAGGTAAAATTTTGTTTTAGATTATTTTTTTATTCGAAAACAGTCTTTCAAAGGGCATATATGCATTTTTAATGTAAACATTTAACTATTTAAATACTCAAGTTTCTGTTATTATTTCTAATAAGTGGAAAATTGTACGTCAAATGTAACGAATGTGGTGTATTTGTAGTATAACTAATTTCATAAATATTTAGACCTTGATGCATTAGTTGTTGCATTCGTATTCAAAAATGCATGAATACAAAATTTTTAAGATTAAAATGATAACATATCACATATGTCGAATCCTTTAATTCACCTTATTTATACATAAAACCAAAATAAAATACTCATATTACTTAAAGGTGTTTTCTATTAACAAAACCTAGTACTTTCGAGCATGTCATGCTCATTATCAGGGTTAAAACAACAAAAGAGTAGAAGTCGAAGGCTGAGTTCTTTTATACAAAGTGGATTGATCCAAAGACAACGTAAAAAAGAGGGGGAGAAGTCGGAATGTTCCAAATTCGATAGAAAGGTGGGTTCAAGTGATTTTTAGCAGATTGTACCATATTGTAATTTGTACATTGGAATGACAACCAGGAAATTTAAGAAGCGTTTGTCAGAACACATTGCAGATATCAGACTTAATCATTGCAATACCGCTCTCTCTAAACTGTACCAGGAACAAGAAGTTATAATAGATTTCAAAAAAGCTAAATTACTAAAGAAAATATCAAATTATCAGAAGATTAAAATCATGGAATCAATTGAAATTCCATGTCGTGATTACAACACTTGAAACGATACTTTGTCGTACGATATTCCAAGAATATGGTACAATCTGCTCAAAATCACTTGAACCCCCCTTTCTATCGAATTTGGAACATTCCGACTTCTCCCCCCCCCCCTTTTTTTACGTTGTCTTTGGATCAGTCCACTTCGTATAAAAAGAACTCAGCCTTCGACTTCTACTCTTTTGTTGTTTTAACCCTGATGATGAGCATGACATGCTCGAAAGTACTAGGTTTTGTTAATAAAAAACACCTTTAAGTAATCTGAGTATTTTATTTTGGTTTTATACAAAATTTTTGATTATATATATTACTGAATTTTAAATTGTGGTAAATATCTACATTGCAATGTTATTTTAAAAAGTATATTATTTATATATTTATATATTTTAAATTCTATAATACGGAAGTAAAATGACTCCATCTAAGATAGGACGTAGTCGCCATGGCAATCTAGAATCCTTATCCATCAAGGAATTTCAATGAATTAATAACATATGATAGGGTATAACAGAAAGCAACAAACTTTTATTAAGATCTTTTAAAATTCTGATTAGATTTTAATAAAAT
Organism: Maratus speculifer; assembly: GCA_964019185.1. Taxonomy (NCBI): domain Eukaryota; kingdom Metazoa; phylum Arthropoda; class Arachnida; order Araneae; family Salticidae; genus Maratus; species Maratus speculifer. The sequence goes on along the minus strand of OZ025294.1, from coordinate 398,107,187 downwards.
TTGAAATGATTCGACAAAATTCCACAAAGTTTATGTAAATTTCAAACCATTCAGTCGGGTAGTCTTTGTTCTGTTATTTGTGGATAGGCAGATGGAAGAGATGAAGAGTATAGGCTTTGATTTTCTCTGTAAATAAACTATGAATGTTACATACTTTATTTTCCATTTCGAACATGGCATAATAAACCTCAATAAATATCAATTACAGAGCATTCCATCTATATTAACGCAAGTTAGAGTGCTGACAGACAGATGAACGAAATTCATAAACATTTTCAACTACGTTGGAATCTGTTAAAGATGCATAATGCGTTAAAATTTAACATTCAAAATTTTTTATCAATAGATGGAAGCATACTTGAATACTTTTGTAGAGTTCTGCAATCTAATTACTGCCTTTATATAGATATCACTATTTAGCTAAAATTTAAAACTAAAACATGCTTATTAAGAGTGAAACCACATTTCCAGAGATGATCATCCATAGATGTCCATGTATCCAATTGTGTGGCCCTGTACATCATTTATCTATACTGTTGTATACTTAATGTTGCTCAATGTAAAAATTCATAGCTCACTTTTAAGCATTTTACGCTCGTACTGGATAACTTTTACAGATTCTTTTGCGTAGCCCAGTGTATAATCTACAGCTTTTATAATTATAATTTTGTATATTCCATTGTATGCAAATTTAAAAGCTCATGTCACAACAAAAATTGCACTTCCAACAATTATCGCTTATATGCAGTATTTCGATCACAGTATAGTAGCCAAAATCCTTTATGTGTCCCTCTAAATACTATGCACTTGCATTTTTCAAGATGTAACTTGTAATAAACCTCAGCAACGTGCATCAATTTCGTTATACGTTAAATAGTTTAACATAAGTAAAATACGCCTAAAACAAAGTTTCTACTCATATAATTACGTAACGGATTTCTTTTATATGACCCTGTAAATTAAAAAATATGCTATGGACCGCATATCCTATTGAATGTATATATTAGTGCATTTCACAAATACATATACATTCCATTTTATTCGAAAAAGTTTAACACCATAAAAATGCATTTGAACCCCCCCCCCCTCCCTATACCACCACCACCACCTCCATTAGCCGTAATGTAACAATACTTTTTGACTGTCTCTATAATTGAACTGCACATTCGATTTTCCCGAAATTCGGCGGTAATTATATATTTAAAAAATTTCAAGCCATTTGGTTGGGTGGGTTTTTTTTCGTTGTTACATGCGAATGGACAGACCAGACGACGGCTATAGGTGCTACGTATTTATAAAATTGCAAACCCATCAAAGAAAGACTTGTTTACTTTCATTTAAAATAGCCAATTGTTCATCTGCAATGAGCTAGTATGATATTTTTGCCCCCTCCCTCTTTTTTATATAAATATATATATATCAATAGAATAGGGCCAATAGTATGACGACGGTAATTTAATTTTGATAAAAATATCAGATCTATTTTCGCGCAGTTTGTTTCATATAAAATAAATTCTACTTAAAAAAAATCCTTGAACTAATCAGAAGTATGAAAAAGTTTTAAATATTATATACCGTCAACTGAGGCAGCTGGCGAAAAAGAGAAAATACATTCAATCTGCTATATTTTTGAAATTACTAAAGATACCGACAAAGTTTTGATCTCAAAACATAGGTAAGAGCATCAGCTTGAGGCTGGCAGCTTCTTGTAAATAATTTACCACGTTTACACCATGGCAGCATGGGACAAAGCTTCCTAGATTTGGTCTAAAGTTATTCCAAATCTTGGGCTAAGTTCATCCCAATTTACCGTGTGTGTGTGTAGTATATATATATATATATATATATATATATATATATATATATATATATATATATATATATATATATTAAACATGAAAAAATGAATTAAAAAAATATAATGGAAATTTGTAGAACCAAAGTAGATTTATCTGACCTCAATTATTTTGTAATAACAAATAAAAAGTGTGCGGTTTAATCTTTGTATCAGTTATGAAAAAGCAAAATCATACAATTTGGATATATATATATGTATGTGTGTGTGTGTGTGTGTGTGTGTGTGTGTGTGTGTGTGTGTGTGTGTGTGTGTGTGTGTGTGTGTTCATGTGTAGACACACAGAAAAAGAGCATGAGAATATCATTAGACTAAAATCCCTAGAAGTGTTTAGATACCTTACTTTTGGTGAGAACTTTGATCCTTTTTCTATTTCATATCCAATATTAACCCTTTATATCGTATTATTTCACAAATGCCACAAATATAATTGATCTATTAATTTCAGTAATAACAGTCTACACTGGTCAAGGAACGAAATGTTTGAGCTAATATTAGTTCTATGGGAACTTTGTTGCTTTCTCGCTCTCATTTTTATATTTTTAATTTATTAATTTATGTATTTTTTTTGCGTAGGGTTTCTGAGATTAAAACCAATTCTAACCAGTTCCAAAAGTGAGATTATCCCCAAATAAAAAACAGACAAATCGAAAATGTACGAACGCACAGTAAAAAATATAGACTTCAAGTACCCTATAGAGAAAAAAAAATGTTTTAAAATATTAAAATGCGCGCAAAAAATTTACAAATATAGAATTTACAAAAATGTACCAGTTTCTCCGCGGGATTACATTGGCTTAAAAAACCTACATTTTTATAACCTATTCTAACAAATTCCGAAATGAAATTATTTCAAAAAATATTTGTTACTGAATAAAATATTTAATATGAAATTATTAAATTTTGGTCAATATTTTTTGTTGTTCTAAAATTTAAAATTTATTTATGTGGTTATAATTATAAAAACTAATATTTATGAAATTCATCTAAGTAATGCTTCAATAATTAAGTTTTAAACTGCTCTGTGCACAATTTAATATTTTAAAATGGTGTTAAAAATAATGTACTTTAATAAGACTTTCGATTCAGGAAATTTATTAAATTTACCAGAATGAATTTTGCAAATAAACTGTTCATTTAGTTTTTATATTTTCTGAAGGATAAAAGTAAAAGCTCTTTATCTACTGTAAAAAGAAAAATAAATTACCTGATTTCTTCCTCCAAGTAATTTTGGGACTTGGAGAACCAGCAGCTATACATTTAAACATTATAGATTCGCCAACTTTTGTAGTTATATTCTTTGGTTCTTCAATCCACTTTGGGTGTGCTAATAAAAAACTAATATTATTTAAGAATAGAAAAAAAATTACAAAATCGATAGAAATCAAAGCAAATTTTTTCCCCAATTCATTAGTTTAGAAAACAATGAATCTAGTACTTTTAGTTATTTCACTAAAATGTTTATGACATCAAATCATTCAAATGAAACTTCGACATAGAATTAATTCAAAATTTTAGTATAGTTAATTGTTATAATCAATTACAGAAAATGAGAGTAATAAAAATGACACTAAACATCAAGAAAAAAAAATCAACTAATATAAAGTGGCTGCTCCAGTAGCTAATCGAGAATAATTTCCGATTTTAGAGTCCTTTTCAATTGCCTTGTACAGTGTAAAAATAAGTTAAAATAATAATGCTATTTTGTTATACTGAATAAAACCGCATTTTTCTACGCTGTATCATTAATTCTTAATTGTATTCTGAGAGTAAAATATCATGTTTCTGATGTAGTTTATCATCCACTTCTGTTAGTTAATTGACCATGATATAGAAATTCGTAATAGCCTGGAATATTACTATTGTTCACTAACTGAGTATAACTAATTCGAAAAGGGCAATAGAAATTGCATGTAGAAAACTTTATCGGATAAGATATGATATTAATTAATCAACTAAATGGGAGTGAGTACTACTAGTGTAGAAATTATATATAAGATAGAAGTATATAACCTCTTTAGAACCCGTGTCTCCTATAAGATACGCATCTTTATTTATACATGTGGAAATTTTTTAATGTTAACATTAAATAAATCAGTGAGAATGGAGCCTAATTGATAGGTGAACTAAACAAACAGTAATCTGTTTCAGTAATCTTCATAACTCTTTTTTAGCTAGATGCATTATATTAAAATGGGATGTAGCAAAACTCCAGGAAAACTCCAGGTGTAAAAATGAAAACAATTTTTCTACGTATTAAGATATCATTTGTGGAGTCCATTAGTAATGAAAATTTATTAAATGTGTATTTATTTCCTTTTTTTATTGTCTTTGCAATTCAAAAAGAATAAAATTCCAAGAAGTAGTCAAAAAATGTGCTTATGCAATATCCATTTATCATCAAATTTTAAGTGCAAAAGCTATATTTTAATTTTTTTTTTTTTCGCTTTCCAATCTTTCTTAGTTATCAATTTATTAATATAAATCCAAAACTGAAGTAAAAAAAAACCTTAGGGTTCTGAAAAAGATCAATAAAATTAGACTTATCAAAGAAAGGACAACGGCTTAGGCTATTAAGAATAACAAAACTAAAATTTAATTGCAAAAACCAGCAAGTTTCAATTAATGGCTTGTTTCTTTTTGCTAAATTTTCAACCGATTTTTTGCCGCTTTATAAGTTATATTGTTAAACTATTAGCATTCTGTGTAATTTTCTTTACACATGTTTTCCGAAATAACTATTATTCATGAGTTAAATTCAGAAAAAAATATTCTGAATGCAAGTTACACAGACTTTAGTTAAACATTGTTTTAATTTTAATAAACGATTTCACACAAAACACTACTTAAATTTGAATCAAATTTCCATTTTTCAGTAACAATTAAATTTTTTACTTTGAAAAATTACTTTAAAATTTTTACTTAAAAAATCAATACACTAGTTTTACTATTTGTGGCTTAACACAGTTTTTTTATTTGCATGTATGTACTTCAGTAATTTTTTTTGTTTTTTAAGCATTGTAAATGAAATTGTATTGTGCCAAATGGCATCTATGATTTTCTGCCTGAAAAATGGAGTCAATCAAAAATATAAAAAAGTATTTGTAAAAATGATGTAAACTATTAATTTAAGTTTTTAAAATTACAACTTTCTTTTTTAAAGTATTTCTGTACCAAGATATTTGTGAAGATAATTTATTTCTATCTGAAAATAAATACATTATGAAATAAGTGCATTATTTTAAAGTTTACATACTGAAAAAAAATTCTTACAGGCAAATTTAGAATAATTATTATTTTTTTTTTCATCTGTTACATTATATAATAAAAACAATCGTTAAAATTTATTGGATAGATGTAAAAAGAGTTAAGGTAATAACATTTACAATGGAATGTTGAATTAAATATTTTAAATTCAGAAATTTTAATGTTTTTAATTAAAGTTTCACTTACTTTCAAAACATTTTTCACCCCCTCCCCCCTCATACAAAAATTATATTTGTAGAAAAACAACTTAGTTACTTATATATTACAATTTAGCTATGTATATAAATATACGAATGTAACTTACTAAAAAGTATTTCATTTAAACTACGAATTCTGAATTATTTTCTTGAAATGAAAAAAAAAGAAAAAAAGAATGGAAAAAAATTATTTGTTATAAACACACACTTAGATTGCAGTCAAATACCATAAAAAGGTTGTAAATTAAATTTTGCGTTAGGAAAAAATCGATCAGATAAATAATACTTACTGTAAATATTAATACTTTGCTCCTCTTTTTTTTTTTTTTTTTTAATATAATACGCCACATTTCTCTAATGCATAATTATGACATTAAATAATTTTAAATAGAAATGTTAACCTTAGATGCACAAAGATACTCTTAAAAAAGCATTTTCTTACTAATAACAATATATTGATTACAAATTATACTTTTCATAAATTTTTATCCTGTTAAATAATCTTTTAAAATTGGGTTTTCTAAATAAATAATGTACGAGTTGATACAAATTATACTTTACATTATATTTCCAATCACCACGTTACATGAAGAAACCTCTTCATTTGTAATTAATTTTATAATATTTCAAGCTATACTCATAAAAATGAACACGGTTTATTACAATAAACCACTTAATCATAATCTATAATTTGAACGCTTTTACTACATTAGTTTTGACAGGATTATCCAAAAGATATTAGTTTTATTTTTACTTTTTATAATTTGTTGACGGCCCCCTATAGGGTCTTGCGAAAAAAAAATTCACGGAAACGTATGACATGTACTATTGTGTTTACACACTTAGTTTCAGAATAATTCCTCATTTATTTTTCCAGATATTTAACTAAACGTCAAAAATCGCAAGTGGCCGATCACATTTAAAATATGAAGGACGCAAGTGCAAAAAAAAGTAATTAAAATGTAAGTTTCGTGATATTCAAAATTTTTAAAGAAAATCACAAATAAAATCATCAGGATTGCTTCTTCTGAAATAAATGTAAGAGCATACCTTCAGTTAACTTATGTGAAATATTTTTATCAGAACGATTTGTTTGGACTTAATGAATTTTAATAACAAAACCTATTGCAACTACCTAAAAAATATTGAATTATGATGGCACATATTAAAAACTCGATAAAGACCGCTTATTATTAAAGAGTGAGTATGAAGTTGAAAAAAAAATCACCAATATTAGTTACTATGTTTACATTAGTCTTTCATATATGCTTGAAAAAATACAAATTTTTTTTAATTAAGAAATGAAAAATAGACTTACATTAAATGGTATCTTAATTTAAGACTTCTTTAAGAACTTTTACCATTATTGATATTTCTGTCTTCATAGTTTTCAGCATTCTAAGATAGTAATTATGCATATAAATTCTTTACTCGGGAAGATTATATACAGTTTTTTATAGTTTAAACTTCTCTTACAATAATTTAATGCAATAAACTCCCTAAGTATGTGAACTCTAATATTCCGGTTCTATAAGGGTAAATTAAAAGTAAAAGATTTTAAAATACAAACTGTATATAATCATCATTCGTAATATAAACTGTTCATGAATATAATTGCCTTAAGATTATTATTTAAATTATTTAAATATTATGTAATTAAAATTTTGAAAACTTTTTTTTACAATTTAGAGTTGGTATTTTCAGAAATTTCCTCTTTGCTGAATTTTTCTATTCTAAAAACCTCCGGACAATTCACTTACATTCAATACTGTGCTGTATTTAAAAAATATAAATAAGTTGTCTTGTTTTTAATAAACTCTAAAATATACCGTTTAATTTCTTTTAAAAAGCAACAATTATCATGTATTCCATTTGATACGAAAAAGATAATAGTTATATTAAAAAGAACACTTGCATTAAACGCTGACATATCAAGAAAAGTAAACTTACCTTTAACTATCAGCTGAGTGCTGTATCTGTCTTGTCCTGAAGGGCTTGTAACAATGCATGTATAATTTCCATCGTCAGAACTTTGCACCGAATCAAATACTAAAACTGAATGGATTATTCCGTCTTGTATTTTGGGATTTTCTGATGATTCTGTAATTGTCTGACCATTTTTTGACCACTTGAAATTAATAGGTTTCACAGAAGATGTAGCTAAACAAGTGACCGATGCTGCCTCCCCTTCTTTAATGTTTTCATCAAATTTAAACTTTCTGATTTTAGGTGCATCTGAAAAAATGTATTAAAACATTATTAAAGATTTTTAAGAACATTTATATACATTAGTAATTGCCCTTTTAAAGCGTAAAGAGCTACAGCTATCATACAGTGAACCTTTTTATTTCGAAAATAAAACATTTTCTGTTTTATTTACTTTATTTTAAAATAATTTTTACACAAAAAATACATTTAACAAAATTAACAAGAAACTTTTACCAGAATTCCTTTTTGATTATTCTTAATTAAATCATAAAATATTTTAAAATGGAACTTTGCTTATACTATCAACTTTGTTTTATGAAAATAAATATGTATATAACGTTATAATGGAATGCGTTTTTCCCCTCTCACAAGCTGGTATTTAAAATACAATCAAAACTTATTTTAAAATTTCTAAAGCAGCGTAACTTCTGAATTATTCTCCACAGTGACAATATCTTGGCAAGAATGTCAGTTGTATTGATATGGCATTTTCAAAATTATATAAATTCATGTCTTTCATTAAATTATGCATGGAATATTGATAAATACTTTGGCTATTATAACAAAAAGCATAATTATGGGGAAACATTTTACTTAAAATACATGAATTTAGAAAGAAAAAATATATCTTACCTGCATTAACCGTAGATACAATCAACAGAAGCTGTAGAGTGAAAATCAAATGAATGATTATAAGCATTTTTATTGCTTGTAGTACAAAAGAAATAAAGTTGGAATTATTCAAAAGAAGAACTTTATAGCAAGTAATTCACATAACTAAATAGAATAAACTGTATTTACATGTGAGTACGCTAACATGGCGAGATTTATTTAGAGTTTTACATTTTTACTCTCAAACATTCAAGCATACAGCGCCACACTTTGGTCTTATTTAAAACTAAATGTGTATTTTTTCCCATTAATGATACAAATGAAAGGTAAATTAATTTTTTTTTTATATTCTTAAGACTTAAAGATTAAAATGGGAAAAACGACGCAAATTGGAACGTGCAATGTTTTATATCAAAAATTCCATCTATGAAAAGTTTTTTGTTCGTCAAATAATCCAATGAATAAATTTAACATTTTTCCATTACTTAATTTTCGCTAATAAATACTTAAAATTAAAGGCTTTTCAAAATGTTATAGAAAAAAAAACAATTCGTATGTATGTCTCTTAAAGATGGAAAACTATAAAAGTACATAATAATGAAAAGAAGTATATATTGAATATGTAATGAATACGTTAGTAAAGTATTTTCTTATAAATACATTACACATTTTCTTATAAATCTATTGAAATTTATGATAACTATTGAACATATTAGTAACAAAGAATGTATATAAGTTTCTTAAAAATAAAAAAATACAAAAGTACATAACAATGAAAAGAAGCATATTGAATACATAATACATTGTTGATATAATAAAATATTTTCAAATCATTCATATAAATGAACAAATTTTCTTATAAATTTATAAAAATTCTGAACATATTAAAAAAATTGAAAGAAGAGCATGTTCATTTTAATAACTTGTGTGCATATGTAAATATACATGTACAAAACCTTCAGAAATCAAACATGTATAATAAAATATAATAGCTATTAAAAATTGGTAAATGTATTAAAGCAAGATAATTTCCTTATGTACCGGTTAAAAGTACTTATCAATTAACACATTTTGTATAAAGTCATATGTAAAACATAATTTAAATATCATTACTATACATAAGTTCATTACATTGAACTTATAAATTCCTACCGCGAATCGTAATTGTAAAATTGCTCTTTACGGCGGAAATTCCATTATCAGCTGTACATTCATAGGTTCCAGAGTCTGTTGATGCAACAGACGATATCTTCAGTGTACCTTGCAATTCTTCTGTTGTTTCGATGCTTAATGTGTTTTTCATATCATTTTCTGAAATATATACATAACAGAGTAAAAATGTACACTGTACATCGAAATAATATTACATTTTTTTAAAGCATAAAGAACTTTATAAATTTTAAAGAACTTATTTTATAAATATGACAAGATTTAATTTTAAATTTTGATTTGACTTTAAACTTAATACATGGTTATTATGATAGCGTTAGAATTTGAAAAGAAAAATCACTGGATTTAATAATAAATAAACACGAGAATCTTCTAGTGCGAAAACTTTATGACTATAGTGGTAGATACATTATTTAATTTGAAAATAAAATATATTTTCCTCAAATGTACTGATAATACATTTCAGAATTTAAATGACGCTACATTTTACTATCTAAAATTATTTAGATTTCACCATAAAACTAAAAAAATATATATGCTGGTTTAACTAACTATTAAAGTATAATCCTGTACTAAATAAACATTAAATAAAATTTAAATAAAATTTCAGCAATTACTTAAAGCATTTTTTTCAGATTTATATTATAATTTAGACTATCAATTATCGGTGACTAAACAGTTCAAACGGAAAGTTCAGTGTGCACTCAGTGTGTTAATGATGAGCTTATTGTTGGCTTTCATTACTTCATTCAAAAGTTAACTATGTAATATAATTTTTATATAATTTTTACACATTGAAGCAAATTAAAAAAATTCCATAATCTTTTCCAAGACTAAAAACCTCATCACAGCAATATCTTAACCAGAACGAAGACTATTTTAAAAATTTGTAGACATATTTTTATCTTTAAACATCAATTCCTCATTAAAAACCGAAAATTAAATTAAATCTGTAATAAAATATACAATAACAAAAGAATTCTAAGCGAAATACATCATTAAAATAAATGAAGAGCTCATATGATAAAAGGTGGTGACACATGTTGAGAAAATAAGCTATAAAAGTTCCAAATCTTCATTTGCGAAACGCCTTCTTTATCAATGAAAATCTGAGTATTAGATGCTTTTCGAACATTAATTTAACAGATGGTAGAGGACCATCGAATATCTTCAATCATAAGATTAAATTTTTGCATACGGAAGAGTCGTTTAACGACTTGCCCTTGTTCAAAGTTCTAATGTTTTCCTGGAGGGTTTTTTGTATCGTTATAACAAATGTCTCAACGTGCATGGTACTTATGTTGACAAATAAAGTTGTATAGTATTTATCATATATCATATCTTTTTACTTTCATACACACTTCTGTTACACAAGCCAAGGGAAACTTATTTTCCGACTCTCCCTCGTATCATCTGAACTTTTCAAATGTTACATTAAGGCCTCTATTCTAGATGTGTATACTTTAGTAATATCGTTAATTTTACACACTTTTTTAACTTCCGATATATATATTTTAAGATATTAATTTGCGAAAATAAAGTAAGAAATTTAACACCGCATGTATCGATGTCTTGATTATTTATGAATTTATAACATTTTAATTTATTTAAAATATGATTTTGGTATAACTACTGTTTTTACTGCATTCAACTAAAAATAATAATCCATCAATTTGATATTCGTATGCTTTTGATGATAATTAAATTAACTCCACCGCTAAATATCTTAAGAATAAAGACATTTGAAAATGCAAAAAATTCTTTTTTACGTTATAATCTACGGAAATTCTGTAAATATTGAATAGATGGACAAAATAATTGGCAATTAATTGTCCTGTTTGATTAGTAAATTCTTAGAAAATTTAACAACGAAGCTAATTGAATTTTGCTGATATCCACGATAAGGAAAAACATGGTAAGTAGGCGAATTGTTCAAATTACATATCTTTCACCTTCATATAAAATTGCTTCAATTTTAATTTTGTTTTTATTGTACTACGCAGCTTTTTTTATAACTATCAAGTGATAATTAAAATTTTTATCGTAAATTGCAATTCAGATTCTTTTTATGCTATATTTTTCAAGATAAATGAAGTGTTATGAAAAATCTTCCCTAATTCACAAAATATTACAGCAACATAACTATTCAGTAATGATCCTATCGAAATCATACAAACATGGTTTAAAATTGAGGGGAAAAAATATTTCACACATTTAGATTTACTCACCTGAAAGTTTTGTAAAAGTTATTTTAGGTTTCGGAGAACCAGAGGCAGCACACCTAACTTCAACCATTTCTCCAACAGTTGTAATAACACTTTTTGGCTCTTCAATCCACTTTGGAAATGCTTTAAACATCAATTGTTAAACTTCATTAATGATACATTAGTATATTTAGTGGAAATAAATTTAAAAAACTAACATTGTAATTCAGATTACTCTTAAATTTTATCGCATTAATAAACAGGTACGAAAGTTTATTAAAAAGTTTTCAAATGCATATATATGTATCCGTGTGTTTGTGCTTACCAGAGAGAAATAAGGTGGTGAGAGAAAGAGTTAACTCATGATTTAAATATAACAAAATAATTATAATAAATAAAAGTAAAATGTAATTTATATACGTTATTTGACCTGTAAAAATTTGTTTTGATATCTTGCAGTGCTTCCTGATGTTACAAATAAAATTGAAAAAAATAATGAAGTGGGTTGTTTATTTGTGTAAATAATTTATTCTACAAAAATATATTAATTTAAACTGAATTAATGTATTATATGATATATATATTGTACTTCATTGTCCAAAATGTTATATCATTTAAAAAAATGGACATTTTAAAAATGTAATATTTTTTGAAAAATTATCAAAAGATTAAGAAATTTTAAATATAGAAATCATTATCTGGTTCTCCCTAAGTTTATTAGTGTAGGGTAAAACTTTAAAGAAATGGAATATTTTGAAAAAACCTAGCGGAAAATTTTTTGTTGATTTTGTAATTGGAAATAATTTTTGATATAAACATGTACATTGAAAAATAATCTAAGTATTTTCATTAGTTGTGTTTTAACTATCGTTGAAGTATAGAGAAAAATTACATTTTTTAATATAAATCTTTAAGAGAGACTATTTTTTTCAGATGACATAAATAATTTGGCATCATTTTGTTTTACACAATTCACTTCTATTTTAACCATGTTTTAAATCAAAGACACAGTTTATAAGTCTATATTTTAATAAAGTAATAACGTATTCTATACTCTATGAAAATATATATCTTAGTTAAGAAATAACCTCAATTATAGAAAATTACTTTTACTGTTGAACTTTTCTTAGTATAAAAACGAAGAAGAGCTGAACAGAACGGGAAATGAGAATTGAATATTCTGAATAAAGGAAACTAAACCTTCTAATTTTTATTTTAAAAGAAATTTACCTTCATAACAATGAAATATTTAAAAAAAAATAAATTCCAACTTTTACTGGAAACATTTAAACAAATTTAAAGCTAATATTTCAATTAATCGGAAAATTAAATCGTTCATTACTTTGTTTCATTTTGTTTGAATTAATTATGGTAAATTACTTTTATTTGAACATTAGTTTTTTATGCAATGCATTTTATTAATTGTATTATTCTGATGTAACTACCTAATAAATTTTTTATGCCATTTGTCTCTAAACCTTGTTAATATTTCAAAAATATCTAAATGGTATAATCAAATTGTTTGCAAAAATAGAATTTCATTTCTCTGTGTATATAATACAAAATAGTTATTTTTAATATTTTAGTATAAAAATGAATATTATATTGCATATCATCTCCATTTAGTATTTGATTAAAATTATTTGAGCTTGTTCGATAAATTGATATTTTTAATCGGAAAGTATGCTTGCAAAATTCAGTTTATAAAAAAAATTACAAGTGCATATAAGAAAATTGACCAATTTGACCAAATACCATATCTTCTAACAGACTAAGTACAATAGTTTCACTAGTACTATTTTTGTCTTGAATTGCTATATCTACATGAAAATAATATGCATTACAATGCAGAACAAGATTTCGGCTTTCTTTCATCGCAAATGTCTTTTAAACGGTTCATCGAACTGAAAATTGTAATAATTATATTAAAATAAAATCTTAACAAATATATAATTTGTATAATGCTATATGATCAATAATATTTCTTCTTTCGATTTTTTCCATTAAAATTTAATTACGTGATAATGGTCCCTCCCCTCCCCCCCCAAAAAAATCATTTGTATCAATCTGAAATAGATGGCGCGCATCTTTTCAATATGGCGTCTATAAGCTACCATAAATTTTATAGTATCATCATAAAATGAACTCCTTGGACCATTATGAATCCAAAAAGGTATATATCATCAAGCCTCCAGAGATGAAACCAAAAGTCCTCATTTTGGTTTCTGGCACAATGACTAACATAGGGGAAAGGGGACAAATAAGCGATTTTTAGATTTTTGACTTTTTCCCCCAATTATTACGAGCTACGAAAAAAAAATATTTATAGGAATATTTGTACTTTGTTTGTTCTTTTAGTAAAAAATTTTGTATGCTTTTATCAAGAATTTCTAATTTAGATCATCATTCTAAAAATTGTCAAAATCTGTTCAGATGTGTCCCGGTGGAGGGGTAGTTGTGAAAAAGCCTGGAGCACGTATGAACATAAGCATAAACAAGACAAAAATAACTTTTTTGCAGATAAAAACTGTGGTATAGTTTAATTATATCCCCACTTTCTAATTTCATGAAAAAGTCAATAAATGTTTCAACATAGATACAAGAAATTATTCTTAAAATTACGCACTAATATACCTACTGTTTTTGAGTAAAACAATATTATTTTTATATAAGTTATTAAATAATTCTATCATTGTATTTTTGCTTTTTTCTAAATGTTATGTAATGTGCATCACAAAATTGTTTATCATAATTTAAAGAATTGGTAAAACTGTTGTGAAAAATTAGTGATTATCGAAATAATACTAATTTTTTTTTTAGCTTACAATTTTTTTTTTTCATAAAATGAAATATTTAAAAAATACTTTAATAACAGCTAAGAAATAATAAATATGTTTAAAATTGAAAATCATTAAAAAATATCAACTAAACATTGTTTTTTACAGAAAGGTACCACTCAATTGTAATCTAAATTCCAGTAAATTATAATTGTGAAGAAATTCTAAAAATATTGAATTAATAACTGAATGTTTGACAAGAGTAGTTAAATTTTAAACTAAAAAAACACATTCACAAATTTAATAAATACACTTGTCAACTGTTCACATCTGCGCTCTTATGTTTTTCTCACAAGTGCCCCATCTACCAACTTAAGCCCAACTTATTATAAAAAGATATTTTAAATTGAATTTAAAACATTTTCTAGATTTACCTAACTAATGCGACTACAGAATGTAATGATGATGTTCTACTTTAAAAAAATGTCTTGAATGAACGTTTACTTCTGTAACTTTGGAAGGCTCTTTTTATTTAACTCCTGCCAAAACAAATAAGAACCAGAAATTAAAATTTCTGATTTATTAGAAAATTCTGCCAAAAGATTATACCAGTAATGCCATATATTGACATTTTTAAAAAAAATTTTTGTTCAAATTAACTGAGTGATACATGTACTGTTTACATGTGTCCCCTATCCCCTACGCATTACTGTTTATGCATGTAATATTATTGTATAAAATGTTTTCTAAAAAAAATACACAGAACTTTTTTTTTCAAAAAGTAACGTGTTTAAAAGTATATTCAGTTTTACTAGACAAATTACCATTTTGGTAGTCAGTCAATAAGTGATTTCTGCCTAAAAATCAAATTCATAATAAAAGAACGTATAGAAATTTAACAAATAAGCTCTTGTAATTTTTTTTTCTTTCAAATAATTGCTTATTACATATTTAAATTTAATAAAATTTATTAATTTTTTTTCTTATAGTTACAGAAGGTTTAGCGAGATGCATCTCTCACATCATTAAAAATATATTAAAAATATTTGTGTGCAATTATCAAAGATCCACAAGAATTCTAAATTTATTTGAAATGAAATCAGTCAAAATATATTTCTTTGCTGAAAGCAAACAATTAGTAGCCTATTTTCAATTCAAAAGGAATAAGTTTTAAAACTAAGAATTTTAATTATGTGCTATATATTATTTTCTTAAGGTGAGACCAAAATTTCAGAAAATATTTAAATATACAATCATTATTCAATTTCTTTTCTTTCTTTTTATGAAAAAATAAAATTATGGCATTACCTTTAACATTAAGCTCAGCTGTGTAGCTATCTTGTCCAGAACCAGTGGAAACAAAACATGAGTAATTTGCTGAATCTGATATCTGTACTGAGTCAAATACTAAAACTGAATAGGTACTACTATCTTCAGCTCTAATATGTTTTTGGTTTTCTAACAAATTTCCGTTCTTCCTCCACTGAAAACGCAGGGGCTTGATTTCTGAAGTTGCAAAACACATGACAGATGTTGCATCACCTTCCTTAACATTATCATCAAAGCTAAATTTCTTTATTTTAGGTGCATCTGTAAATTGAATAAAATACTGAGATTTTTCATGACACATGAAATTGGTAAAAAGATAAATGGGCAATCTTTTTATCAATTATGAAAAGATGATTTTAATGCTTCTTAGCAACTGCATATATTAGGCAACATTTATATTAACATTTTATTACTGCCTATATTTAGGTTTCATTTGCACGCAGTAACAACTATAAAAGTTTTTTATGAAAGAAATTTTTAACTCATGTCATGATTTGAAATTTAATTGAATTACCTATTCTGATTTTGAGAATAAATTAAAAAAAAATTAGATACATATAATCCAAATTAATATATTTTATATTATTTTTAAATTTAGGCTTATATTAATCTATTTTCCACAATTTGTTAAGAAATTTTAAAAACACTGGACGTAACTTAAATAAGTAATAGCACATATTTATATTAAATATCTAAATAAATTCCGACTTCATACCCATTTTTTTCCATTACAAGTATAAAAAGTACTCCATTTTAAAACTAATCTTTTTTTTAATCATTTGAAATTATACTTTCAAAACTTATAGTTTAGCAGATGCTTCAGAAATTTATTAAATATTCAATGTTTATATTTATGAAGTTTTATTTTCACAGTTCATTCAAATTATAAACTTCTGTAACATTATAATTTTAATTATGCTTATTAATACAAGACATAAATATTGATTGGAAGAAAATAAGTACGATGCTCTTTTTAAATGTGTGTTTATTTTTAATCGATATACACATTAATATAAAATATATTACTTTATTTTTAGTAGTTAGCTATTATTCAAAACTATAAATTTTGTATTATAACACTTCAGTTGTATACTGTACTTTTTCAATATTACTATAAGAACGTTTCCGAGGGTATTTGCGATAAAGGGTACAAATGTTTCAGCATATTCTAGATAAAAATTAAGAAGTAATTCATAAGAAATTGCATATGCCATAAATTAGGTTAAAATATAAATAGAATTGCGAAAAATTACTTACCTGCTAAAATCATTCCAATCCAGAGAGTGCTTAAAACTCCTACGCTCCAAAACATAAACATCCTAAATTTCAGGAGTGGCTGCTTCCAGATTTGTAGCTAGTTTATGTTTAGAAAAAAACATTACTATTTTTTCACCTTTTTATATACTTCTGGCCGTTCATTTTATCACAGAATCGAGTTGTCTGTCCGACTTAAAGAATGCATTCAATACGTTCTCTAGCATGGCGTTTTCAGAGTTCTTAATGGTCTATCATTTTATTTCACTTTATAGATTAGCAGCGCCACACATTGGAAATATTCTAAACTAACGTTAGTATTTTTTTTTCAAGCTCACTTAAGAACTAATAGTCGTTTAAAAACTAAATCGCAAATCATTATTTGAATTAGAAGAAGCCAAGAATAAAATATTTATCGCTTAAATTTATGTACTTATTACACCAAATATTGCACAATTTCTTTTTAGTACACCAATGAGATCAAAAGATATATATTCTGTACGTTTCGTTCTCGCAAAATTATTTTAAAGATTTTGGATACTTAGAAAAATGAGGATAGATATAAAGATGTTGGAAAAATGGAGGTACTCAAAGCAGATTAAGGGTTTTTTTAACTCAAGTTTTTGAAAACCTTGTCGCTATTTAAAAACAGATGTATCTAAAAAATCAAACTCATTTCGGTAAATCTGTAAAATAAAAATAATTAATAGGAAAATTAATCTGAAGAAAAAATTACAAATGAATTATTTACTTCTAGTACAAAACATGAATACTCCCCTAACACACAAATAAAAATCTTAATATTGCATCATAATTACAAAATTCATAATTAACTCATTGTTAAACACATTTTGCAATCACTGATTTGAATGTTTATATTTTAAATTCACAAAACTTTTATTGTTCCACTTTTTAGAAGTTTTTAAAGCAATAATACGATGTAAAAAATTTGACGTTTTTCAATATTTCACAATCTTTTATTGAACTTAGAGTATACTTGTACTTATAAATTGCAGTTATTTCGTAAACGTCTAGAAAAATATATTATTTAAAAAAATCTTGTGCAAATAACCAATCTTTTCTTATATTTTTATATTTTAAAAACTTATGTTTCTATATATATTTACCCTTTACTTTAATGCGAATTTTTTTCTTAATAGCTGCTGATATTCTGTTATCCGCAATGCATTCATATTCTCCATCATCTTCAATCTTCACTGGATTTAGAATTAGCGAACCATTTAGTAATTTGAAAGGCACATTATAGGTTGTTGTTCCATCTGAAATTAAATATTTTTAATTAAAAAAAATATGCAAGTATTTTAAAATTCGAATTATAATGCATTCAAATTTATCAGAATTATTAGTCAAATTGCAAGAGCTTTAAAAAGCATAAAAAATAGTCATCCTTCATTTTGAAAAAAAAAATCATTATTCCAAGAATGTTTTTTATTATTATTCCGCAGCCCAATAGTTAGCCCGCTTGCCTAACAATGAGAAGCTATGTTCACAGGTTCCATACATATGTGTTCTATATTCAATTTTGTGCGGTTCTTGTGCTATCAAAAGCCCTCTTCTTCAGAATCATCTGTAGAAAAGTGGTCAACACTTGTTGATACTTCGTAAAAATCGCCCACCCCCTTATTAAAATGCAGTTCTAATGCAATATTTCACTCTGAACTTGTGACCAGCTTAGCAATGTGCAAAAATAGCTATCTAAGTTAATAAAGCTACTTTTAGCTACAAATCTTTACAATACAATACAATTACCAACGTTCAATACAATTTAGCTGTAGATCAATGTTATTAATGTAATTTAAATTAACTTAGTTACAGGCTAAATTATACAAAAATAAAACATTTTTGTGCTGCAAATTTCTGCTGCGTTGAACAAAAAGCAATAAAAAATGTTTCTTAAAACGGAAAAACAAATTTAGTTTCGAATGAACGACGGACCAGAAACACAATGAGAAGAAAACCTTAACATGTAGGGTGTTTTCTAGAATTTTAACAAACAAAATAAGTAAAATACATTTTTAAAGACATGTTTTTACTATTAGTACTGAAAGAGAAATAAAATAGAATTGCAATTTTAAACCTAACTGCTTTCTTACAAAAAAAGCGATCAACAACCTTCCTGAGGATCGAGCCCATCCACATTCCCTCTACATGGAACCGAAAAGTGGTACCATGTCATTTTTACCCTAAGAATATCAGCTTGTTTTTGAAGCAATCAATGGCAATTAAGTGATCACATTAATGTACACAGTTGACAAATCTTTTTGTCACTTGATGAGTGAAAGATGCAAGTCTTATTTAGATTATTTGCAGCTCAGGACGTTCTAAAATGAGCCAAACGGACTGGGAAGCGAAGTTAAAAAACACTTGTTAAAAGCCTGCTGTACCTAAGAACTGTTTGGTAAGTGTATTTACTTCATTACAATAAATATGGTTTAAAATTTTTTAGAGAAATCTTCAAAGAGCTGTTTTCGTTGAGAATTTAGTTGCTTTTCAGAGATTTTAGAATATTCTGTCACATATTTAGAGTGACTTATTGTACAATTATCTTTTAAATAGTATGAAACTTTATACAGAATCGTTTACAATGCATTTTACAGTTGTCTTTAAAAAATATATGGATTTTTTTTAATTTCTTAAATTTTTTATAAAAATGCTCTATTTTTCTATGCTTAAGCAATTTTATGTTGAATATTCCTATAAATACAAATTAAATTCTTTATTTATAAAATAATATTCCTATTAAAAATTAATTTTCTTGATAAAAGTGAATTTGCAAAATAGACTCGCCATAAATTGTGATTATTTTTTTTTTCATTTCTACAAGTAGCATATATAAATGACATTATAATTTTATGTGTTTAAGTATTCCCTATTCTTTCTTAACATAAACTAATTCATTCCTATAAGACGTAATATTTATTTTTTCAACTAGTTCCAGAAACAAAATGCTTCAAAAGCTACTGGAAAGTTTCAGGAGAATGAGATTCACACTTTAACGTGATTTCATTATTAATATATAGTTATTTAAATGTTACTTTATTTATTAGTCTAAAAGTAGACTATTCATGAGATACGTTATTCATTATTTTCTCTTTTTACAGTAGCTAGTTTCTTTTGCAAGTGTTTTTAATAATAAATATTTGGCACTTCATAAATGAGAAAATTTGAATTTCTGAAAAAATTGCTCTTGCTTAAAAAATCATTTTATTTCCTTAAATTCTTAGTTAATCTTCATAACACACACATTCCTCTTAATACATTTTCCTTTATTTATTTTTTAATCATCACCTTCATAGGTTTAATTTAAAAAATTGCAAACCAATGATTTTAAGTAGTCAACAAATGCAAAAAGTTCGTTTTAACTTTTCGAAAACGATTTTCGCATTCAATTTCCATGCATAAATTTTATATTTCATGAAACTAAATATTGGATTGAACCTGACTATAGCCCTGGCCTTCCTAGCGTTCACTTTAACAAAAATATAAAATGTACAGTGGAGAAGAATCTAGTTTAGATTTGCGTCTTTAAAATTGGGGACAGTATAGTTTCGTCTGAATATTTCTTCACTAAATATGAAGCAGTGGATGTGATAATGCGATTGGAGACTTTTTATATGAATCTCGACTTTGATCATTTTCCCCATGTAAAGTCGGAATTACTTCAATGAATGTAAAATGAGTCATATTATATATACGTATAAAATAGAGTAGATTTATTTTAGCTTTCCTTGATATTTTTAGTTTATTTATGCCCATAACAGCATTCAATTGCAACCACGAATCTCACCAAAAAAATTACTTAGCATTCGACAAACCACTTTGTTGGATTTTTTTCTTCCATTTGATTGATAAAATAAATGCACTGTTTATGTCGTAGCCATTTAAAGCCATGCTTTATCCAAAGGTACCACAGTTTACCTCTAACATAAGCTAGATGTAAAGCGACCGTTAAGAAAACGCTATTCAGTAACATTGGAAAGCTGATAAGGAAAACTTGTATGACTACTAAGACTATTAATGGTACTACCATGGAAATTATGACCTATAGATGCAGAAAAAATAAAAGCCATCGAATCAAAAAGCTTTTTAAAAAAATGCCATTTCTGTATAGAGATGAATTGTGAAAATTCTTCGAAAAAGAGCAAAGCACCTTCTGTAAAATCATTCAAAAAAAAAAAATCTAATTTCGAAGCAATCAAAACGACATTCTCTCAAATGAAATTATAAATACGACCGTGTCTTTTGAAAGATCATTAAAAGATATTATATTTTTACAAATTCATTTTACACAAGATGTTTCATAACTTGTTCACATTTAAAAAATTATAAAAAAAATATTTAATCGGAAGAATTTTAATCATAACCCCCCCCCCTTCTCAAAAGATATTGTATTAAGAAAAATATTACACTTGCGCCATTAATAAGTTTAACTAAACATATTTTCAGCTAAAATTGTTTAGTAAAATCTGAGGCCTTATATTTGGATAGAAAATATGACAATTTCAGTGGGATGTTTATATACGTAAAATTTAGCTATCTGTTCTTGGTGTAATAAGTTTCATCCTGACCTACACAACTACGTAAGAGATCCTATGGAAAAATATACATTTTCCTGTTTTTGTGCTACTTAAACTCGATTATGCACCCACAGAAGTACGTAGATCTTTCCTTGAAATAAACTAACCTCGGGTATTTTTTGTTATTTTTGTAAAATCAAATGTGATGCTATTAACCTTTAGTTGGAGGTGCTTGCGTACGGTGCAATTTTGGAGGGTCGGCGTATAGAGTATGCCAGGTCAATTTTTTATCCTCTGCTTCGATTTTTAGACACATTTCATAGTTTATATCATTCATCTGATAAGGAATATATTAAAAAGAAATTAAGGAAAGAAATTCGATGAAGAATAGAAAAAGAAAAGTATTTAAGAAGCTTGTGGACGTTTTAGAATGTCTTTATCAACTTCTGAGTCCATCTCATAATCAGAAATTTCCATGAAGGACTGCTAAAGGACTTTTCATCTGAAATTTATTGTAAATTACGCATATAATTTTTAGGAGCCGCAGAAATTTTTCTTCACATACTTGAAGGGCAGTGTACTGAGTTCGTCTACGTGAAACGTTCACAATAACAAATTTAAAGGGGGAAGCAGAAGTCAGACTAAACGAATTGGCTAGAGCCATTGATCATGGGAAATGTTTTTAGGAGCATAAAGGAATGGTGAATGCTTTTGATTGGCTAGTCTCATCTGAAACCAGAAATAACTGATTGGCGTACTCCGTATGTCAGCTTCTCCAATTGAGGATTAACTAGGGGAAACCACCAAAAATTTTCCAAGTCCGAAAAAAAACAGGCTTCTTAGAGTCTGTTGATTAGTTGTTTTTAAGACGCCAAGGTATTTTTTGGCGGCAGATTAAATTTTATGTATCCTTTCGCATTGCCATTTGTAGAAATAATTCAATAAGATTTGTTTGGATTAAATGCTATTTTTTTGTAAAAACTTGGCCAAAAATACATACAGTGAAATCTCCCTAAAGTAACAAAATTCCGTTTCAATAAAAAATGGTCGCTGCTGTAGGTGGTTTCTTAATGGAGGTCAAATTTTAATCTGGATTTTAATTGTCAAAAAAAGGTAACAATACTACTAAAATTTATTTTTGACATTGGGAAAAAATATAAAAATTTAAATATCAAACGAATAGAAGTTGCATCAGTTCAGAGTTGGGCAAAATACATCGAAAAATCATTTTCGATACAAAATACAAAATACTTTAGTTTTAGAGCAAAAAAATACAAAATACAAAACACTTTTCAAATGAAAAAATTCAAAATACAAAATACATGTATTTTCAAAATACATTCAAAATACAAAATACATGTATTTTCAAAATACATTCAAAATACAAAATACATGTATTTTCAAAATACATTCAAAATACAAAATACATTTCCAAATTTTGAAAATCGCTGGGTATTACACTGTATAAATAAAAAGTGCTTTCTTCAAAACAGGAAACTTTTTCCAACACATTCAGAAAACTAACAAATTTTTACAGTTCATTAACCATTTCAGGGGCAAAGTATTTCTGCTCCAAAAATATTCAAATGGTTGATTCATATCACAATTTACGAACAAATTTATTTGAAAATAATCAAAATCTCTTTTTTAGGTATAATATGAGATCAAAACTATACTAAAAATTTATTAGTATCAGTTCGCAGTTCGGGTATTAAAATTAACCGTTTGCAGATTGCAAACGGCGCCCCTGAAAGGGGTTAAAGGGAATGATGATGTCTAAATAAAAAAATTGAAAAGGCATAACGCATTTGAAAACCCAATTTATACTATTAATATTAATAGAAAAAAAATATATCGGATTTTTTTTTCTTTTGTGCAGCCCAGCATGTGATCTATGGATCTGTATGTATATTAAATAGTATGTTAATTTTTTTTTCTTTTAGTTAAACGAATATTTCTCATTTAACAATTTACATGAATAAATGAAATGCACTTGAGAAATTTTGTACAGTCCTGTATAGAATCTATAGAATTTAGGCACCCCAAAACATGTTTTAAAAAAATAGTTCAATTAAAAACCACAATTAAAAACATACTTCCAGCAGTTATTGTTCATGGCCTTCAAAAGTTCAATTATTGTTTAGTTTCTTCTGTAGCCAAGTTCTTTTATGCATCTTTGTAAATGAATGATAAATTGTATGCACATCATATTTCACAGTAATCGTTATGTATAGTGTACTTCAGTGTTATGTATATATTTCAGCATGTTTAAATTAGTATAATATTATTAAAGTACACCGCAAATGATTTTTTCCAAGGCCCATAATGTAGCGAAAGTTTTTTTCTGTGTTCCTTTAAATGTTGATCTGATGCTACATTTTTCATTTTCAAAATTGAACATGCCATAGTAATTTCCAATAACATCTATAAATTTCATGGAAATCGGACTGTATTTACGTGAATAAGAGTACGGACAGACAGACAAGCAAACTGAATTCATGAACATCTTTGAACTTGTTAGAAAGCGTTAAAAACAAAATGAATAAGTGTTAAAATGTAACAAAAAAAAAATCAGTCTGAATTCTAAATGAAAACTCATCATATATAGTAAACAAAGATATTTTCAAAAAGTTTGTTTCATTTTTGACTTTAACTCCCTTTCTGCAGCATACACATGCGGCTCAATTTCGGGGGATCGAATAACAAAAAAGATGCATTTATAGCTAAAAACATTTCTTGTTTTGACGGTGCAATTGTTTTCCAAAACTTACGAATTTTAACACTTTCAAAAAGTTTGCGCCTCGTGGGGACGATATTTTCCTACGCTAAAAATAGCTAAATGTATGCATTTCAACATACCTGTAATATTTTTTAAGCTTCTCGTCAAACTAGATTTATATCACCCAGAACAATTTCGAAACGTTTTGACGAGTAATAATAATAATAATAACATCTGAAATTTTTTCGATGAAAACTCTAAAAAGCGAGGTATTTCGGCACATCTTCGATTGACTTTCGTTTAGGTTTTCATAGACTAAGTATACATATTTTTTGCAAACGCGGAAAAAAAAAAAAAAAAAAAAAAAGAGAGAAAACATTTTTGTTTTACAACTATATTAGTGTTTTTCAGAAAATTATTACACACACACATATATATATACACATATATATATATATATTTCATGTTTCACCTGTAACTGAACTTCTTGTTTTATACAGTTGGCATTTTCACTTAACTTTTCCATTATCATCATTAGACATTATTTTGAAATATTTTCTGTCTAATATTGTCTAATATTTATGCTCAAACCCAATCAAAAAAAAAAAAAAAAAAAAAAAAAAAAATCGATCCGACCTGTGCGGTTTGTAGAGAGAAATAAAAGTTCAGCCCGGCCTGAGTGAATTTCACCAAAACATTGATTTTTTTCTCGTACAGAGGAATCCCGACCAAAAAAATCTTTTTTTTTCATGTTTATAATCTTTATTAACGCAGAAACGCCTTAGATTGCGATATTTAGGTTTTTAATAAATTTCTGTTTGTTATATGTAAATGTTACAGTTGTCATTAATATTATTAATACATATTCCATGACTCAAAAGCATGAAAAATGCTATGCAGCACAAACTTCTAAGACGGAATCGCATAGAAATGTTAAGAAAATTCGTTACAGGCAAGTTTCTTCGTAGCAGATTTTTCTCGCTTATTATTGTATTCATTTTACATAAAATAATACATTTTTCAGTTTAAAACAACATTCTCTCATTAACAGGTTCTTTTTCATACGTTTAAGTATATTGTAATTTAGATGTATTTTAATAAACCTTGACGATGCTTTAAAAATAATAAATTTTAAGATTTAATTGAAGAACAACGGCGATTTAAAAATATATGCATTTTTTTGCAAAAACAATTAAGCCAGACCAAATTTTACTGATTTTTGGACAGACCTGGCCACGCCGAAAAAAATGTTTTCATACGGGATGGCTCAAATTGAATATTTTGATCCGTGATTACGAGGAAGAATGAAATCAATCCCGGAATAGAATGGGGGAAAAAATTAGGCCCGTTCCAGCCCGGCCCTATCCTTCAAAAAAAAAACAGTAAGGCTTGAGCCTGGCTCAGAAATAGTAGTGACTAGGCTTGGCCCGATCCAGCTTTAAAAAAAAAAGTAAAGCTCGGGCCCGGTCCGACCCGAGTGTCGAGAATGAAAATCGGCCTGGCTTGGCTCTGCCCGCGGGTCGGATTCAAGCTTTGGGCCCAAACTTGGCCCGTGCAGATCTCTATTGAACACCATTTATTATCACAATAAAATTATTCTCTTTGTAGATATTTTCATCGATAACGCCAAAAGTATTATCCAGCTTTAGACGAGCCTATAATAGATAATAGCACTGCATTTCTAACGTACTTGAAAATAAATAAATAAAAGCAATAAGAAGTAAAACTCTGTATGGGTCCTTCCAGTCTATCATGGAATACTTTGTTGTGTAATACTCGCAACAAATGTAAGATTTATAACATTTTTGTAACTATTCAGCATAAATGCTTCTCGAGAAGCTATACATCCTGTTCATTAACAATCTTTATCGTACTACTGGTTTGAAAAATATGTTTACATTAATGCCCAGAAACCAATTCAAAGACTAAACAAAATGAAAATTTCCTTGTTATGTTCCATATCTTTGATTTGCGGTTTACAAGACCACAAAGTTTGAAATCTATAAAAATGTATTTTGATTCAAAATGTATTTTCAAAACACAAAATACTTGGAAAAAGCTTTACAAAATACATTACTAAAATACTTTCGTTTCATCGGATTAAAATACAAAATACAAATGTATTTTGAAAATGTATTTCAAATACATGTATTTTCGATACTGCCCAACTCTGCATCAGTTAATTACTGCAGAGTTTAAAAAATAATCACATTAACGTTTGTTTTGATTTTACGATTTTATAACTTTTGTTTCTAAGTACTTTCGAAAATATTTTTTTTTTGAACAGGAACAAATAATGATTTTATTTACTCTATATTATTATACATATTTTTCTAGAGTTTCCTGACAAAATAGAGCAGGAGAGTTTATTGACAGTCATTCATAATTCGCCATCAGAGTTAAATTCCTTGCTTAAAAAGGTAAAAAAGAATTTAAACACTTAAGTTATCGAAATAAAAATATTCTAAATTTAGTTTAGAAGTCTGTGGAATAACGTGCTCTTCAGAATTTTTTTTCTAATAAGACTATCTTCAATCTTCTAGAAAAATTGAAATTTGTTTCTTTAAAAAAAAAAAAAAATAAGTTTAACTGGGATAGTCTTTGAATGGATAAAAAATGGGTATTGAGCCTATAGGAATAAATTTCATTCCATGAAAAAATTGTCGTTCAGAGAGGTGGTCGCACTTGCAGGTTGCACTGTAATTTTATTTTTAATTACTTTAGATTAACTAATTATATGTACATAATTAGAATAAAATCACATGTTTGATAATAAATTGAAAACATTCAACAAAGAGTGAACATACAAGAATAAAAACAACGTGTGACAGATTCTACAGAAGATCTACATATGAAAATTTCATAGTAAACCAGCTACGTTCTGCAGCACAGTTTCTCGAATATTCTCACTATTCATCACCATTTGTCATCACCATTGTTCTTTCCACAAGCAGCTTCCAGTGTTGAGCAATCAAAATCTTATCACCATAGTTTTTATAAACTAGTATCTTGTACATTATATTTGGTGAAATTGCATCGCACAATTGCTGAAATATAGATGTCTTAAAAGACAGTTCTTGTGCCACTTCTTGTGCGATATATATGAAAATCTACTCAGAAATAATGTGTGTCAAAGATTAAATAAATAGGAAGTTTCATTGAGGACTCTTATCGAAATCATCACCCATAAAATTTGAGTAACAGAGACAAACAGACGCTAGGAAAAAGACATCGGCTT
Source organism: Maratus speculifer (assembly GCA_964019185.1). NCBI lineage: Eukaryota > Metazoa > Arthropoda > Arachnida > Araneae > Salticidae > Maratus > Maratus speculifer. Next base: position 398,079,819 of record OZ025294.1, on the reverse strand, counting down.
AAAACTAACAAATTTGTTTTTAAGACATACCAAAATAAGAGTCCATCAAAAATTGGTAGTTGAAAATAATGCCGGATTTAATAGTTTTTTCTCGCTTTTATAAGGTGAATTAAAAAAGAAATCATTATTAGCTTTAATAATTTTTAACAGACAATACAAGCTTTAATGCATACTTGGATCTGTTCTTCCCCAATTAATAACTGGTTCTGGTGTTCCTTCAGCTATACATTCCACTATAATATTTTCTCCCATAGCCGCTACCACGTCAAAAGGTTCTATCACCCATTTCGGAGGAGCTAAAATGCAAATATATAGAATAAGGAAAAAAATTGAAATAATTATTCTAAACATTAAATATTGTAATATTTTTCGGAATATTTTAAACATCATTGCATTTATTTTTTTTAGTTAAAAATGAGTACAATTACCACTTTTGCACAATTTTTTTTATCATACTTATGTGTAATTTACCTTTTACATTATATTTGATGAAATTGTATCGTACAGATGCGGAAATATAGATATCATGTACGTCATGAAAAACACTCCATACCACCATGCAAACATAGAAAATATGAAATTAATTTTGAAACAGTTATACTAAACATTCAATATTATAGAACTTTTTTTTTCATTACCACTAATTATTCAGCTTTAAAATGGTTAGCTGCATAAAAGTAAAAATAAACCTATGCAGTTTATTGACTGAAACTATTCTTACTTGTTATTTTAATCTAATTAAATATTAACGCCCCAATAGTACTTTTAAGTATCAAAGTTTTTTTAATACTAAAGTTAAAATTTAATTATGTTTCATTTTTTACACAAAATACTCTGTCCGATCACATTTAGAAAGCACTATTAAACAGGCATTTTTTATTTTCTTTTTTCTCAACCCTTACAGAAATGTGGCTTTGCTTCCTAAAAATAAAAATATGTGAAAGATTTGCAACTACAGAAAACTTTCCATTTACAGATAGGATCAGAATAAATTAATTTATTATTAATCTAATTAGAATTTTAGACTTTTACAAAAAAAAAAGCTATAAATACCAATTTATTAAATCAGTTTTAATTAAAAAAATATCCAAATGTCAGTTTTTACCATGTTCAATCTTTACAAAAAAAAAAAAAAAAAAAAAAAAAAAAAAAAAAAAAAAAAAAAATATGGATTCGTGAAAATTTTCTAATTCCGGTTTTTGACGGATTTACACGTTTTAGAGGTCAGATATTCTAAAAAACGTATTTAGAAAATGTGAGTGATTTTTTGACTCTGTTCGTATGTGACAAATTTTGTAGGCGCTCTATTTCAAGGACTAATGTACGGAGTTTAATAAAAATGTATATTCAAATAGTCCCTGATATAATTGATGCTAATTAGATTTGGGTGCAAGCAGCTCAATAGGTAACGTTGGTATGCTGATTTTTTTATGATTTATGCAACAGTGTTATCACAATAAGTAATGCACATACTTCCAGCAAACTTCAGATTCAGTTTGTCCTTGACATGAATTGATGGTTTCATTTTAGTGTAAATTGTTTAACAAGTGACGCTACTATGCTTTATTTTTCACGATTTCCGCAATTCCTCTATCTCAAGAATTAATGCACTGATTTTCATCAAACTTCAGATTCAGAAAATCCGTGATATGAATTAATTCTACTATTATTTTTACAACTATTATTTTTACACTATTATTTCTACATTATTTTACACTATTATTTCTACATTATTTTACACTATTATTTCTACATCATTTTTACACATTTTGGTAAAGTTATCAGTTAGATTGAGTTAAAATAATAGTATATATACGTACCCATCGTTTATATGGTGTTTTTTTACCTGCGGCTTATTCTGTTGAGCTATCTAACTGACAAACCAGATGTTATTATCAATAATTTTATCTGAGTGAGAAATACTCGCCGGTTGTTGGACCAGTTAGCTTAAACTTTAAAGCATTGGCCCTGTAATCCAAGAATCTGCGTTCGATTCCCGGCCTAGGCATGTTTTCGTTTAGTTGGAAATATTCAATTCGTATGGACTAGTTCTGTTTATGTGTGGGTGTCAATTGCCCTATTGGTGGCGTTGCTATGCTGAATTTTCCCGATTCCTGCAATAACTATCTTAAGAAATAAAGAAAAAAAAATTCACGAAACTTCGGATTCAGGTATAGACTGATAAATATTATTGGTGTTTATATTTTGGTATAAATCGTCCAACATTTTATGTTGTATTTCCCCCAACAATATCCTCAATAATCCTATTTCAAGAACTAATGCACAGAATTCCATGCTTATAGAATCCTCACGATGAGCATACACTGATGGACAAAAGATGGAAGGCATTTTTCCAGATATCTCGAAAAATACTGGATAAAAATAAATGAAAATTGCTATGGATTAGAGATGTAAATTTTCCGGAAAAATATAAGTGGCGGAAAAAAAACGGTTTTTTACCGGTTTTTTTCTGAAAAAAACGGAAAAATTGGAAAAATTGATTTTTCATGACTGTTTCTCCCAAATAAATTATATTTTCTTCGAGAATATTAAATAATAAACCTTTTTTCCTATTTATATATATTAAATGAAAATTATTTTCACTTTATATTACAAAATAAAAAGAAAGTAGCAAACCTGCTTTTAAAAGTTTAGTTTATTTTTTTCAACAGCCTAAGAATTTTTATTAAACGCTATTGTTTGTTATATCATATCTCTGTTGAAATGATTTTTCAGTTACATGTTTAACTACCAACTGACCTAATTTAAAAACCTGAGCCAATATGTCTGCAGTTTGGAATGAAATAAATTATGCATTCCATTTACATAAGTATAGTTTTTAAGTAAATGATAGTAGTTTAAAGAAATTATTGCAGTTTTGTCATTATTATGAATATCAGTATTCAAAAAGTCCATTGTTTGTTTAAAAAAATGTATATTTTTACATTTTACTTTTTTCTTAGAATTATAATTTTATTTCCTTTATAAAATATGTTTAGTTTTGGTATAGCATTCAAATCTCAACTCAAAAAAGTTTTGATTTAGTTTTATAATCTAAATTCAAACAAAACTAAGTTTTACTTTGGCTTACTCAGGTCTGCAACTAAAAAATAGCGTAGAATTTATTGACAGCTAGATTTTTACTCACTAAAACCAGAATTTAAGTTTAATTAAATGTAATTTTTTTCTTTTTACCCTGAAATCTGGTATTCTATTCTTGAGTAAGAAAAACCCATATTCAGTAATGTTTCCACATGGTAGTTTTATATTTCTAAGAGTGGAACTCAAAAGTTATGAAAACAGAACACTACAAATAGAAAATGCTCACTATTTGAGGAATTAACAAAAGCAGTCACATACAGAGATAAACTTTTACTGTGCTTTAGAAAATTACAAAAATGCAAAGTTTAATCAAGAGGGAAAGTATAATTTGGAACATAGTTACAAATATGGTTTTTTTTCATTGCAGTTGTACTTTTCGAATGCAAACTGCCCATGTTTTTGCAACATTACTGTACATTATGGAGGTAAAATGGAGATCAATTTTAGATTCAACACGTTGAAAAAGCATTCAGTTAATCAACTATAACAAAATCTTGAAAAATGCAGCATAGTAGTGCCACCTATAGGGTAATTTACACCAAAAACTAAATATCATTAATGTTTATCAGTAACTGTCTGAAGCTGTAGTTTCATTTTAAAAAAAATCGTCCTTGAGGTAAAGCTATTGCGATAATCATGAATAATGCAGCATCATCTGTTGAGCAATTTACACCAAAATGTAATGAGCATGAAGTTATGTCAAAGTCTAACTTAACCTGAAATTTTATAAAAATACATACATTAGTTTGAGATAGAACTATTGTGGAAATTATGAATAATGCAGCGTAGCAGCGCCATCGGTTTGGCGATATACACTAATAAACTAAACATCTCGAGTTTATATCAAGGTGTAACTGAATCTAAAGTTTTGTGAAATTATATGCATCAGTTCTTGAGATAGAGTGCCCATAAAATTTGTCACATACAGACTCACAGAGTGGCAGATATTTTCCAAAAACCATTAAAACGTGTTCAGGACCTTCAAAAACGTTTAAATACACCAAAAACTGGAAGTAAAATTTTTCATGAATTCAATACTTACTTCTTGAAAAGATATATTAAAGTAATAAAAGTAGTAAAAAACTTCAAAATTTTATGTTGAATTTTTAATTTTATCATTTCTATTAATCTGCATATTATTGCAATAATTTTACACATGAATTAATTTTTAAAAAGAGAAGTTGCATTTAATTACATATCTAGATTTTTTTCATGTAATCAAGTTTTTGTGAAATAGTGAACTTTTTGTATATATTTGTACAAAATATATTCAGAATTTTTGAATAAGAAATTATTTCTATATTTAGGTTCCTATTTAGAAATTTTTATTAAGGTTATTTACATACATATATGCAACTTAATAAGATTCAGCTGCTGTATGGCATGAGATTTTTATTTCTTCAATCACTGCACTTGCGAAAGATTCAATTTGTTGATTAAACATTTTCTGAAATGTCTATTTTCAAGAGAAATTTTGCAAAGGGTCTTGAGTTTCAAACAAGAAAAAAATGTGAAGGATCCTTTCAAGTCATCTCAAACATATTTCTGCTCAAAGATCAGATTACCCTCATTAAAATTTTCATGTGAGACACTCAACATAAAAATAAATAAAATAAAAAGTATGAGAATGTAGGTATTACAAAATTTTCACTATATTATTTCATAAATGAAATTTCAATTTTTCCAGTTCGGAAAAATTAAAAAATAAGCCTTCGGAAAAAAACCGAAAAAAAAAACGGTTTTTTTTTCCAATTTTTCCGGGTTTTTTCCGACCATTCCCATCTCTACTATGGATATAACTTATAGTATAACAATAATTTATGCAAAGCAAAAATTAAAGTGCCATTCATTGACAAAAGTTATTGGCAACAGTCCAATGTGGACTGAAATTCAGGATGAAAGATGGAAATGAAAGTGAGGCTTGTATGGTGTGTAGTCACCTCTGACAGATAGACAGCATGCACAACGAGTATGCATGCTGTTAATGAGAGAGTTAAGGATTGCTTGTGGAAGACTCGCCCACTCTTCCACCAGTGCAGTTTTTAACTCCGGAATAGCTCTGGGTGCGGGTTGGCGTCTCGCAATAGTCTTTCTAAGAGCATCCCAAGCATGTTCAATGGGGTTGAGGTCAGGAGATTTGGCAGGCCAATCCATTCGATAAATATCCTTGTTTTCCAGATACTCCTCAACCAGGCGAGCCCTATGTGGTCGGGCATTGTCGTCCATAAAAACGAATTCAGGGCCAACAGAACCCCTGAAAAACGCACGTAGGATTGTACGATCTCCTGCCTGTATCTCTGGGCATTCACGGAACCAGTGTCAAACACATGGAGCGGGGTGTGCGGGTATCTTGCATGATCCCTGCCCAAACCATCAGTCCTCCACCAGCATAATGTCCCTTTCCATGATGTTACTGGGATGTATCGGGTCCCAGGTTCCCTCCATATGAATATTCACCAAGAATCAGGTTGAAGACTGAATCTGGACTCATCTGTGAACAGAACATTAGCCCATTGAAGCTGTGCCCAGTGTTGGTGCTGTCCGCACCATTGTGCACGCTCTTTTGTGGAAGGGAGTGAGTGGGATGCAAATGGCGGGCTTGCTGGCATACAGCCCTCTTTCACCAAGCCTCCTGGCAACAGTCTTCCTTGAAACTAAAGTTCCTGTGGCAGCAGCAAGGTCCCTAGACAGTTATGTCGCTGTACATGTCCGTTGAGGAGTATCTGGAAAGCGAGGATATACACCGAATGGATTTCCCAGCCAAATCTCTTGACCTCAACCCCATTGAACATGCTTGGGGTGCTCTTGGAAGGGCTATTGCGAGACGCCAACCCCCGCCCAGAATCATTCCGGAGTTAAAAACTGCTCTGGTGGAAGAGTGGGAGAGTCTTCCACAAGCAATCCTTTACTCTCTTATTAACAGCATGCATAACGAGTATGCATGCTGTCTGTCTGTCAGAGGTGACCACACACCATACTAGAGGCGACCACACACCATACAAGCCTCACTTTCATTGCCATCTTTCATCATGAATTTCAGTCCACATTGGACTGTTGCCAATAACTCTTGTCAGTGAATTGCACTTTAATTTTTGCTTTGCATATATTATTGTCATACTATAAGTTATGTCCATACCAATTTTCATTTATTTTTATCCACTATTTCTCGAGATATTTTGGAAAATGCCTTCCATCTCTTAATTTTGTCCACCAGTGTAGATAAAATCATTAATTTTTTGCACTGTGGTAGCGGCTTTTGAACTATTAACATATATAAGATGAAAAAAGTTTTGGGATTGCGACATCCAACTAGTTTTAATATATCTTCAGACATTAAGGAAAATAATTATCGAGTTGGAACAGTTTCTTGATTCATAATTTCAGGCATAAGGAATTAAATATAGGGCACAATCAGTTAAGTTAAAATACATTTGGAATAATTAAAAGCATCAAATTTTATAACAAACAAAAAATGATTTTGGACATCAAATATATATACATTTATAATCGCATTAGGAAATTTTGCTAAATCAATAAACCCAAAATTTTGCATACGTTGTGAAATATACTACTGCTTATAAACCAAAATTAGTCATTTAAATTTGAAATAAATATTTAAACAAAGAATGTGTAATTTTGTAAATGAAAAAATTATATTTAATTGTGTAATTTTTCTAAATTTGTTTTTTTTCTTTTAATGTACCGTAAAATGGGGTGAATAGGAACAGCGGGGTGAATAGGAACGAAACTTCCCAGTCATACAAATAAATTCATTATAAATATATGTGATGATATTTTTAGTTGCCAAATTTTTTATAAGAAGGTTATAACATTAAGAGTTGGGAAAATCAGTTTTGACATGTTTTCACAACTACTGGGGTATATAAAAAAACTTCAAGAGGATCCTCAAAAACTTCATTTTTGCAATGTCTTCAAAACTTTGTATGTAACTACAGTGTTTTTCGTATTCTGAACCTTAGAGAGGGGATTTTTAATTAATGATAGTCCTGTTAACGATATTCTGTATTAAATAGTCCAGTCATTATAGTAAGTTCACCTCGGAATTCGAGATACCAAGCTGTAAGTCTGTAAATACTTGTATATTGACACCCTAAAAGTTGTCTCAAAACCTACATATGGTAGGGTGTACGCAACTATTAAATTCCAAGGTCAAAGGTCACAAAAATCGGTTTTTTTTTGCGCTTTTTTGTAAATATCTCATTTCCTATAGGTTTTTTGCTATTTGTATTTATTATCAATATTGTAGAATACAAAATTCTCTACAAATTTTGTTTGAAAACATTTTTCATACGTCGAACCATTTTCGAGATAGAGGGCGGAGAGCGCGCGGTCACAGCATCACTTCAGGTCAAACGGTGCCTCCGGTCGAAAACGCTCCATATAAGGTACCCTGGGGTAATAACGCCAAGTGCTTATATTTTGCATAATTACGAAATAATCAGGTAAATGACACCCATGTGCTCTGCGCAAAAGGCTTTTGAGTCATATAAATCGCAAAAAACAGCTTCAAGTTAATTTGTTTCATTTTTAGGTCTTATTGTTTTTACAAACAACTAAAATTAACGCTTGATCTAAAATTTGCGACATACGTTTTGTGATGTGAAGACTATCTTTTTATCCGGAAATGCTTTGTTAATTACATAAATTTGTAGTGCATTTCATGTACTTGTAAAAAGTTGTTGAAGATTTTGGATATCTTCTCGAGATAATTTGTAATTTAAAATGTACTGCGCGATAATTATATCGGGGTAATAACGCCAATCCTTGACATTAATACCCCGGTTGATTCCCTACAGTGGCCGAGGTATATCCTAAATACTGATTCAAATAAGCACAGTTAAAACTGTGCAATGTTTCTCATATTTCTATTTAAGCGGTACTTTTTAAGCAAAAAGAAGCTCACGGTCTGATATTCTTTTGCCTCATCCCCCCCTCCCACACCACACCTTTATTTTTCTTACACTTTCAAAAAAAAATGAACATTTTCAATAGCTTAGAATACAATTTGTCAATTTCTAAGTTTGTCGAGTTTGTATTTTTAGAATTGGGCAATCTACATGCAATTATTCCATCTTATTTCATAGTTTTGTTAGCATGGCGTTATTACCCATATAGGTGGGTAATAACGCCAAATAGCATTGGTCAAGAAAAAACGGCGTTACATTTTATGAATACATGTCTGTTAAATTATTTTTTTATGCAGATAGTCATTGAGTTGCTGTATGAGATCCTATATTTGTTTGAAAAATACAATCTAAAACTAAGCCGTGAAAATTGGTAGAACCTTAACGTGGCGTTATTACCCCAGGGTACCTTATCATTTCTTTCCGAACCTATCCACTTTTTATTCAGTATTAATTTATTTAACAACACTTACCTGTCCATGTAATTGCAGAATTGTTAATGAAAATATAGGAATTATATTTGAATTTTAACCTAATTAATATAATATTAATAACTTCTTACATGATGAAAAAAAAATTATGAATTAATCGTTTTATTAAAAAATACAATTCAATACATTTATTTTTATTAAAAGTAAAAAAATGGAATAAAGGGTACAAAAAGTATAATTTATGTTTTTAATCATCTTCTTCCTCTTCATCGTCGTCTTTCGGCTGCTGGTAAATTTCAAACTGGTCTTCATTATCGTCTTCAACGACATTTGTCTCAAGTTGTGCCATGATTTCGGGGTCAAAGGTTTCATCTTCGTTAATGTCGCTCTGATATGGTTCTGCATTGAGACAAGCTTGCCCATTACATTGGCCACAAGCTAAAGAGCATTGCAAGCTCACTTTCCTGCATCCGCATCGCGAACCACAACCACTCTTGCAGTTGCAGAAAATTGTATTTAGCAAATCTTCTGGAGCAGGTGGTAAAATTGTCATGATAGGATCCAGGAAATCGTTTTGCATTGCCCAATCCCATACCTGGGGTTCCAAATCATGCCCTAACCAAGTTTGAACTTGATAATATACACGTTTGAAATGTTGATGAGAAGCTGCACTTGTTGGTGGAAGAATTGAAAGCTGCACAGGTTTATTAAGTTTTGTAGACTTGACGTAATGCATATAACGAAGATGATCGAGACTTTTCACAGATTTCGGAGCATTATAGACTGCCAATAAGATTTGAGTTCCACTCTCTAATAATCTGTGGGCCGAACTATTTTCTTCCTCAAATGCTGCAGCTAGTTCATCCAAATTCGTCAGTTTCTCAAAAACTTTTAAAAATGATTTTTTTCCCTTTTTAAAAAGCACAGAAGTTGTGTCAAAGCCACTTAATGCATGCAGAAATAAAATATGTGTTTTGGAATGAGGATAATTATCAAAACTTTTAGTCGAGTATATCTCCGTTTTTACATTTCCTTTCCCAACTTTTTTAAAGAAAATTTCTTGTTCGTAAGACAGTGTACGCCCAATTAAAATGACAAGTAAATCAATATCTTGTCCTATTATAACTGCAGTTTTTTCAGACTTTGATTCTTCAATTGCGGTTTCAACAATAAGAACATCCGCATCATCTCTGGCTTGTTTAGTAGTAATATTTGCAGCTTGTAATTTTTCAGTTAAGGTATTAATGAGCATATCTTTGTTATTTCGATTTGATAAGAATTTTTCTTGAGTAATTGGTACAACCATTGTTTCATCTAAACAGACGGTCGTAACTATACTATACAATGCATTAAGAAAAAGATAAAATATAATATAATAGTTAATAAAAATTGATAAATATATACAATCATTGATTTATCGATAGTTCATCAACTATATATGGCGCGTTTTCGACCGGAGACGCCGTTTGACCTGGAGTGATGCTGTGACCGCTCGCTCTCCGCCCTCTATCTCGAAAACGGTTCGACGTATGAAAAATGTTTTCAAACAAAATTTGTAGAGAATTTTGTATTCTACAATATTGATAATATATACAAATAGCAAAAAACCTATAGGAAATGAGATATTTAAGAAAAAAGCGCAAAAAATCGATTTTTGTGACCTTTGACCTTGGAATTTAATAGTTGCGTACACCCTACCATATGTAGGTTTTGAGACAACTTTTAGGGTGTCAATATACAAGTATTTACAGACTTACAGCTGGGTATCTCGAATTCCGAGATTCTTACCTAATTTAAGCTTAAATGACTGGACTATAAATTCTACTTACTTCTAAACTAGATAATAAAAAAATGAAAAATGGCTTGTAACATCACAGGTTTAAGATTTACGGGGTGAATCGGAACACGTTTTTTCTCATGGTTAATTTTTCTATACAATAATAGTTTCATGTAATATATGAAAACATATGTATGAATATGCATTGTAACAATATTTTGTTTGTTCTAATTACTTGATGAGTTTAAGGGTGCCAAAAAATTGCTTGGTTAAACAAAAAAGTCAACGCCTAATCCAACAGACATAGAACATACAATAAAAGACTTTTAAAATAGCAAATTAGTTAGAAAAACTGTACAGAATTATTCTCTGGCATCCACAACATTACACAAACATCTCAAAATGAAAAACCAATTAAAAAAGAGAGGGATGCAAAAAGTACTATGAGCTGGGGATGAGGGCGTATAAGTAGATCGTATTAATACATGCAGCGATTGGAGCTACTCAATAGATTCACTCACCCAATGACTACTAGTGAAGGATAACACATAACAGGGCTAAATTGCATTAAATTCTACATTTCTAATTCGAATATAATTTCTTAAAATAAATTTTAATTTTTCTTGTTTTAAAAGTTGTTTTCTAATTTTTAAAAAGGCATATCTTTACTTGTATATGAAATAAAGGCTTGGTTTCACAATAACTACTTGTTCCTATTCCTCCTTTATCATTATTACCTATTTTTATTAACCCTATTAAAGTTTGAATCAGAATCATTAAAGATTATAGCATTTGTTCCGATTCACCCCTATCTGCGGGGTAAATCGGAACACCATTAAAAATTTAAATAATTTATATATAAACAGTAAAAATGTTTCGTTTTTGCTTAAAAAGTAAAGAACAAAACAAGACCGAAGTTTCTAGTAAAAAAATAAAAAAATAAAAAAATCAGTTGTTGCTTTTTTTAACGTTAAAGTTGAAAAGTGTTCCGATTCACCCCATTTTACGGTAATTCAGATAAATTCGGAACAACATGAGCATAAAATAAGATTTATTATGCGCATTGTATAAAACTTCTAATAAGACATTCCTATTATAAAATGTCAGAACTTTCTAGTGACCATTAGGCTCCAAATGTACTTTTTTTTTAAGGGAGGACAGAATTTTATAAACACCGATGATAATTTATTATTTTTAAATTGATTATTACATAAACCATATGTATATGTGAATACATGAACCTCGAATCTTTGGCTTAATACGCCAGTGCTTTATTCATCAGAGCTATACTGAACAATCCTAACTGACATCATTCTCTTGGATAATTTTCAGACTGTTTTGTTCTGTTGTGTTTATAACAACCGATTATCAACAAGTTTATTATAGGCTCGAGGCAGGATGCCTTCTACGGCGGTCTTTCTAAAGGAACCCAACCCATATTTACCCAAAGGAGAATTTTTTTCCGAACTTTTGCAAGGTATCAAAGTTCGAGAAAAATCACGGTAAACTAAAGATTAGGACGACGACGGGCGCGATTGGTTTCGAATCCAGCACCTTTCATGCATCAGTTTTGAGAGCACAACCTCTTGCCATTGGTGGGGAACAATCTTCAGACATTGGCATCAGCTTGACAAAACAAACCACAGCTAATAGAATATTAAACAATATGTAATTGTAATTCCTCATTTTTAATTCACTCATACCGACTAATAAAGAATACCAATTGAAATGTGAGAGAAATTGTCCGTAACTATTGTGAAGCGTTCTGTGAGAATTAAATATAGTCCATCGAAAGATGAATAGAAGGCGAGATTGACTCAGTGTTTTTGTATTTAACTTTTTGTATAGGACTCTTATAATTCATCTGTTTAAAATTCTCCTGTGATAGTACTAAAATTATTAAATGGAACAAAATTTTGGTAGTGTTACTTGTTATATTAAAGTTAAGTTAAACTATAAAAACAGAAAAAAAGAGAGGTCTGTGAGATCGGTAATATCAATTAAAAGTTAATAGATGGAAATGCATTCTATAAATCAAATATAGATTTTAAAGTTTTATTACAAACAAAATTTAATTTTTTTTTTTTTAATGAGGAAAAAATTATTTTCAAACATATGTTTAAACTACAGTTATTATTACAATTAAACTATACTTCGTTGAATTATGGTGTATAATTCAAGGAAGTTTTCCCGGCCGTTGATCGTTGGCAAAGCTGTCTTCAAAACACAAAAAAATTAAAAACTGATGCTCCTCAGCAATTCCAATCATGGATTACCTATGACAACAGCAGTGTGGACAGAAAAGTTTTTCAAAAATAGTATATATTCAGTATCAGGGTAACTTTGCTCCACCTTTATAAAATTTTAATCCTTCCTGCCATGGTGGAATCTTAACGAATTATTTCCAATGAGCTGCCAAACTCACACTAGTGCTGTTTTCTATATTTTGAGACCAAAACTTTATCGTCAACTCAAGTGATGAAGCAGATTTAATCTTTGTACTTTCTTCTATTTGTACAAAAAAGTGTTGGTTTCGTGAAAATTTTACGAATTTCGGTTTTCGACGGATTTACACGTTTTGGGAGCCAGGGATTCAAAAAAACATGTTTCTACAAAATGTCTTTCTATGAGTCTGTCTGTATGGCAAATTTTTAGGGCGCTCAATCTCAAGACCTTGTACGAAAGTTCTCAAAACTTTATATTAAGTTAGACCTTGATATAAAATGGATGATTAATTTTTGGAGTATAACGCCTAACAGGTGGCGTTGCTATGCTGCCTTTTTCAGGATTTCCACAATAGTTAATCTCAAGAACTAATGGGCGGATTTTCATAAAACCTCAAATTCTATTAGTCCTTGATTTAATATGGTTCGTTTTTTTATAATTCTATTTAATATATTTCGTATTGGTGTAAATCACCCAACAGGTGGCGCTTCTATGCGGAATCATTCATGTTAATCATAATAGCTCTATCTCAGGAACTAATGCACGAATTTTCATCAAACTTCTGATTCAGTTAATTCCTGATATATTAGCAGTTTTTAGTTTTTGGAATAAATTGCTCAACAGGTGGCGCTGCTACGTGGCATTATTCATGATTATTTCAATAGCTATCTCGGGATCAAATGAACGAATTTTCAAACTTCAGATTCAGTTAGTCCCTGACAGAAAATTGTTATTCTTTAGTTTTTAGAGTAAATCACTCAACAGATGGCGCTTCTATCTTTTTTTTTTTTTTAACGACACTTGCGACTATTCTCTCTCAAATACTAATGCACGGATTTTCCTCAAATTTCTGATTCAGTTAGTACTTGAAATAAGTTGTTGCAGATTAGAGTTTGGTGTAAATTACCTAACCGATGACGCTGCTATTTTTCAGGAAGTGTTTACGTGTATGAGATGGAAGAATATTTTTGAATTGCCACATCTGGCTAGTTTCTCCCTTGACCCAAAATTACCCTAATACAGGCTGGGCAAATCTATCCACGTTTGCGTGCCGAAAAATCACATACAATATCTATCAATACTGTAACGTGCTTTTACGCAAAAATAATTTTGTAAAGTACGTTGTTTATACAAAACACTAGTTGCCGAAACGTCAGTCAAGGCTTACATTGGAGACACGAATTTGTTTGATTCCGTCTGTCAATCTGTCTGTCTGTTCAGCGATAACTACCGTAAAAATCATCAGATTTCCTTGAAATCAAGTAAGCACGTTCATGTGGTTTCCGGACTTTAGCTGTATAATTTCTTGTTATGTTTGGTTCATTCGTTCAGAAAATACAGAGCATTTTCTTTTGCACCATAATGCTTTCCTATGGCAAATCAAACAATCTTTAATTTTTTATTTGTTGAAAGAAAATGGCTCTTTTGATCGGTGGATTTAAATGACAAATTATGGATACTGAAAGTTCCCTATGTGGGTCTTAAATTATTCTTATTAATTTGAAATTTTGGTCTATGCTTTTATCAGTTTTTTTAATTATTTTTGTAAATTTTGGTGATTTTTTTATACACGTGTTCCAATAATATAAAACATTTTGTTTTAGAAATTTTTTTATTTAAAATGTACATATTTCATTATTTCTCTTTTTTTTATTTTGTTGCATAGCAACAATAACTAATGTTTTTTTTATGATAATTCAAATGATTTTCAAATTTCCATTCTTTGAATGAAAATGGCGTGTTTGAATGTCAAGTTATGGCTGTTTAAATTTCCAACTAAGATTTGAAAATTATTCCCATCCGTATAAAAATTTTGTCAATATATTTGTAAGATTATTTTAATTAGGTAAATAATTTTTCGTGGAACTTTAGGCATGTTTTTTCAATAATATAAAGCATTTTGTTTTATCATTTTACGTATTTGGCTTGAAATATATCTTTTTGTTTTTCTTTCGGCAGTTGCTAGGCAATAAAAAATAAATCCTTTAAATAATTCCAATTACGAAAAATTAAAAACCTGTCAAGGGGAAATAAAAGGTTAATTAATTTTTAATGTGCAATGTAGCTTTGTGTTAAATTTAAATTACTTTAATAACACTACGATTTTAACACTTTCCAATATAGCTGAAAAGTGTTTATGAATTCAATTTCTCTGTCCGTCTGTATGTCTATTTTTTCTTACTCATGTAAATATAGTCCGATTGCTATGAAATTGATATATATTATTGTGGTTTACTGTGACTTATTCTGTACTAAAAATGAAGCATAAAGCATTTCCTGTTCATTTACAAGGCTACTCAGAAGAATTCCTTGCATTACAATCTACTGGAAAAATTGTTTATGTGTATTTTAAGGATATTTTAAACATACTGAAATTGATGTATATCACTAAGGTTTATTATAAGTTCTAACTATAGACCATGGCGCAATAAGAACTCAACATTCATTCACACGGACGTACAAAAGAATTTGATTATAGAAGAAAATGTTCAATAATTCAACCAATGAACGAAATACAAAAGCTTTATCCAATCTGGTTACTTATCCTTAAAAATATCAGTATAAAATGAATTCTAAGATGTATTCTAACTATTTGCGCAATCAACAGAAAATTACAAATGTAAATTTAATCAGTCTACAGGGGGTTCAGGGAGGGGACAGAGCCCCCTTGTGTCATAAAATTATCATCGTATTTGTAAAGAATTATCATAAAATGCAGTTCATAAAGGTTTTAGAATATCGTTGCATAAAAATGTGATCCATTTAAAGCATCGAATTTTTGAAATCTACGTATTTTTAGGTGTGTTCGAAATTATATAAATACGTAGCACTTATAGATGTCATTTGATCTGTTCGTCTGTCTTTTTATACGTCTGTCTGTCTGTCTGTCTACCGCACATAACCATGAAAATAGTACCCAAGTAAATAATTTGAAATTTAAAATACATAAGTGTTGCATAATTTTGTCGAGTTATTTCTAATTTTATGAATATCGGATGGATAGTTTAATTACAGAGACAGCCAAAAGCATTCCATTACATTATGAGAAAAATAACTTCAAGTGCATTTTATTGATGTTATACTTTTCGTTGATAATGAAATTCATATGCATCTATCAGCTACATTAAAATATATATTCTGTTCAAAGAATATTTCTGCTTAATTTATAAGGCCACATAAAAGTTTTACATTACATAATGATATAGGTTGAAGTAATTTTGTGTTGTATTTTAATTATATTGAATTACTTAACATTTTATTAAATTGATATACGTTGCTGAGAGCTACTACAAGTTACTTCCTATACAATAAAAAGAACATAGTATTTACAAGGACACACTAAAGATTTCAGATGCAATACTGTATCCTTAGTACTGTATATAAGGGGTGATTGCTGATAGTTCATTTTTAGTTTTGATATGAGATTTAAACTAAAATTTTGCATGTTACATTATATGTATAAATGTTAAAAATCACATACAAGATTATACAAAAGAATTTGTAAGGGATACTGAGTCTAAATAGAATTAGCTAAAGGTTTTTTTTTTTATTATTATTATTATGCATTTTTATCCTGAACTTCTTTTAGTACAACACTAAGATATCTTTGTACAATATAAATAAAACAATTTACAAGGCCACACAAAGAATTGAATATAAAACTTTGTATAGATGATAATCTGTGGAAGAGTAAATTTCAGTAGATTTATCCATGTGTAAGTCTTAAATAAATTACAGCTAATAATTAAATAACAGTTAATTAGTAGCGTATAAATAAATAATAATAGGTAAAATAAAGGGTTGTAAAAGAATATTCAAGTATGATTCCCTTTGTTGGTATAATTTGTTGAAAGTGAAATTTAAATCTGTCATGCGTTTTTAAAACAATGCAAGATAGTTAAAAAGTATTTGTGATATATGTTTGTCTCTCCATTTGGTATTCTGTCTGTCTTTCCGAACTCAAACTTGCATTAATATAGTTGGATTGATCTGGAATTGTCGCATATTATTGAGATTTATTATGCCATGATCGTTACTGAAAATAATGTACTTAAAATTTATTGTTTATTTACAGAGACTTTAAAAAGAATTCTTTTACATTCAAAAAAATACTAAACTGTATGATTTCAAATTACATATATAAAATCGTTGCAAATCATTTCAAATTTTATGAAAATCCAGTCATTACTTAATATAAGTTTTCTCCAATCTATCAAATCCCATCATTCGTAAATAATTCAGTCATATCCCATTAATAGGTAATAATTCTAGATTGACATGGCGATTATGCCCCATTTAAGAGGTAGTAATATTATTTCTGTATTACTGAGTTTAAAATATAAAATTACCATAAATTATCCATTCATACATTTTTGCATAACAATGCAGCAGCTCTTACACCAAGAACTGAATATTTTTAAAACTTCGTTAAAGTAAGAATGCACCTCATTTGATAGGATAGAAGTGCCGTTTCCGACTTGTTTATTCTTATGTTTATTTGTGTTATTTGAAATCTTTCAATTGCTGTTTGTATAAAGTTAAATATTACGCAAAGTGTTTTAAAAAGCAGTTATTTGAAGAGCTGACGTTGAAGCTCCTGATCTGCAGATTTACTGGTCATAAAATCAATGTGCATCTATTATGCATTAGATATCAACAATTAAAAAATAGTAAAAATCAAAATTAAATTTTTCTGTGTAGTTGCCATCTGCCATTAAAATAAATGAATTTTTAATTCGCAAATACGATTCCTTTATTACTAAAAATGGCAAAAAATAAGACTTTTTTCCCATTAGTTTTTAATTTATGATTAATGAAATATCTCGATCATAGTTTTCCAAGTTGCTTTAAAGAATGTACTAATAACACATTGATGAGATTTCTGCTGCTACTCGTTCAATAGGAAATGATTTATATTTTGTTATTTTTAGAAATACGCTTAGCTAAATTCGGTCCATTTTACCATCTTATTGCAGTGATTATCAAACAAAATTATTTTGAAAATTACAGCTTTTTAAATCTGTATAGAAAGGAAAAATACATATCGAAAACTCTGCGTAGCATCGCAAAAAAGAAATTATGATGCGTTATTTCATGCAAAAAATAATTGCATCATTTGTGATAGTCTGCATGTATGGAATAAAATTTGATTGGTCATAACAGAAATAAAAAGGGATTTATATGTATACCAATTGCATATTTCTAAATTTTACGCGTGACAAAAAAAAATAGCTTACATGTCAACTCTGGCACCCGTTCCATAGGTTCACCAACCCTGCCCTAATAGGTGAAAGTTACCCTGATTGATTGTAATGAATATATCTATACTTAATTTGTTTTATGTCTTTAAATTCAATAACTAAACTTTTTATTATTTTCAATACATAAGTAATCGTATTAGTAAATTTTATCAGTCAAACATTTTTAAAATTTCAGTATCGTGTAAACAAGACGTTATTTTATTTTTTTAATTTTAAGTTATTTTAAGTTTTAAGCGTAACTAGTCCACACAACTGTTCAATAGAATTAATGCCATGTCCATGATAAATAGATACTTAATTCTCAAGACTCCAAAACACAAAATATCTTTTTCTGACAGTTTGAGGAAGATGAAAATAACTTACTTATAACTGAAAGCACTGCGCTTTGAGTAGACACCCCAAAGTTATTCCTGGCCATGCACGTATAATTACCACCTGACTGAAGAGAAACTTTGATAACAAGGACAGAAAAATCTTGATCTGATTTTATAGTCACATTTGGAGAGTTTGCTAACAATTCACCATCTTTGAGCCAAAAGAACTGCGAGTTGCTCGCAGAACAAAACGCCGAAATGTTTTTACCAGCTACAACATGGCTTGGAAATGTAAATGCTTCGATCCGGGGAATAACCAAAAAGCCTAAATAAAAAACAAAATAAAAATTACAAGCAAATGAAAGAATACAAAAATTTATGCAAGAATGTTTCTGAATATTTAAAAAAAAAAAAAAAAAAAAAAAAAAAAAAGTTATAACACTCAATATATAGAAATCAAACATTGTGAAAATGAGCAGCCGTTCATGCAATTTGATGTGCAAGTATGTTGCTATTTCGTGTTCCATGAGTTTTGAAAAATCGAGCTAAAAATGTGTTTTTTGTCTCAAGTCAACTAACATTATACTGACAGCTAAATTTATAGTATATGCAATTAATTTAAAAAGAGTTTTGATAATAAATATTGGGTCTCTTTTCTTAAAATTTAGATCGAGGCGAGACAGGATAAATTTTATTTATTTGACCGGGTTACGAGATGAAATGTAAAAAAAAAAAAAAAAATACAATACGGCAACAGATATAAAGTTTATTTTATTCGGGACGCACCCGAGATTCAAAATTAAAATCTGCGTGAAGCTCTATTTCGCATAATTTTAAACAAAATTTAGTCCTGTTTCGGCAGTTATACTGATACAGATTGATTTGCTTTCAATATAGTGTAGTCGTATTTTTTTTTTTCAATCCGTAAAATTGATTCTTCTAAACTTTAATTTTCATCAATGTAGAGTGTAATTTAACTCTATTCCAAGACACCAATTTGAGTCTCAAGTTCTCGAGACAACTAAATATGTGCTGTCCGTTACGAGCTTAACTTGTAGTCTTAATCCATTTTTGAACGAATTCTCTCTTAATATTACAATTAATTATTTTATTATTATTTTACTCAATATTTAGAAAAAATCTCTGCTGGTTCGGCTTACTGGCGCAAATAGTTTATAAAATGCTAATTTCACCGACAAAAACTAAAGATTAGATATAAACTTAGTTTAACTATTTATCTGCCCGCATTTGACGAATTTTTATTTTCATTTTTCTGTAAAATCTAGTTTTACCTGAGCCATGTAAATATCACAATATTTTCTTTAATTCCTAATATTTTTCCTGGAAATGTTGGTTCCAGCGAAAACTTGTCAATATAAAAGATGTAGGTGATATTAAGAAGATTCATAATAAATTTAATCCGATTTGACATCCTGTGAATTGGCGAAGCTGTTTGAGAGTGAGAGTTAATATGCTAACAGGTTCTGTAGTGTGCATGTACGTACTCAATGCGATAACTCTTGTTAAAATATCAGGTTTACCTCAAATTTCGAAAATAAGTTCTTTCTGATAAGGTGGTTCCCTAATTAGTTTTGGGAATTCATTGGTTAAATATTTTTGTGAGAACAAGGGCTAATCGTCCCCTTATTTTAGATAATTGGGTTTTTCATACAGAACTTCCGATTTCCTTCGAATTTTGTAAATATGTTCAATTTGATAAAGATTTTACTTGATTAGTTTTAGGATTGAATTTATTATCCATTTTCGATGCAACATGAAACAAATTTGAAATCAAAATTTTATGGTTATTAATCTGTTATTTACATCAATGTTATCGTTATCAATTACCATCAAATCCAAAAGTATTTCAGGATAATTTCAAGCTTATAAGTATTTTGGAGTTTCATTTTCAAATGTTCATGATGACAACTTTATTTAATAATTTCACCTTATTTACAATTGTTTCTGTGTCTTAATTGGTTATTTTAAAATATAGGGTATTTTTAAATAATTTTTCTGTTTTTTTTAATAAAATTTGCGTTATGTTATTTTGAAAGTCAGGAGAAATGAAAGGGATTTAAATTAATAAAAAATAAATTTATATTGTATTTCAAATAGTATTCAATAATGAACCACTGCAACATGCTTCTGGGCTCATTGGACCATTTTAAAAACATATACAAATATATACACTATATTGCCATTGATTATGGGACACTTGCGATTTTAGACATTTTACTAAATATCTAGAAAAATACATGAGGAATCATCTCGAAACTCTTAGTGTATAAATATAATAGTATACGTCATACATCTCCGTGAAGATTTTTTACCGAAACTCCATAGGGGACCGTCAACAAATTAAAAAAGAATGAATATCTTTTGAATAACCCTGTAAAAACTAATGTAGCAAAAGCGCTCAAACACTAGATTATGATTGAATGCCTTATTGCAATACACTGTGTTCATTTTTGTGCAAATAGAATGCATACTCGCAGAGTAATTAAGGTTTTTATGAAAATGGTCCCAAATTTTTCCAAGTTTTTCCCTTATAATTTTCAGAGTTCTTAATAAAAAATATTTTTTTCAGAAAATATGACAAACGACATTGCACACAGTACCCTGTAATCAGAATTAAAAAATAATAAAAATTGTATGAAAAATTAGTAGGTTTATCAAATAATTTTTTACTGCGCATGCGTCAAAGATATCAAAATTTTATTTGCATTCTATGTTAGCTACATGTATAGAGCAACTTTTGTAAAAGTCTCAAAAACATAGCTTGAAAATTCTGAAAGTAATCGTCTATAGAAAAAGGACAAAATCCGTTGTTTCCAAAATGAAGCAAAAAAATGAGGGATTTTATCCAAATGTAGTAGTACATCCCGTATTGTGTATTCTATATTGACACTAATCAATGAATATATGGATACAACCCCTCTTGTTTTTCCTTCATTTTGAGAATAACGGATTTTCAACTTATTCAATTGATGATTATTTTCAGAATTTTCAAGTTATGGTTTTGTGACTTTCACAAAAGTTGCTCTATACATTTAGCTAACATAATATGCAAATGAAATTTTGATATCGTTGACGCATGCGCAGTAAAAAATTATTTAGTAAACCAACTCATTTTGTATACAATTTTCATTATTTTTTAATTCTGATTACAGGGTACTGTGTGCAATGTTGTTTGTCATATTTTCTGAAAAAAAAATATTATTTTATATTAAAAACTCTGAAAATTATAAGGAAAAAACTTGAAAAAATTTGGGACCATTTTTATAAAAACCTTAATTGCTCTGCGAGTATGCATGCTATTTGCATAAAAATGAACAAGGCGTATTGCAATAAGGCATTCAATCATAATCTAGAGTTTGAGCGCTTTTGCTACATTACTTTTGACAGGGTTATTCAAAAGATATTCATTCTTTTTTAATTTGTTGGCGGTCCCCTATGGAGTTTCGGTAAAATATCTTCACGGAGATGTATGACCTATACTATTATATTTATACACTAAGAGTTTCGAGATGATTCCTCATGTATTTTTCTAGATATTTAACAAAATGTCTAAATTCGCAAGTGTCCAATAATCAATGGCAATATAGTGTATGCTTTTTTAATGTATTAAACTATGTTCTGCAACAATTATGAGGCATATGAAAACGTTTGAGTCGTTTTCAAGAATATTTTAAGACAGATTTGATTTTACATTAAAGAGAAAAACAAATATCATCTGCAAAAGTAGTCCACTATGTCCCAGCCTCCCCTACACTGTTCGTACACTTTTTATTAATACAAAATACGCATATACATTTTTTCTTTACTTTCAGCAAGGAAAGTCGATTGATTCTTGAGAGGCCCGGTTACACACCCTACTTACCTTTTATCCCAACCCGCGTAAATATATCAAAAAATCTTAGTAAACAAAAATTATCAGTTCATATCATTACCATCTGGTATTTTGTACTCTAAGCCCTATATAGGTTTTTAAATTGATCTATATTTAGTTTTTTTAAAATGTGCAGATTGAAAAAGCATAACACAAATACATGCAAATGTATAATGGAATCTGTTGATATTGATATACAATTGCAGAAAATTTCACACTAAGTGTATAATTCTTAGTTAATAATAATGGGGATATTTAACAAAATCCTTGAAACAACTATTTAGTTAAACACTGACAGTTTCAGTCATTAGGAGAGAGTGGGGAGGCGTGGTACACTTTTTACAAAAGTAAGAAAATAAAATGTGACACAAAAACAAAAATTTCAATTTATAAAGTGCGAGATGAAACACTTTCTAATCTCCCCTGAATAATATAGACACATAACATAAATAAATTATTTTATAATTAACCCGCGAGGACGCGCGCAGGGCCTAAAAGACCCTGAGTGCGTATAGTTTTTACAATTGCAACCAATAATATTTTTAAAGAAATCTTCAACTTATTTTATCTGAAAAATTGTAAGAATTGTCTTCGTCTAAATAAAGTGACTATTATAAGTTGATTTTAACGGTGATAAAGTTAAAACCATTCATGACCTGGGTAAGCGCGCGTTCTCCCGGGTTAAGACGTTGTAAGTTTCAAAATGAGACTTATGCCTCACTACTAATAGGGAAGCATGAGACAGCAATAAAACAAATATATAAGGCACAAATAGTCTAGCGTCGGTTGGATGTACAATCAAACAAAGATTGTATATTGATAATGTATGCGCCACAATTATTTATATTTTGAAGTGAATGAATATCTTATCAATGTTATAATTAATATAATACTCTATAAAAGAATTCTGGGGATTAGTAATTTTATTTTATTAAAAGGAAGTTAAACATGTCCCATTGCTCCCCACTTCCTTATTTTGCATGTTATTGTATAAACAAAACTGCTGATTTTAGGCTTAAATTATATTATGGATATCACAGTACAATGTTCCATAAATAGGGAAAACTATTACATCTATTCACAAACAAGACATTAATATACAGAAATCATATAAAGAAAATTTACTTTTGATTTTTGTAACATTTTTTTCTTTATACAATTGCAAGCTTATACAGATCAGCAACTTTTTTCATCTAAATATTGGGTTACTATTGCTTTATCTAGTACGTGATTGAAGAAATGTTTAGAATGATACATTGGGTGGATCGGGATAATTTCCGATCAACGTGTTTCCGGGCTAATTAAAGTTCACCCGCCTTATATCATAATAATATGCTTAAACAAAAATTTAGAAATAAGCAATCCGCGAGCATTGTAGTTTAATATATAAAATTAAAAAAATGTCTCCATCTCTGCTGGAAATTAATAATATATATACATTGTAAACTGATACAAAAGCATCTTGAAAAAAATTGCTTCTGAAAAACGTACATTTTACAAAGATTCTTAGTGGTACAACATATATATATATATATATTTGTGTGTATTATTTTACAACTGTATATCTGTGGCTTCCGGTAATAATCAGGTAAGGCACATTTTTGAAAAAATTGAGATAATTTGGGAAAATTTTACTTTAAAAGAGTACTTTCATCTGCCATAGTACTAAGGGTGAAATGCAGTTTACTCTCCTTCGCCAAGGCGACTTTTTTTAGCGATAAATGTTTCAATATGGCAACCCTGCATTTTCATTTAATCCGGAGCAAAACAGCGTGCTCTGGGAGACAAGACGCAAAAAGTGCCAATTTGGCGATTTTTGAAAATCGCGCCAAGAAGGAGAGTAAACTGCATTCGCACCAATATAGTGAAAATTATTAAGTTCTAATCTGTTTTATAAAAGCAATGATAAAAAGACATTTTTGAAAACTTTAAACGTTAATTACTCAAAGTATTAATAATGTGCTTTACCTGGTTATTACCAGAAGACACAGATATATAGTACATGCTTTTAAATTACACTAATAATATACTTTTATAATTTTGCATACTAGTTATACAACTGTGTTGATATATACTGCAGTTTGTCGGGGTAACTCTCAATCACTGGTATAATTCTTTATCAATGACATTTCCTAAAACTTATGGGTTCTTTTTCTTAATAAAGCCATAAATGCACTACAAATATTACTTAGATATGTTTAAATTTATGAATTTAGACATATATGTAACGTAAATATATATATATTTATATTTTATTATTAATACTAATAAAAACAATTCTGGAGTAATTTAAATTATTCCAACTAAAACCTTACCTGTACAACATCCTAATTAAATAATATTGTTTTATGTTCATCAAAAATTCATTAAATATGTATTTTTCTTAAAATCAAATTGATCACGCTATAGCTTTCATATCAAAACATTTTTTCAAGCTAGTTCTAAATTGATAATAAGAATGAGCAATGGAGATCATAATCACTGTTATACTGTACTCAATGCTAATAAATT
Organism: Maratus speculifer; assembly: GCA_964019185.1. Lineage (NCBI taxonomy): Eukaryota > Metazoa > Arthropoda > Arachnida > Araneae > Salticidae > Maratus > Maratus speculifer. The sequence continues at coordinate 398,055,161 of OZ025294.1, read as the reverse complement.
GTAACATTTGTAATTTAAATTATACCATAATGTAAAAAGTTATATATTTTTACTATAGTACATAACTAATAAAGAATACTGCCCAGTTAAACTGATGGCATTGAGCTCACAGGCTACAAATACTAATTGTACATTAAAGCCTTATATTTTCAAGGGTTAATTCCGTTAAAAAATTAAGAAAGGGAAACAGCTCTCTTCTTTCCTCTTTTTTTATACTTAATCATTGAACCTCCTATACTATCAAAGACATGCTTTATCATATAAAAAATCTATATCCAAAATTCAGAGCAAATTAGATAATTCTTAATAAAAACCCATTTAGCATTTATATAATTTAAAAGGAGTTATCCCCCTCTTTTATACTTAACCATTAAACTTCCAAAACTATTCAGAGATTTGAACGAAATCTGAAAATTCTGCTTGAAAAACCCATTTATATAAATTAAGGGGGGGGGGGGCATTAGAACCCCTGTTCCCCCTATTTATACTTATACAATGTACACCTAATAACAGTCACTGAATCGCCTCATCTGAATGATCCTAATCTAAATTTTGAACGAAAACTTAATTCTGCATGAAAATCCCATTTATATCAACTAACGGGGGGGGGGGGGGTTAGAACCCCTGTTCCCCCTATTTATACTTATTCAATGAACACCTAATAACAGTCACGGAATCGTCTCATCAGAATGATCCTAATCTAAATTTTGAACGAAAACTTAATTCTACATGAAAATCCCATTTATATCAACTAACGGGGGGGGGATTAGAGCCCCTGTTCCCCCTATTTATACTTATTCAATAAACACCTAATAACAGTCACGGAATCGCCTTATCAGAATGATCCTAATCTAAATTTTGAACGAAAACTTAATTCTGCATGAAAATCCCATTTATATCAACTAACGGGGGGGGGGGATTAGAACCCCTGTTCCCCCTATTTATACTTATTCAATGAACACCTTATAACAGTCACGGAATCGTCTCATCAGAATGATCCTAATCTAAATTTTGAACGAAAACTTAATTCTGCATGAAAATCCCATTTATATCAACTAACGGGGGGGGGGGGATTAGAACCCCTGTTCCCCCTATTTATACTTATTCAATGAACACCTAATAACAGTCACGGAATCGTCTCATCAGAATGATCCTAATCTAAATTTTGAACGAAAACTTAATTCTGCATGAAAATCCCATTTCTATAAATTAAGGGGGGGGGCATTAGAACCCCTGTCCCCCTATTTATACTTATTCAATGAACACCTAATAACAGTCACGGAATCGTCTCATCAGAATGATCCTAATCTAAATTTTGAACGAAAACTTAATTCTGCATGAAAATCCCATTTATATCAACTAACGGGGGGGGGGGCATTAGAGCCCCTGTTCCCCCTATTTATACTTATTCAATGAACACCTAATAACAGTCACGGAATCGCCTTATCAGAATTATCCTAATCTAAATTTTAAACGAAAACTTAATTCTGCATGAAAATCCCATTTATATCAACTAACGGGGGGGGGGGGGCATTAGAACCCCTGTTCCCCCTATTTATACTTATTCAATGAACACCTAATAACGGTCACGGAATCGCCTCATCAGAATGATCCTAATCTAAATTTTGAACGAAAACTTAATTCTGCATGAAAATCCCATTTATATCAACTAACGGGGGGCATGAGCCCCCCGTTCCCCCTCTTATACATATCGAATGAACTCCAAAAACTAATCAGGGAAGCGCCTTGTCAGGATATACCTACATACAAAATTTCAAGTGGATCCGATATTTTTATCATGAGTTATCGCGTTACGCACATACGCACATACATACAGAACGGACGGGCACATAAGCTCTCAGGCTATGATAGCCTGTGAGCTAAAAATCAAAGAAAATCTCAAATGAAAAACAAATATTTTATCTTTATTTCATACTAAAAAATAAACTCTACATATAATAACAATATATGGTCTTATTTATTAACTATAGGTGTAGTGGGGGTGGGATGGAGCAGTGGGAGGAATGGGACAGTATTTTTTTCTCTTTATGTACCATTCTAAACATTTCATCAATCCCACACAAGATGAACCAATGGTAACCCAATCTTCAGTTGAAAAAATATTAATCTGTATAGGCTTGCGATTGCATAAAAGAAAAGATTGTTTCAAGAATCAAAAGTAAATTTGCTTCATGTAATTTTTATGCTTTCTGTATAGTAATGACTTGTTTATGCATAGATGTAACAGTTTTTCTATTTATGGAACATTATATTGTATATTATACAAAATTTACACTAAACCTAAAAGTAGAATTTTTGTTTATACAAGAAGTTTAACATAAAACAAGGAAGTGGGGAAGAACGGGACATGCCAGTGAAGAGAGGAATGGTGCATGCCTATTTCCCTTTTTTAATAAAATGAATGTAAATTCCTAACACAAAAGCATTTTTAAAAGGCAATATATTAATTATAACATTGATAATAATTTCATTTACTTTAAAATGTAAATAATTTGAAATGAAAAATTTTTAATGTCATCTAAGACTGACACTCCTTAATTTTCATTTAAGTTATTAAGATATTGGAATTTTATATTTTGACACATACATTAACAACTTACAATCCTTGATTGTATGTCTATCCGACACTAGACTATTTCTGACTTATAGCTTTATTTTAAAACTGTCTCATATCTCTCTATTAGTGGGGAGGTATGAGACATTTAGAAACTAGCAATTTTTTAAATTACAAAATAGCTTTTTATGTTATGTTCCGATATTGTTCACGGACATTAAAAAGTGTTTCACCTTACACTCTATAAATATAAATGTTTGTTTTTGTGTCAAACAAAGTTGATTTTCTTACTTTTGCAAAAAGTATCCCATACTACCCCACTCTCACCAATCCTGTTAAAAATAAATTGTTCAAATAAAATATAAAAATGTTACAAAAGTAGTAGACAATGATAATGTGTAGATTAAATTCCTTGAAAAAGGAGCTGGGAATTTTCGCTCATTAAAACGAGATATGGTTGAAAACATAAGAACAAAATAAAATTTTTTCGCCCTGTGATACTACAAGGTTTAAAACCTTTTGTTGTGGATAGTAGTAACGCTATATATTGCTTTTAAATGTTATAAAATGTTCTACAAAAAATTTTTGATGTAATTTCAAAACCAATAAAAATAGTAAATTCATTGTACTATTTCTTTATGATAACGTATAATTAAATTAGTTTTATATTAAAATTAACAATTTATAGTCTAAATTAATCGGTGTAGCTGTCATTTGTACAAAAAATGTTCTGATGGGCAATTGCCTCAAGTGTGATCGATAATTGCCCGTTTCCGGAATAATTACCGATCATTGAAATTTTTTAATTAAACAAACCTAAATAGTATTTTAATCAAATTCTACGTTTTATTGAATAGACACATGCGGAAGCGTTAACGAATTTAAGCTAAATTTGGTTCCATCAATGGTTATAATTTTAAAGATATTCAGATATTAGTGTTTTTTCATCTGGAAATACCCCTGTCTATCCTAAAGAGAAAAACCTACTGCCTCATTCGTCCCACTCTCCCAATCCAGTCTATTCTGCTCTTTCTTACTATCCATATTAATATCCATACATTCTATTTTTTGTTATTTAAGAATAAAAAGGATGAAATATCATGCATCAAGCATAGATTTAGGAAAGTAATTTTAACATATTCAGAATACTGTAACAAAACTTCATCTTTTAATATGTCGAAAGATGATGTCTAAGTAAACAAATTAGGAAATTCATTTGAAAATGAAATCTCCATTATTATCATCGATAGTCGAGAAAATATCGATTATTTTTAACGCCCTGTATATGATCTGCATAATTTATACTCATCAAGTATTATGCCCAAAAAAAAAGTTTTATTTCAAAATGTATACCACAAATGAAAACGCATTTCTAGCAATTATCGCTCGTAGTCAGTACTGTAACCAAATCTCTATAAATAAAAGATAAATGCTATGCACATTAATCATCTTGTGATGTTCCGAGTGATATCCTCCTATAAACCACAAAGCATTAATTTGAGTGCACCCGTAAACGGACTATAAAAGTTACACATCTCAGCAAATACTGGTAAATCTCAGTAACATATACAAATAAATATGGAAATCAAATTATGTTTACTCAATTTAGAGAACGTACAGACAAATAACTCGCCAGACAAATTTTATTATTTAACACTTTTAAACTATGTGGGAAATCGTTAAAATGGGAGATCTAGACTCTACTAAAAAGAATTATCTAAATGAATCATGGTCTTAAATTCTGGACTCAATATCCAGATGTAAAAACGAAATTTGTCAACATAAATATTTTACAAGGTTTGACAATTTTTAAATGCCAGTTTTTTTTATAGAATAAGAACATTAAAAATTTTGTTAAAAATATTGTTATAATATAAATGCATTTATATCATAATTCTCGCTTAATCTAAACAGCCTGAAAGAATTAAATTTCACCTAAAAATATTTATCGGTAATAACAAAGGCTACTAATAAATAAATAAATAAATAAATAACTTACTGTCACAGCCAATAAATAAGAAAGAAAAAATTATGCATATCCACAACCAGTTATTATTGTTCATAATTACTTTCTTGCATACACTTTGAAAACTGTCAAATAACTGAACGATAACAAAACAAAACAAATTAATCATTTTTGATGACACATTTTTCGTATCGCTAACCTGAGATAAAACATGCGCAAAATACAAGATTGTGATAACTGAACTTATAAACATATGGTTATTTCTTTACTTTATCATATGCGTATTAACCGCCAGGAAAAAATCGCCACTCAAAATTTCTTAACCTCATTTAATCGAAACTACTTTTGGGAACGATATTCTTGTTTACTGACGATACATATTATTAAATCAATCATATTTCGTGTGCTTAAACGCACCTTATGACTCTTTTGAAGTGATTACTTGTTTAGATTTAGGTGAAAGGGAAAAAATTATAAATGTCTTGCAAATTACGAAATCTATAATTTTGATTTTTAATTTTTAGCAAAAAAAAAAAAAAAAAAAAAGTTGCTGAGAACTTTTTTCTGTTTTATTACTTTTTCCATTCCAACGCAAAGTAACTTCTTTATAAAACTGGATTTAAAAAGTAGCAGGGCTACACTAGATACCGGGTTTGCTCATTCCTTATCACGACGTCACAAAAGGTGGCTGGCTGCTATCTGCGATTGGTACAAACAGGGCTCAAAGTGACGTACCCATCGTTTTGTACCAATCGCTGGATATCATTCAGCCACCTTTTGTGACGTCATGAAAGGAATGAGCAAGATCGGTATCTAGTGTTGCCTTGAAAGTAGTCATCATAAATAAGAAAGAATTGGGGTAATATTTAAAAGAAATAGCTTGTATTTAAAAATATCTATTCAAAAATTAGGTCAAATACAGAATTTATAGATAGAATAATAGACTGAGAGAAAAGTAAGAAAAAAAAGTCTTTTGCAAAGAATACACTGTTAAAAATCTGCTGCATTTTGCTGCAACGCACTCCACCGCTTGTATATAATATCTCTATTTCAACCAATGAGAAAGCTCCATTTCACTGCCAAGTAACCGTTTTCTGTACAAGCAGGGGAGTGCGTTGCAGCAAAATGCAGCAGATTTTTAACAGTGTAGTGCTTAGTTTTCTGCAAAATGTGTCAACACTGTAAAAAATTTGACCCTTTTGCTGCATCATCACTCCACCGCTTTTATAGAAAATTATTACTTCACTCTATTATGGAGCACACTGTAAAAAATTTGACTCATTTGCTGCAACGTCACTCCCCCGCTTTTATAGAAAAAGGTTATTTTACTGAGTTATGAAGCATTCTCATTTGTCATAAAAGACATTCTATAAAAGCTGTGGAGTGACGCTGCAGCAAATGGGTAAAATTTTTAATAGTGCATCCTCATGGGTCAAAAGAGAGATAGTCTATTAAAGCAAGGCAACACTAGATACCGGGCTTGCTCATTCCTTTCATGACGTCACAAAAGATGGCTGAATGATATCCAGCGATTGGTACAAAACGATGAGTACGTCACTTTGAGCCCTGTTTGTACCAATCGCAGATAGCAGCCAGCCACCTTTTGTGACGTCGTGATAAGGAATGAGCAAGCCCGGTATCTAGTGTAGCCCTGATTAAAGCTGTGAAGTGACGATGCAACAAAAGGGTAAATTTTTTACAGTGAATTTGCATTCCAAAACTTAGCAATGAAAATTCTGATCAACCTATTTTCTAACCAATGAAAATGCTGAATGGAGCCTACACTGTAAAAAAATTGACTCTTTTGCTGCATCGTCACTCCCCCGCTTTCATAGAATATCTCTCTTTTGACCCATGAAAATGCTCCATAATTAGGTGAAGCAATCGTTTTCTATATAATCGGTGGAGTGACGATGCAGCAAAAGGGTAATTTTTTTTTTTATAGTGTATGGAAAGGAAATGCTATGGAGCGTTCTCATTAATTCTTCAGAAAATAGATAGCCTTTAAAAAATGAGGTATTTTTTCACGGTAATTTTAACAGAGCAGTGCAAAACGTGACTAAATATGGCTGACATATGAAAGGGAGTAGGAACAGCTTCAAATAACGTCATTTACGTCTGCTCCTTTCCTTTCATAATTGCATGGACTAACTGCAAAAGATTTTATCCTCTTGCTGCATCATCACGCCACCGCTTTTATAGAAAACGATTATTTTACCTTACACTGTAAAAATTTTACCCTTTTACTGCAACATCACTCCACAGCTTTTATAGAAAAATCTCTTTTATGACTAATGAGAATGCTTCCTAATACTGTAAAGTAACCGTTTTCTCTAAAAACGGTGGAGTGACGCTGCAGAAAATGAGTCAAATTTTTAACAGTGTGTTATACAGTATTCTCATGGGTCAAAAGAGAGATATTCTAAAAAAGCGGGGGAGTGACGATGTAGCAAAAGGGTCAAATTTTTTACAATGTACACTGTTAAAAATATGCAACTTTTTTTACATACACTGTAAAATATTTGACCCTTTTGCTGCAGCGTCACTCCTCAACTGTTATAGAATATCTCTTTTAGGACCAATGAGAATGTTCTATAACACAGTAAAATAACCGTTTTCTATAAAAGCGGTGGAGTGACGCTGCAGCAAATGGGTCCAACTTTTAACAGTGTAGTCACTCCACTGCTTTTATAAAGAATGATTACTTCACGATATTATGGAGTGTTTTCATTGGTCAAAACAGAGATATTCTGTGAAAGCAGTGGAGTGATTATGTAACAAACATTGAGATTTTTTTTTTATTTATTTTTTTTTTTTTTTTTACAGTGTAGCCATCGTTATGCAATTCTGTAAAACATTCTACAGTCGCCGCTGCGGTTTACTCTTTGTTTTTCAGTTTTTTAACATCGTTGCTCATTTAGGGGATACAATACTTTAGAAATTTTTTAAGTATTACAAGCTTTGATGATTTCTACACAATTTATTCTAATTCTAGATCCTATAACAAAACATCAAACATGAGCTTTACGAAAATCGCAGAATCTTCTCTATGGTTGGTGTTTTTGTACAAAATCCTGTCGATCAATAAAATTCTTCCCTGCATCTGCCCACTCTCTTATAAAGGCATCCTATTGAACTTTGTTTAAAATAGTTGGGCTATAAACTGAATAATAATTAAGTTAACGAAAAATACATGCGGTCTCATTGCGGAAAAAAAAAACTTTGAATGTATGATTAGAAGATAAAGAAAATAATTGGGTTGTTCTAAATTTTTTTTTATTTGCTTTACATGTCATGAAATTCCATATATTTTATTTATTTTCATTTATTTATTTGTTTTTTAAGTCGAAAATTTTTGCTACCAGGCAATGCAAAAAAAGTCTTGAGATTTTTTTTCTAATTCAGAAAATAAGCTTTTGGAATTAATTTTTAGATTTAATTTTACTTCCTTCTTTTTCTTTTTCTTTTTCATTACACAAATTTCATTTTAATAATTTCAAAATATAAATCTCTTACTAATAAAACATATTTTAATTTCGATTTTTTAAAGTAGGAACTGATTTACTTTTTTATATTATTATGAAAATTGAAACTCTACACGATGTTTTTTTAATTGAAAGTAAAATGGAAAAAAATGTGTGTTTTATAATTGTCCACCAAACTCTAATTTACTCGAATGTTTTCATACCTTTTCTGTTCCTAGAAATCTTTAAAGTTTCTTTTAAAAAAAGTTATGAAATGTAAACATTAAGATTAATTAAATTATTAATAATCAAGTTAACAATATTTTAAAACCTATTAACATTACAAAGTAATTTATTATTATTACTTTCTTCTATATTCAACAGAAAAAAGTATTGTAATCGAAATTTTTTTCGACTTCCGGTTTTCGACGGATTTACACGTTTTAGGGGTAAGAGAATCCAAAAAACATGTTTTTACAAAATGTCTGTCTGTGTGTCTGTGTGTATGTCGCCATTCTACCATCAAAAAGTGTATGATGTTATGCATAGAATTGAAACAATTTTTTTTTGAATGTTTTTGGCTGTGGCAAGCAGATCCTACTTCAGTTTTGAAATATTCCGCCGGAAGAGGGCGCTGCAATCGCGATGTTTGTGCCATTTTCGATATTGTACCGACCAAAAGCATATGAAGTTATGCATCGAATTGAACCAATTTTTTGTGTAAATGGATGGTTACGGCTAGTTGATACTCCCTGAATCTGCAAAAAATCCGCCGGAAGGGAGCGCTGCAATAACGAATTTTATGTTATTTTCAATATTGCACCACCTAAAAGTGTATGAAGTTAGTTCTAGAACTGAACTAAATTTTTTGTATATGATTATTTTATGGTATGGCAAGTAGGATCTCCCTGAATTTGAAAAAAAAAATCTGTCTATCATTCTATTGTCTATCGGCTCGTGCAGAGACGGAAATTCGTTTTTATTCATATTAATTGACTGAGGCAGAAATTTAAGATGAAAATCAAAGTTGGTAAGGTATTGAATTAAAATTATTAAAGCATTAAAATGAGTAACTATTTTTAAAAAATATTAAAATGTACGTATGAGATAGAAAAAAAAATTTTGGGATTGGCACATCCAACTTGTTATTTTTAAAAACGGCGGTGCCATAAATTCAGAAGTTTCGAGGTTTATAAATAATTGTTTCGATCCCCTACGCCTAAAGTAAATTAGTAAATTTTTAAACCCTTAAATATTTTTAATGACATTTTTCAAGGGTGGCAGTCATAATAAATATCTAATTTAAAAATGAAAGATTCTTTTTTATATTCACCGTTAATTTAATCTCACTGAACTCCACGGAGTTCTGAGTTGGCAATCAGAAGATTGCAAAACAAATGAAGCATGCAAGGCAGACAGAAAAAAAATCTGCATTGTCAATGTTACATACTCATGTTCTCATTTACAATTATCCTAATTTATGCTTCTAATAGTTTCTTAAGCTATACTTAACAAATTAATAATTGATACTCTACTCGTGTAAGGGAATGCAATAAACAGCATTTCTTCGACATGAATGCGAACTAAAGTTATCATCGATGTATCCTTCTGCACTGATCGCTGTAGGTCAAATCTAGAAATAGAAATATATATGTCCTGTTCTATATGGAACTCAGTACCTCATTCTAGAAAGCCTCTGTTGAATAATTTAATAAAGTTCATCTTTAATGAATTTCGACAGTAATCGATCCTAATCGGGCTCATCTCGTTTGAATGATGTTTTCTAAATTGAGCTAGATGGTGATGTACATTGCTTCAATTTAGCTAAAAGTTAAAAAGAATCAGAATGGTATTTACATTTTGAAAAGTGATTAATGTTATCTTTATTTTATGTATTTCAATCACTATTACGCCGGAGACCTTTTTTAAGGGGGTAGAGGGGGAATTATTTAACCGAAATATGTAAATAAATAAACAATTGAGAAGAAATTGGGTACATTTTATTTTTGGATTTATTGGTAAATTTTATTTTTATTTTATGCTTTTTCCTTCTAACATTAATTCAAATAAAGATACATTTTCGTCAACTTTTAATATCCTTTTTGACTTTATTCTCGTCTACAAATTTTGTTCGAACGATGAATGTATTTAGCAAACACTCTTAGAATAAAGGTGAAGTAAAATCCCACTTTTGTCATACTTGAAAGCTCTTTTTTGCTTCATTCGCTTTATAAATCTTGCCTTTGGCCTTGTACCTTCATTCTATTGTCTTCACATAAGCATCATTATTGCTTTAAATCTTTCTATTACTTCTTTTCGCAGTGATTGTTCACCTATTGGCTTGAGAGAGAGAGCAGGACAAAAGACGTCATAACACCATTAGTTTGTTATAATATCTTTTCCTTATTGATAAATTGATACGACTAAAATGAAGATGTTTTTAGAAAGGACTAAAAAACAATTCTCTCATGAAAATATAAAATACAAGAAATAAACAAGAAATAATTAAACAGCTTCATGCTTGCACTGTTGAAAATCTGCAACTTTTATTTTATAGTTACTCCTTCGCTTTTATAGAAAACTATTACTTAACAATACCATGGAGCATTCTCATTGGTCAGAATATAGATCCTCTATAAAAGAGGTGAAGTGGCAATGCAACAAAAGTTGCAAATTTTTGACAGTGTGAAGTCTAAAGTAATTTAATTCTATGGTCTAATTTAAAGAAGTTATTTAAAGATTTGTAAAATTGTACAATGCAACTTACAATAAATAATAAAACCGTTTTAAATCAGTCATTGTTAAGTATATTTAATGGTAGTTCTTATTTAAGATATGTACATTTGAGTAACTATTAGTTCCTAAAAAATAAGTTTCGGCTTTTTAACTCGTAGAATTATTATATAAGTCAAATATTAGAATTAATAAAAAGCGATATACAAAAATATTTTCCTCTAATCCTCTTGTTATATTCACAATTTACAGAGCTCGTTGATACGTATTTGCATTAAATCAAAAGAATGAGAGGTTTAATCCATTTTTTTACGTTTTTACTTTTTAAATATTGAGCCCAGAATAAAGTTTCATATGTTATTTTATTCGGTATACAATCAATTATCAAAATAGCGATGTAAGTGTAATACATAAGAAACTTGAACATTGATTGATTTTAACCATGAGAAAATAGCTGGTCAAAGTTCCCCACATATGGGAGGCTTGATCCACTTTTTTTTGTATTGAAAAATGTTTGTTAAGGGAAATAAAATAAGTTTTCAAAAAAGCAGGATAATTTTACATTGCATGGTTTACTTATATAAAAATATTTGGGAAAACGTGATGTGTAAACAAAACTTCTTAGACGGAATTCAAGACACAATATAAAAATTCAGTTTTAAACATCCACGTTTTGTGACAATCAAACTAGCAACACCAGTTGCACATAATTTGGCTTCATCTCATTGCGTTCTATTTCATGAAAAATTGTGTACATATCTTCCGAAAGTGTTTTTATCAATGTTATTTTATTTTGCATAAAACCTATACTCTCTTAATATTGATGCTGTCGTCTTTTCTTGTCATTTCTGTTTACCTATTGTGGGTATTATTTAAATGACATAAAAGTTCCAATCAATTTTACCTACATAAGTTTAGTGGATGGACTTACACTTGAGTAGTAATATTCTAAACGAAATTATGATTTATGTTATTCCATTTTCTTATGTGAAACATTTTTTTCTTGGTTTAATTCGCTTTCTGTTAGTATAGAAAATAATTATATTTTGTATTAAATTAGTATCAACGTAATTTATTTTTTTATTTCTCCAACTTAAAGCATGCTATAAAGCTTAAAGATATTACATAAAGAATTTGTTAAGAGTTTTATTTAAAAGCATTTATACGGAATACTTTATATAAATTTAAAATTATGATAAAATGTTAGTTTAACTTTAGATATATACATTATTATAATTATTTATTTATTTATTTTATATAATATATATAGATTTTTTTTGTAATTATTGATGGGTATTACAAAGAAAAAATTAAATAAATTTAAATATTTCAGTTCAATACTACTATTACAACTACTAATAATAATGAGGATAATAATAATTAAGTGTTTGTGTGTGTGTCGGTGTGCTTATGTGGAGAATATTTCGGACATTGAAATACCTTATATCCATGATTGTGCTATAATAAAAAATATTTTTCAGTGTAAAAGCAAGAGTAATGCAGTTTGTATATATACTACCAATAAAATTTTACTTAAATTAAGTCAAATTATATTTTTTTAATTTTTAAAACCATTCACTACTGTTCAGCGGAAGTTCGAAAACTATTATTAGATGCACCATTTCAAAATATTCCAGTATTTTAAGAGTTAATATGGCGGCCTAGTTAAAATGGGAGCTTCAGTTTTTCGGCATACAGCACTCCCGCTTTAATCGCATCCGCTTTGAACCAATCGATCGATAATCAACCATGGACGTTATTCTGAGTAGGGAGATTCAGAGCTTTAATGTACAAAAGCGGCACGCGCATCAAAAACAGTAATAGAGAGATGTTTCGTTTTGATTGGAAATAAATATTTTCGATATCGAAATATAACGACACTTTTAGAACCGTTATTAATAATTTCATTCTGTTAAACTTAAAATGATCGCTAGAAAATACATAGATGTAATTTTTTTAGCCTAAGACTATGGTTAAAAATTTGTGTATTTCTTTTAAATATTTTATATTTTTTCTCTCTAGAAATAAATTATTTATCAAACTAAATGGTATTCATTAGATTTTTTATCAGAATAAATGATATTCACAGTGAAGAAATCATTTGTGATTGTTATTATTTCTTATAGTTGTGATAACAGTGATTTCAAAGTGAAAACGTATTAACTGTGAAGAAACTTTTGTGACTGTTATTATTTTCCCACAGTTGCGATAACAGTGACAAAATAACTGCTATATTGAAGCGAACGCTTTTTCCCTTATGGTTGTAGTGAGTTTATATTATGGGTGATATTGATTTTTTTGGAATTCTTTTTTTTATGAACAATGTTAAAATTGTGTCTGTTTTAGAACATACAAATCAATCACTTATCATTTAGTTTTGTATACTATTTGCCTGATTAAAATTTAAACATATTAGATGATTATTAAAACTAAAGATATGCAATTCATATCATGCACAGATGTAACTTTTATTATGCATACATTTTTAATAAAATAATATGTAAATGTCAAGTGATGATGAGTTACTGAAAAAGAAATTTAATAATTTGTGATAGCTATTATTTCCCATAGGTGCGATAACAGTGATCTCAAAGTGAAAACGAATTAACAGTGAAGAACTATTTTCTGCTTATTATTATTTTCCATAGTTGCGAGAACAGTGACGAAATAACTGTTATGTCAAAGCACATGTGTTCTCCCTTACAGTTGCAGTGAGTTTTATGGTTGATATTGATTTTTTCGAAATTCTTTTTATGTACGTTCTTGAAACTGCGTTTATTTTAAAATATTCTATTCAATCACGTATCGTTTAGATTTTTATTTTATTTTCCGCGTTAAATTTTTAATGTAAGTTAAAATTAAATATGTGTAATTCGTATTATGTGCGAGTGTAATTTTGGTAAAATATTATGAAAATGTTATTTTTATAAATTGATATAAAACACAAAAATATAGAAATAATTGAAAAGCACCTCTTTTATCAAGGTGATATTACAATTTAATTACCTTTTTTTTTATACCGCAATACGATTATGATAAAAATCATCGATTATCTCTGTAAAAATGAATGCTATGATTATTTGTATTTTCTGATAGTATCAATATAATTCAAAAGTATTGGTATCGATAGAAATAAAATTTATCCAATTCTTACCTTTTAAGGGGATTTTTTTTCAACATCGAAATTGGATGGATAAAATTAAAAAAACATGCATGGAGATGTATCGATAATGAATTATACAAGGACCGATAATTTTCATCAAACGATTATTTGATATGGAAATGAGAACAAATATATACTTTTATATTTTTGTTTTTATTTTATTTTAATTCAATTTACTGTTATTTTACAACTATGCATGAATGGCTTATTCAAACAAAAATTTTTAATGCACTAGAAAAAAAAAGAAAAAGGGTCTGAAATATCGTAAGCTAATCTGAAAATAATCTTTTAACGTTTTATTTAAATTATTTAAAACTGCGTTTGATTTTTCTATTTTTTGCGCATTTTATTTATTTATTTATTTTAAGAGCTTTAAAATTTTCCAATCGAATATTTCAATCGAAGTTTTATTTGATTAAAACAGTAAATTGATGATGAAAATCAATCGAATTAAAACATCTAACGGTGTGAAGAAAAAATAATGAATTGTCTGATTCCAATTCATTTGGATAAAGATAGTTTGTAATTTGTAATAAAATAAATTAGAGCATACTTTAGCATCTTAATATTTATAGAGTCTCTGTATTTGTTGCGGCACATTTTCAAATATTTTATCCAACTTCTCAGAAGTATAAGTTTAAAAATTCAATTCTTTTGCAACTATAATGCACCAAGTATAATATGATATTTTGAATTTTATCAAATTTTTAAGCTTTCCGACACTATAAAAATAGACACGATATTTTAGAACCAAAAATATTTTAAATTTTAATATAGGTCAAATTAGTTATAACTCGATTAATTTTTGTCGTAGAAGAATGAAGTTTTCACTGCTCTCAGATCTGGGGAAAACTTTTTTAAAATAACGCTTATAGAATCCAGGAACCGTATGAAAATTTAAAATGTGTCACTTGAGATTTATTAACAGAAAAATTTAATGAATATAATGATATTTTTTATTTTATCTTGTACACTTTCACAATTTACTCTTTCTACATTTTTTAAAAAAAAGCGTTTTAATTTTTTACGACACGCTGTATTTGGTTTGCAAAAATTACGCACATGTGTGTTAATCGCATATTTAGTTTTCAAAATTTTTACGGTACTAATGAAATTTTTCAGTTTAAAACTGTAAAAAGAACCTGATTTTTAAATCAGGGCTCTGAAATTTTCAGATTTAATTTTCTTTCTTTTTCTTCTTTTGCACCTAAAATCATTGTAGTTCATTAATCGTGATACTTTTTTTTTACTTGAAAAAGTAATTTTCTAAGTTTATATATATTTTCTTGAACAATTACATTTTAGAATAAATGTTAGGAATCATAAAATTTTCTAATCAAACACCTTATCGTCATTTAGTGGCCTAAGAAAATTTTGTCAAAATTCATATTTCTTTTTTTCTTTTTCTTCGATTAAAAATTTCCTAACATGTAAAACAAATCATCATAATAATAATTTTGATTATGGACGATTAAGCAGAAAAATCAGATGATGAATGAAAAACGATAGATTTACTTATCTATCGTAAGCGGGATCGTGGCCAATATAAACACTTAATATAAACAATGCTAGCAGCAATACTGTAATTAAATTGAGTGTGTATATTATTAAAATGTTGTTACAAAACCACGCTTAAAATGTGAAATCACTTTTGCTAAAAATTAAATAGTACTGCACACAATTATGGATGATTTTACAATCTGTAAAAGAATCATCATATGCCTCAATGTATTGCAATTTAAAAGAAAGTGCCCTACGTAATTGACAAAGTAGGGAAATTCAGATTTTTTTTCAAGCTCAATATTATAAAAATGAAATACATAACAGCAAAAAATATTCGAAACACGCTAATACGCTTGACATCCTGATTAACTTCTCCTGTTTTGCCGGAGGATTAAATATCTAAATTTAGTTGAAAATATAAGTATCATGTTGCAATAAATAGCATATATTTAAATATGACTAAGCTGTGCGCCTGTAAGCCGGGTATTAAGCTAAAATTAGAATATTTTGATTGCAAAAAGATTTTTGTAGGGTGTTTTTAATTTCCTTTTTCTATATAAATAAATTAGGATTATTTAGATAAGATCTCTCTTTAAATATTGTGCAAGAATCACCATACTTTTTGTTTCAACAAAAATTAACACTGAATTTCTAAATAAGGCTTAAGAAGATTTGTTTATATTTGTATAAATAACTTTGTTAGATAATATTTTATTCGAACGTATTATTATCGCTGAACATAAATATGCTTATCATAGTAAAATTACAGTTCATCACGCATCTCAAGATATACTGCATGTATCAAATAGCCGAAAACTAATAGGAAATTTTGAAAGTAAAGTTTGCGAGATAATATAGTATTCAGAGTATGGAGGATAAGCATCAACCCTCCGAAAAATTTACTTTTTATCTTTTAAAATTACAAGAATACGCATTTCAAATATATCATTGCATGAAATCAATTATCACATTTTATCATGTCTTCAAAGTTATATTCGCCGAATTTCCTCTGAAATTTTATGTACTCATAAATTTAGTATAAACCATATATGCATTACTCCATATTGTTATTAGCATTACTGCCTTCCTACCTAATAATAATAATAATTATTATTAGGTTATACCATAACTGCCTTCTTTTTATTGAGTGAGTAATATAATCAATATAACAGGTGTAACGTTACATTAGTATGTAATATTGCACAAATTACATCAGTTTAAGTTATACCATTATATAAGTTATATTACTCCATAAAACTGGAGGCAACACTAGACATTTATTTTGTGGAATAATAATACATAATTTTTTACAATACTTTTGTATATATAAATTAAAAAGAGAAAATTAAGAAATATAGAATATTAGATATCATATAATGTGAGGTCAAAATGAAAATGTGTCTTTTGCACTTGACCTTTGAAACCCCTGATGTCCAGATTTAATAGTTAAGAAACTTAAAAAGGCTTAATTGTACGTGTTATTTTTAAGTCAGTGAAACGCATATTTTGCACATAGAAAAGATTAAAAATTGTTAGTAAAAACAAATAATGTTTACATTTTAAAAAGTTTTGCAATTATAGATTAGATAAATTATTTAAATATTCCTGAGTTGTTATACGTTATCCAGGATTGCACAACTGTATATTTTTTATGATAACTAAAATTATTAAAATACAAAAAAAATTAAATATCTCAAAATGAGAGTTACTTTTAAGAAATTAATTATTTAATCAAATAAATTAAATGTTAAATAGTATTTGCATTACTTAGCGAAAAACAACGCTTTGAAAACAATAGAATTCAAATTTTAATCCTCTGTGCCTCAATAGTCTTTACCATTAAAATAAAATTGCTCTAAAATCCATTTGACTCATCGATTGGCAGTAATACAATTTCAAATGAGTTATAGATAATTTGTTGTGTTTTATAAAGCGATAAACACTAAATAACAACTAATTTTGGAATACAAATAAATAAATAAATAAATAAATAAAAATAAACTTAAATCTAAATGGAATTTTTGTTTTTCAATTGTAACTTTTAAAATTTTTCTTGGGTATGTAAAACATGGAGTACAAAATTTTTGTATATTAATAACATTTGTATATTAATATGTAAGACATTATAATTATACGATTTTTAATTCTGTAGAATACTAAAATCAATATTAAAATAATGATTTGAGTAGAGTTGTATATATTCTACAAAACCTTTATAAATACCAATTTAGTTTATTTATTTTAACTGACCAAACATTAAAAAAATTTTTTGATGATTTGAAACTATTCTAATATACTTTTAAAAAATCAGGTAAAATGCGTTGGAAGGGATATTTTCATTAATCATGATTTAGGCTTTTAGAGATTAAAGGGATTGGTCAATCAAATCTCAAATTCCCTTAGCTATAGTTAACCCATGCGAGTGGATTGTATTCTTATTTTTTTAATACTTCATAAGAAAAATATTTTTTCACCTTTTTTTTAATTTTATTTTGTGTGTGTGTACTCTTCTTAAAGGATCTTTCCCTTTTTTATTCTCTTTTTTATCAAAATATTTTAAAAATATATGCTTAACTTTATCTAGTGTGTTAAAACCTTACAGGTTGTACTATTCTAATACATAAAATAATAAATTAAACATATATTTTAGAAATGCTTTCGACAACTAAAATAATAGGCAACATCATTCAAGAAGAATTTACAGAAAGATAAAGTCAAAAACATCAATTGCCTTATGAGATATTTTAAAAATGCAAATGCATCCCACTTCCATAGATTTAATATTGGAAAGAATGACTTCAGATCTGACTGAATAGTTTCTAAAGCAATAATCTAATCTATATATATTTTATTTATTTATTTATTTTATTTTATTTTTATTTTTATTTATTTATTTATTTTTATTTATATATTTATTTATTTATTTATTTTTAGAAAAATAATAAAAGTTTTTAGAAAAATACGCTTGCAAAAATTAAGTAATCGATAATGGAAGAATAATTTAATATCATACAGTTAAAAATAAACTTCTGTAACGCAATTTCAGCTTAGAATATGCGTTAAATTAATTTGAGTTTTAAGATTAAGGCCAATTAGTGTTGTTAGCTTTCAGAATTTCCATTTAAAATCTTTACAATGAAATACTAGAATTTGAAATAAATATAATTTAAACCTCGTTTTACTTTTAAAAATTGCATTATGAAAATTAGAAATTTTGTTACATTAATTAGACTGCCCCAAATTGGTTCGAAAATTTAATCTGTAAAAAAATCAAAGTTATCCAGGATATTAATATTTTTTGTTAAATTACATAGTAATTTAACTAATATTATTTGAAAAAAGCTTAATTGTATAAGTTATTTTCAAGTGAATAAAACGCATATTTTACATATAGAAAAGATTTTTAAAATGTTAGTAAAAACAAATAATGTTTAAGTTTTTAAATATATTGCAATAATTTCAAATTTACAAAACAGCCTCATATTACAAAGTTTAAAAACAATAAATAAAATTATTGTTTATTGATTAATTTTTAAATAGTTATTAAATATTTTGTCAATTTTAAATAACACAGATTAAAAAATAAAAATAACTAACTAAATAATATTTTGTGCATGTTTCAATTTGAACTAAGGGCAAAGCAGGCTTTGTCAACTAAATATTTGAAGAAAACGAATTGTTCTACTATCTGCCTCTTTATTTTGCAAGTATTGTTGAACTTCATTTGTCTTACAACTTCATGTGATGATGTTAAGTATGCGCTGTAAAAAAAGACAAATATTTCTTAATCTACAAATTTAATAAATAATTAGGAACACTGCACCATTAAAATGTCACTGCATATTTTTTTTGTGAAAAACAAATCACAATGTTACTATATGGTGTATCGGTACAATTCTATTTTTATTCCATTACTGTTATATTTCTGTAGATTAAGAAAAAATTGTCTTTTTTCAAAGTGTGAGAGGACTATGTTAATATTTTAAATTGTTAAAAGGACACACAATTCCTTTACTGTTTTTATGTCATAAGAGTATTTAAAAAAAAGACAAATATTACAAAGAAACGTTTTCTTTATTTTTACAAAATCATCCACACAGGTAACAAGCTCAGGAGGAAATGTTAATGCACTTATTTACAATAGGCAAACGAATAATTAATTACATGACACGAAAAGCTATAAATAATAATTCAAATGCAGGTTTTCACAATAAGGCAGTATCTTTATTATTATTATTATTCAGTTATCATGAATCATACATACCAAATAGTTTAAACAAGTTTCATTCTGCATTGTATTTAAGTTTAAAAAAATACTGAATTACATAGTTGGAAATATATTTTCATGATTTAAAAATTATTTCAAATGAGATTTAATACATTATTTTATGCATATGTACAAAAATATGTGAAAACACTTGTCAAAGTTGGGTGATATTATTTTAATAAAATAAAAAAAAATGTAGAAACATTTAAAATGTACCTAATGTTTCCTTATAATGTTATCTAAATTTCCTAAGGTTTTTCAAATTACGAAAATCTCAAAATAAGCTATTTTACGCCATATTTAGAAAAAGAATAATAATAAATATAAACATAAATAAATTTGTTAATTTGTTTTACTGTATTTGTCTTTTCAGATGAAATAAAATAACAATATAGATATTTCATAAATAGTTAATTAGAGAATTGAAAATAGACAATTTTATGTAAATAAGTTAACTTTTTATGTAAATTTCAAAAACTTTTTAAAGAAATGTATGATGCTAATCAAAACAAAAATATTCATAGTTATTATTTGGAAACCTAAATTATTTTTTTTTTTCAAGTCTGATCATCATATTTAGAAGAAAATAAGTTAATACTTTTTTTTTTTTTTTTTTTTTTTTTTTTGTCATTTAAGCATTTTTATTATGTTCTTTGTAATAAAGTTTTTTTTAAAAAATCAATCATTTGTTTTGACAAAAAAAAAAAAAAAAAAAAAAAAAAAAACTTAATAGACATAAAACATTTAAATAAAAATATTGTTTTCATTATTTTTATGTCACATTTAGATTTGAATAAATAGAAATTATTACACAGTTATTTTCGAAAATTATTAGGAAATTTTTTTCTGCGACTGATTTAATTGCACTTATACTAGGTTTTATTGCTAGGGAAAAAAAGCACCAAATGTGCTACGAGATTTTCCTTTCAAAATAAATATACACACTGAATGATTTGAAAAAAAAAAAATACTGCCTTATGTGAATAACATATTTTTTTTTTCAAGATATGCGATGTATTAAACAGTTCTACGATGTTTTTTGACTTGCAAAATAATTCTCTAAAGTGAAATTGGTAGCATCAGTTACTTAGTGATATTCTGAAATCTATTTTATTACGTGTTATAACGAAAAAAAAAAAACCTTAGCCATCTCAACATCAAAAAATATTTCTCTCCTTTCCAATCACAATCAAATCAGTTGAAACATTTAACAAAGTATATTCTTTATACGTATACAGTTACAAAATATAGAAGGATATTTTTGTTAAACTCATAAAATTTATCAACAAATTAAATATACCAACATGCGATACATAAGAAACAATTAAATAACATTAATGAAGATAAACAAGTATTTTTTATTAATAAAACAATTCATCAATGAATTTTTTATCGTACAAAAATGTACCATAAAATATTAAGTTTTTATTTGAAAGTATTAATAGTTTCATGCAAAAAAAGTTATAAAAATAACTTTGTAAATATTATTTTCTCTATTCAGTGTTTATTAACTTACTGTTTATCTGTATAAATATATAGAACTTTTTAAATCATGTAAGTCAAATTAATTAAGGTAACACCTTTTTTACTAAATTAATATTTTATCCTATTTCATGAAACAATAGCTTATGAAATGAAGGATCGAGATTTTTTACATTTGAATATATTTTTACAAACATTCTTGTTTCAAAATGTTATGTACGTACGTATTTCCATGAAAAATTTCAATAATCATAGAATCATTAAACTGTTTTAACTGAAAACAGCGAAAATCACAACCTTGCAATCAGTACCAGTCTCCTAACTTTCTTAAGTAAGAGCTTGTTAATTGAATATTTATTCAAAGGTATATAAAACATAAATATTATGTGCATGAATAAAGCAGCTCTGAAAATACAATCCATTGTACAGCACCTTAAATTAATTTTAACAGTAGCATAAAATAAATTTTTGCTATTATCTTACTTGAGCAAAGCTATTTGTTCCAATAATCGTTGTAATAATGAAATGAAAACTTTAGAAAAATACATGGCTTTAAGCTTTTAAAGTCTTGAAAATGACTATTTTACTAATGGGGCATGGGAGAGAGCAAAATATTTTGATTTTAGTCTCAGTTATCATTATGACAAATTATCTGCTATTCTGTGCAGTATATACAGTATGGGGATTATGGAAAAGTTCTTATTTAGCTATATTTTACAGTTCAACATCTAATGTTTAGCATCTACGTGAATACTGTATATTTTTGCATTTGTGTATATAATTTGGTGTTTATGTGTTTCAGTTATAATTTTGTGGTTTTAGAATACATAAGTATTATAAAAGAATCTTCAAATTATTAATTCTCCATGAATAAGTTTATATTCATCAGCATTTCAATTTATATATCGACGTATGCGCTGGAATATTCAGTAAAATTAAAAACGAGTAAAGAAAAATGTCATAAACAAGATTTTTTGCTTATGCGGGTTTGATATGAGCATGTCTATAGCTATTCAGTAGAACATTTATTAAATATATATATATAAAGCTTATTTTGGATTTCTTTTTTCTCTAAAACTAGTTTAATCAATTACAAAAATGAATTCATTTTCATTTCTTATATTATCCTGAGATAAATGACATAATGCGATTCTTTAATTAGATTATTCAATAAAGAAATTCAATTTTCGAATGCCTTCTTAATTAAATTCGTCAATAAATAACATAAAATTATATTATACCCTGTAATAATGTTATTTTGTGACTTTGCTGTTCACGAAATAAATAATTTATTTAATTCATCGAGAAACAAATTCTGTTTGATTAACACTGTAATCATTTCGGATTAAGTGATGTTTAAACTTGAAACTGAATATTAGCTCAGTTGCGGCCAATAACAATCCAATGCATAGCCCAATTCTCAAACAAATCTGACCATTGTATAATACGAATATGTTGGTCTGAAATTAGAAAAATTCTTTAAAATTGAAAATTCCAATTACGGAGAGAATAAGCTTTTAGTGAAAGTTATAAGTAGTTGAATTAAATTAAACCTAAATAAGAATGTCACTGTAATATTTTTATTATGATTAATACGCAGCAGATAATCCTTACTATCTTATTATTGCTAATATCATAAAGTTTGGTTTTTAATATGCTTTAATTTTATTAGTTGTTTATTGTATTTTTATTTTTTCCTAATTTTTTTTCACGAATTTATGGTTTATGATTTTTTTGTTTTAATGCTTATCTTACTTTAAGGATTTAAAATTATCTACTGTGCATAAAATAGGGTTCATTTAGCTTTCTTTGGGATTTTTAGTGCTCCCTAAATGCATTCAATACTAAAAATTCTTTATTCTAAACCTATACAAAAGAACATTTATACATACAGAAAATAACATGTGATTTTCATGTTTGTCTATAACACTAGGTTTTTATGTATTTTACAGTTAATTTTTTCAACAGTGAAACTATTTTTTATTTTTTCTATTGGCTATTGTTTTAAGAAAACGTGACTTTAAATACATACAAAAATAATTAATACCCTAAAACTAATTGATTACAAGTCTTTATTGAATACAAAAATACTCTGTCCTTAAAGTATAATAAGTTTAGCCTGAAAAACACAAAAAGTCTATTCTAATTAACTATAACGTAATTTTAATCATAGTTTATTTTATTAAATATTTTGATTTATGTAAAGCCATGTATTTTTTGACAATTTTCTTGCTAATGAGCAAATTATGAGCAAATTTTATGAGCCCAAATGCTAAAAAAAATGCATAATTAGCAGAAGCATTACCGATATCCTAAGTAATGAGCATGATGATTATGGAACATTTCATAGTTTAAAAGTGCACTTTACGTAGAAAAAACATAAATGTACACAAAGATTATATTCAGTGTTAACATAGATAAATCATTAGACGTAAGACAAATATTTTTTAAATAATGGTAAAAGGGAATGAAAATTTTTACAGTAATGTTTCAAATATAATAGAAAATGCAAAATAGTGATTCTTAATACGGAAAAAAATTAAATTGCATTTGTACTTTAGCCATATTACATCTAAATACAAAAAAGTTCTGAAATACTTACAATGCTACATCTTGCAAATAAAACTAACATATAACACTCATTTCTTTCTAATTGTCTAAGACTAATGCCATCTATCATATTGTATTATAAAAAAGAGGAATATATTGTACAAATCGTTATGAGAATTATTACAAATTACATCAAATTTACACTAAGATACAAATATATCTCGAACAAGACATACTTTCTGGCAATTCTTCATTTAGTTTCAGGTAAATAGGCTAAGCAGGACGGTGTTTACAAATTTGAATGAAAAACAGCATGCACGAATGTTTTGTTAATTACTTACAGCACTATTATATTAACACAAAATTAAAAAAAAAAAAAAAAGTGATGGAATACAGTATCGTTTCATGTTTACAATCTGTTTTTATAATTCAAATATTCTTTTATAATACTGGTGTAATATTGTCTATGTTTTAATTTTGTTCGTTCATGTGATTATTTTACTTTAATAAAATTTAATGCGCGCTTTTGAATAAATAAATAAATAAATATGCTAAAATTACAAAATTTTCATTAGAATTTTTAAAAATTATATAGCTTAAAAGGCTTTGAAAAAATATTTTTAAACTATATTTTTTTAATAAAAACTAAAATTTTAAAATTTTAAAATGTAAAAAGATTAAAAGACAAATGATAAATAATTATTTTAAAGAAATTATAATTTTTGATACTGCTACTGAGTTAAAGTAACTTTAACGAGCTATAGATTTTTCTGTCTATAAGATTTTTAAAAAATTAAACACATTTTTTTACTTAATGAATAACTTTTAAATTTCTGAAGCAATTTTATTGCAAAAATATTACATTATTACAGATATCACTTTTCCATTGTACTTTTATGTAATTCCTATTCAAGATTACGCAGCATATCTTTAAAATTACATGTCGTGGTTTGAAAACATTTAAAGTTGTGTGATATCTTATCAGTTAATTGTGTGCATCTTTGATCCTTTTGTACATATATCTGTTTTATTTGACAAAGCAAAGGAATTGATGGATGATAATAAAATACGGCAAAAGATTAAACGATACAGCTATTTTTAAATAAACAAAGCCTTCTTTTTAAACTAAAAGAGATAGATTAAAGACTTGAATGATTGATATCTTGCGTTAAACTATGTGGATATTTTATATAGATATCTGCTTTGACAGAGAAAGGGAATTCAAAGATGATAATAAAACATTATAAATGATTAAGTAATAAAACCTTTTTTAAATAAATAAAGCTTTTCTTTTAAACGTAAAAAAATGCATTTTAAAAGCTTAAATGATTTATATCGAAATTTGTGGATTATTTTTTGTCAAATAAGAACATTATACTTTATGGAGTTAGAATATGTGCTATGCATCAGCAGTGCAACAAATGAAACTAATATTTGATGTTTTGGAAATTGAAAAGTTAGTAGAATGAATAATAATAAAAATTGTTACAAATATGCTATTCATTTTTAATTATAAAAATTGAAAAATCAAGACATTATACTTTATGGAGTTAGAATATGTGCTATGCATCAGCAGTGCAACAAATGAAACTAATATTTGATGCTTTGGAAATTGAAAAGTTAGTAGAATGAATAATAATAAAAATTGTTACAAATATGTTATTAATTTTTAATTATAAAAATTGAAAAATACTTATTTAGAATGTGGCTAACTTTAAATATATTTTAAAAATAGCTTGAATGTTTAAAGTAGTGTTAGTAATAATAGTGAAATCAATTATAAAAACTCTAAAAGATGCGCTAATCTTTGTTATTATTTTAAAGTATATAATTGTAAAGCCTTTATTTTTTTTAAATACGAATACTTTTGAAAATATCTTCTTGCAGTTTACTTTCTGGTGAATTGACTACATTATTACGATGGGAATAGTGATAATAATCACAATTGTGAAAACATTAATAATAAAATTATGATTGTGAAATGAATATAACGTACACTAGCGATATAAATGTCCTCAATTTCAACAGCTCCACATACATAGTCCTTGGAATCACGAACTTTTTACAGATTTTCAAATGAAAATGAACACATACAGGTATTGAACCTTTCTCTTCTCACTGTTCCTTTCTTTTTGCTTTAATACTTACATAATTGTGGTAGAAAATTGTAACAAACAGTCGATTTATACAGTTCTGTCTAGAAACACGTCTCATAGATAAAGTCCTTCTAGGTACTAGAAGTAAAACAGTTATTCTGGAGCTATTCGCCAGAATTATAAAAATTTATATGATTGCCTAGATTCTTCTTTCACTGTGGACTGTCATAAATGTGAGATTCCCTATTTTCCTGCTGCTGTTGTTGCTTCTGCTTTTTTAGTGTCCCTGGATTTGGCAGTGGTCGATCCTTCATATTCTGAAAGAAAACATATCTTTTTTTTTTTTACTGGTTTATTGTTGATGTGAATATCAGTATCATTTATGTGATAAAACAGATTATGTTCAACGGCAAAAACAATTTATTTATTATCAAATAAATCATCAAATACAACAAGAAAACTATAGCTTTTGCCAAACTATTTAAAAAAGAACATTTTCAGATGATATTAAAAATAATAGACTTATTAATTCATCAAAATTGTATTTGCTACAGAATACGAATTAACAGAGATCTTTTTACGCAGTGAGAACATATGCAATGAATCAGTCTCTATAGAGTTATCTAAAATTTGGATGGAGGTGCTCTTCAGAATAAGAAACAATAGTAAAAAATATTTCACGCTCAGAAATATCCATTTTATTATTGCAATTGGAGAGGAAATTATTATACGTGAGATCCTGTAATTTTTGTTTACCAGCTTTCAATAAAAAAGTTTTTGCAAAAATATTTGTATCATTATTAATCTTGAGAATGTGGCAGTCTAAGCGATGAAACATGATGATTTGAATAAATGTATTCATTTGCCTTGTAATTGTATTTTTATCATTTATTGCAAGTATTAACTTAGTTTGATATTTAATATACTCAAAAATACATCGTCGTGTAAAAACAACAGTCCATCTATCAGTCTCTATTGTGGCGGTCATAATTACTGAAGATAATAAAAAATTGCTTTCTGCTCTTGGAAATAATTCAATAAATTTGAAATTTGAATTGGTATAGTTTTATGTTTAAACTTCTTTCACCTTCTCAGTCTCAACCCTTCTAAACTTCAAATTATATTAATCTTTATTTCTCAATTTTGAATACTTTCCCTTTTATTGAGTTCTTTTTTTATTTGAATTGATTCACGGCAACAACACGATATAGTATTCAATAGAATAAATATTAATTGGTCAACTTTTATTTTCAGAAAGATATTATGCAACAAATTAACACCTTGTATTAATACATCCTTTCTAATTGCTACAAAGATGTACGAATAAGATTTTAAAAACAGTAAAATAGTTTTATTTAACTGTTGAAATTTTTGAACTCTTTGCCGAGTCATTTTAAAAAACAAATAAAAAAATATTTTCTAAAATTGCACGGTTTGTGATGCATTGAACTGAAACTTCATCATTCAATACACTATAGACCTTGCAGCTTTCGAATATCATTTTTATTTGTTTTGAAAATGACACGGTGAAGATTTAAAACATGTCAGCAGTTAAATAAAACTGTTTTACAGTTTTTAAAATTTTATTCTTACATTTTTTTATTAATTAAAAAGAATGCAAAAAAAATGTTAAAATGTCTGAGCTTGTGCTCAGAAAGTTCATAGTATTGTTTTTTCTATTCTGAATTAATATGTAAAGAATTAAGTTTTTTTCTTTCTTTTATCCAGTATCAGTATACAGTATTGAAAATTTAAACATATGATAAATGACTGAAGATAGTTTTTCGTTAATGCATATAAATTGTTAGTACACGAATAACTTTTAACCGACACTAAATTATAGAATCAATATATCATTGCACATTTCTACTAAGATATTATTATTACTTTTTTTATATAATTTATTATAATAAATTATATAAACTTTCTAAATTATTTTCTAGTATTTTAAGTGATGTTTTCAGAAACACTGATAGACATAAAAATCTTACTTGTAAAAAAAAAAAAAAAAAAAAAAAAAAAAAAAAAAAAAAAAAATGTTGATTTTATGATTTTAATGTTTGTACATTTAAGTAATTGAAAATATGCAGTCCAATTATTCTGTTAAAAATATTAATTTGATGCCAGAACTGCTTGTAAAATTAAGATTAAATAGTTTTCATGATAGGTTTTAAAAGGACTTTATACATGTGTTAATTAAAACAGTGAAAATACCTTCTTTGTGGGTTTTTTTTTAATTGTCTAACATTTTAAAGGAATATAACAATCTTTTAATATATACAATACTTTTTATCATTATAAAATTACCTTTCTTGAAAATGGTACGTTATATTCATTTTGGATGCCATGTTTAGATTTAGAATTGTTAAGCCTATGTATTTCACACATTTGTTAGCAGAGGGGGGAGGGGGGAGGATTCAAAATTAATGCAATTACAGTTTAAACATTTTTTAAAGAGTAGTAATAGCAAATCTGACAGAGTATGGCCGTAATTTGAAGGATTATTTTTATTTTTATTTTTGTGAAATTAACGTTTTTTGATTAGAATATTTCAGTAATTTTTTTATTTATATTCACAAAGTTTCGGTGAAAAATGGACAAAAACACTGTTTCTGACACGAAAAAGCGCTTGCAATACAGCAGCTAGAACCTATGTGATTTTACGAAAACGCAACTTAAATTAGAGAATTTCACGCCGTTTTTACATTAGATTGGTGAGGTTTCATTGTTTCAAGGTAACATTGTTTGTTGTAATGAGTTTAAACCTGAATTACCAGTTGTAATCAACGGGAAAATGCATATTGACTCGTGTAGTTTTTTTAGAGTGCAATTACACAGGTTTTTTTTTTTTTTTACTAATTTATTAAAAAAGATTTATTTTTTGCTAAAGTAACTTGTTCCACCACTTTTTTTAAAGCGATGTGTATAAAATTACACTAGTTATCTAAATTTACATGGAATTATTGTATATACATGAATTTTTTGTCAATAAAATAATAAATGCGTGATATATTTAATTTAAATTATCATTTTGTAATTTTTTTTACAAACAATAGCATAAGTTAACTACATTTTTTTATTATTAAACTTATGGCTCTAGTCTTCCATAAGTTAATTCCTACTCAGAAAAAAACATTTTTAAAGTAAAAGGAGTTGATTTTGATCACTAGCATCGGAGTTCCGTAACGAGAGTAATCTATGATTTCCACTCCCACGGATATGATCTCAGATTTTTTACGCTGCATTGTAGCCAGCTGTTTGAGACACAAAACTACAAAAAAAAAAAAGAAACTTAACCTGTAACTTTAAACATGTTTGCTCTTGGAAGGTGATCTTATCATGCATTTTCTTTTCTTGCCAAAATGCAACGCGTTTGTTGGAAATCTGTTAATACTGTAAACATGCATTGTTTACAAGTTTGACTGTATTTGGCACCCATTTAATTAGATTTAAACGCTTTTAACGATCCACAATTCCGATCCACAATTAAAAGTTTTCAGGATTAAATTGAAGTTATTTTTGCTAAGCAAAATTAATAGAATATATCGCTGAACCTCATTTAAACAATTTCACTGTAGGAAATTCATTATAATATGTGTGATTTAATTTTTACATAAATAGAGCATTGAAGATGTGCATTAATAATGTAATAAAATAAAATAATTTCTAGCATAAACATTATAAAAATAAGTTGTTTGTATTATTTTATAATCTAAATACTGTAAAATTTGCTATGGCAAAAGTAAATAAATAGAAAATATGAATGTTTTAAGTTTTTTAGTTTAGAAACATTTTACTGAATATACAAAGATTTGTTGGGACTGTTAGTTTACCTGTGGCAAGAATAATTTCATTTCTTGATTTGGATCATCATTCAATCCTCCATTAGAAATGTCATCTCCCATTGGTACTGTGGCATATGGTGTTGGGAAATGAATTAAGGCAGGATCATGATAAGCTGGCAAAGATCTCGTTTTATCTATGTCCACGTACCGCTGTGTAGCTGCCGCAGCATATATGAAACGCTTATCTTCCTGTATAGCTGAAAAAGAAGAATAATACGTTTTACAAATCAACAAATTACACCATTTCTCTGTATCATAAATGGAATCATATAGCATCATCTTTTTTAATTCTTTGTATATGTGTATTATTATTATTATTTTTAATTTTATTTAACTTTATTTCCCTTTCCATTTTACATACTTTAAGTGTTGTTTAATGTGGATTATCCAAAATGTTGATCTCAATATGAATTTGTTTATAAAATATAGAT
Organism: Maratus speculifer; assembly: GCA_964019185.1. NCBI lineage: Eukaryota > Metazoa > Arthropoda > Arachnida > Araneae > Salticidae > Maratus > Maratus speculifer. The sequence continues at coordinate 398,025,086 of OZ025294.1, read as the reverse complement.
TAACTGATATCTGATATTTTTTAAATTATATTTTATACATGCATATTATACACATGTATAGAGAGAGGATGATATAGGTATATATGCATTGTTTTAATATGCAGATTAATTTAAGGGCTATATTTGTATGCTTCCCTTTTTCAAATAAATATTTTTAAATATAAAAATAAAATTCAAATTCCTTTATTATAAATATAGATACATATGGAACAATTTATTTTCTCTGTGTAAAAGGTTGTTATAATTTTGCATTCAAAATATTAAACTTTATACTCACTTTTTTTAATCAAAACACAAGATCTAAGGAATCGAATATTCAACTTCATTATACTATTGACAAAATACGTGAATTACCAGTCCACGTACACTAGCAAAATATATATTATATATGAAATTTGCCTTTTGAATAAGATTAAAATGATATAACATATCACATATGTCGAATCCTTTAATTCACCTTATTTATACATAGAACCAAAATAAAATACTCAGATTACTTAAAGGTGTTTTTTATTAACAAAACCTAGTACTTTCGAGCATGTCATGCTCATCATCAGTGTTAAAACAACAAAAGAGTAGAAGTCGAAAGCTGATTCCACTTCGTATAAAAGAACTCAGCCTTCGACTTCTACTCTTTTGTTGTTTTAACCCTGATGATGAGCATGACATGCTCGAAAGTACTAGGTTTTGTTAATAAAAAACACCTTTAAGTAATCTGAGTATTTTATTTTGGTTTTGTCTTTTGAAATATCATTACATTGCTACTCAGTACTTCGTTGATTATTCGTAGTTTAATAAACCTATATTCTACGTCATTCTATCCCAGATCGTTTCAAAATATAATGTATATTTACAAGAAGATTTTAGATACTCTTAAGGAGACTCGGGAACCTTTGAAGACATTTTATGATATTTATCTAAAATATATTTACTTTTCAGATGCACATATCATTATTATTAACACTATAAAAAACTGATTTTGATAAAGGAAAAAAATAATTTTGTGAATAAAAATTAAAAATTATTTTTTTTTTTTTATTTAAAGACTGTTAAAGTTTTTTTAACCTGATACATTGCTATGTTTAAAACATTGAAACTTCAACAAATATTTGTCAAATCACTCTATTATCTTTGTATACTCAGTATAGTGTGCTTGATAAAATTAAGGATTAAATTTGAAATCAAGGAATTAGTTTATTAAGGGAGGGGGGAGAAACATATGCAAATGTAGGCAAAAATTTCAGAAAAAAAACATGATTTCTTTAATGTTTCGATTTTTATTTATTTTCATTATATTGTAAAATCCACCCGTAATTTAATCAATTACACTCTATTGAAGATACAAAAAGATAATAATGGAGAAATCTGATAAATATTTATAGACGTTTTAGTTATTTACACACAGAAATGTATCAAAAAACAGCAAAATTTAAAATTATTTAAATTTAAGAGACAAAGTTAAATTCTCAGTTTTTACAAACAAAAGTATTTTTTCTTGGCAGTCTGTTTTTCTAAGTATTAGCTGTAATAATATGTGTATATAATAAGTACATTTACATCATTAAAATAGTTCTTGAACGGGTCCCTTCAAAAAATACCCGTGGATTTTATAGAAGAAATCCCGTCAGCAATTGTACCAGTTTTTCCCCCAGTATCCCGTTGGGTCGATGCAGATTTGATACAAACTTTTTGTATATGAAATGCAATTTCGCTGTGGTACAGAGAGGATAATTGAATAGGATAGTTGAAATAGAATTTATATTATAAACAGAAATCCAGATTTTTATAGAAAAAACAATTCTGTAAAATAGGAAAAGAATGTCCAAGAAAGAAATAGAAACTTTTGGTGCTACATGCGAGAAATCTAAATATCATTAGAAGAGAAAATGAGATCACTTTCATTTATCTTATTATTTTTTCATTTATCTTATCTGGTTTTATCAGATTTCTTTGCAAATTCAAAGGCGAAAACATTACGATTTTAAATATTTCGGCCATAGGGCGACAATGACGTCTGATGAACAATAGTCTATACTTTATATGAAATGTAGCTAGTCTACTAAAAATACTGTAGCTGCAAAAACAGATTTTTCAATGTGTCTTCTTTAAACTTTATAACGAATTATTATTTTTCTTTATCCATAACTAAATTTATAAACTCTCAAAAATAAAAATCCCTCAGACAAGTACCAAAAGAACTATTACTCTATAGAACTAGTCTCATTAAAGAGGTGTTCTACTTATTTTAAAAAGGGCGTCTAGAAAAAAACAAATGTGTAAAGCTTTATTTTAACATGTAAAATTATAATATACAACTAACCGTTTGAAACTTTTTTAGAACTATTGATGATTAAAATTTATGATATTAACTGATAAATGCTAAGTAAAATATTAAAGGAAGCAATTATTTTTGTATGTATGTAATCAATGAGTGTGGATTAAAAATTAATTTTAAATCTTCGTTATACTTTATAAGCTTATAATCATAGATTTTGTTAAAGGGTTAACCAGTCATATACCTTAAATTCTTATACGTATAAATTAATAAATGATTTTATTAATATTATTTACTAACTTTCTCAATACTATTTAAAATTGGTATTAATATTGTTATTATTGCTTCTTTCAGGAAAATTAATAAAATCACTTTCAATGATCCATAAAGAAAATTTGGAATCTGTAAACTCAGTAGTATACTTTTAGTATTATAAAGAAAAAACATTTTCAATTTATATGCACGGCTCAAAAAATATTTTTAATTATTTTTATTCATTTTTAATTGGTATTTCTTCCTACGAAATATGCATAATAAATCTATCATTAAAAAGATTACGTGAAAAGCAAATTTCTTAGTGATTTCAACAACAGATTGTGGATATATAAGATTACCTCTTTCCAGATTTCTCCTGGATTTTGCTTTAAGTACCCATATACATACAGCTACGATGACAACTGTAACAGCTAGAGCAGAAGCTGCTATTGGTATGATTAGTGTCATATCAACCATCATTTGTTGTTCCTTTATTCCAGCTAGTAGTACGACATTATCGTTACCTGCTAAGAAAAATAATTAAAGTAAAATCCTTATGTTTAACACCAAAAATAATCAGTAAAAGTAAAAAAAAAAAAAAAAAAAATGCACAGTGTGTTTTACACATTTTCCATTTTGTTATAAAAATGCATAAGAAAGTAATATGAAGTAAACAAAAACTTTTATCAAATGTCTAATAACATTTTTTGATTATTAAAATGCAAATGCAAATATATTAGTTTTATTACAAATAAAATTATTGAAAAAGTGACAACATTGGTGGAAAATTAGCACAAGAGGTGTAGTTTATTGACACCGTAAATTTAAGTTTTATTTTATTTTATTTTATTTTATTTTTTTTGTTTATCTAACGACTAAATTTTGAATTTTTATTAAACTAAAGAATACAATAAAAAATTAGTGGTGTCAGTAGGCTCCATCATTGTGCTAATTTTCTACTACTGCTGAAAAACAAACAAAAAAAATAATAATTAGTGATTAAAAAAATTGTTTATTGAATTAGCAAAAGTTTACACTGTCTGAATAATCTTGTAATAATACTATATATATATTAATCCTATTTGTTCATTTACTGCATTTAGTCAAATAAAAATCTAAAAATATTTCTATACAAATATTAATTTCTATATAATTTCTGTACATTTCTATACAAATTTAAATTTCTATACCGCTATAAATGAAAATATAGATGGTAATAGTGTAGAATCAATGGAACCTATTTCATAATAACCATCTGAGCTATTAAAATTATGAGGCGTCACCTTTCTCCTCTAAGAATTCTCTTCTTAAAAATATGTACGTATGAATAATGATGTCATATTTTACAAAAAAAATTTCTTAGAGTATCATTTTTAGTATTATTTTAAGTATTCTGAATGTACTAGAAAAACAAGTAGTTTGAATATCTGATACTTTTTTTAATGATAATGATGATGATGATGATGATGATGATAATAATAATAATACACATAGTAAATTTTTAATATTCTTGTCTATTTGCCATTTTTGGGATCTTAGAGCATTTTCCTGTCATTCTTTACTTTTGAATACTTTTGATTTAATTTAATAAGAAATGTGCTTCATCAGAAAATTTTGTAATTACCATATGTTTTAGCCGTGACTACATCACTTGGATCCCCTTCGCCATAATCGCTATTTGCAGTTACATACATCTGATAAAAAGCTCCACTTTGAAGCCCTGTAAGGGTATACGAGTTTTCATTAGCTGACGTCACTGCTACACGTTGCCAACTCTCACCCTTTTTCCGGTAATGGATAGCATGTCCTAAAAAGATAAATTTCCTTTTTAAAAGAAGAAAACAATAAAAATTTAAACTTTCTGAATTTTCATCCAATGTGTGTGGTATTTTTAACATGGATCAAAATTCAAAAGAGAGAAATCATTTTATAGAAAACGTACTTGTATAATAATCTAATATTTTCAAAAATAATAAGCTTTTAATCAAACCTGATATGGCAGATTTTGTATCAGATGATCTCCATTGTATCTTAATCGAATTTTCTGTTGTTGCCACTACAAACACAATAGGCGCCATAGGCAGATCTATAAAATATAACAACTTCCTTTTAGAATATGATACAAAAAAAAAAAATCTACAGTTCTTTTTACTGTATTAATATCCGTTTACATGTTGTACAAATGTCTAATGTAAGAAAAAGAAAAAAATGCTTAAAATATATCCTAAACTCAAATTTAAAATTTATAGATAATTCAAAAAACATAACTACGTTTAATTTAATCTATGCCAGTATTCAAGCAAATACTACTTTAAAAGTAAAAATTTGAAATTTTGTATATACAATTTTAGCCAAAAATTGTAAATAATGAATTATAAGTTGTTAAATTTATAATCTTTAATCCAATAAAGAAGTAATAAATAAATTAATAAATAAACAATAAATTGAAATAGAGATTTTTTTAAGTAGCATGTACATATGTTTTGGAAATTAATAAATAAGTACGTTAAACATATTTAATAATAAATGCGCAAAACTATAAGTTAAGCATGGGCATTTAACCATTAAAATATATCACAAACTTATTACTTTTTTTTTTTTTTTTTTTTTTTTAAGGAAGCTTGACACACTGAACATTAATATACAAAAATTCGTGTTTAGTAAACATGACATTTAGTGTATGTTCAACAAAACATATTTCTAGAACTTATGTTGTTTGTATAAGAATTTGTTCTATATTGTTTCTTTTTTTCTGATCTGAAGCTTTCTTTGCTTTTTTCTTTGCTTCTTTCTGAAGCTTTCTTTTTCAGCTATTTTTTTGAAGTCACAATAATAAATTACTTTAAAAAAGATATACTTAAACAATTCTTAAATCTATCGGTTCGAGTAGTTTTGCTTTAGAGAATTCACTATGTTTTCGATTCCATCAATAAAACAAAATTTTATAAGTATAAACTTTTAATTAAGAGTTTTTACAGTTCAGAAAAAAATTTGATTTCGTCTCACAATACTGTCGCAAGTTCTTTTTTTTTGGAAAATTTGAAATAAATAAAAAACAGAGAAACAAACAGGAATTCGATATTAAGATTGAAAAGAAAGCTTGAAAGATTTAATTATAATTTTATCTTCAAATTTCTGTTAAGAAAAATTTTTTTATCACTGATCTAAAGTTTTTATCAATTAAAAAGCAGCATTATTTAATCGAAAATATCATTATTTATTTTTGAAAATATTATTTGAAAATTTAAAAAATAATATTTGATTGAAGCTTACTTCATTGCATTCCTTTTCTTAAAATGCATACAATTTGAAACCAAACCGAATTAAAGCACTTTGAGACCGTAAAGAAAGCGCTTTTTTATTAAGGGGGGGATATCCTTTATTACTACAAAAAAAACTTAAACTACTTACTTTGCCAAAGGTGAAGTTTTCACAAAGATTTGTACAAAAGCTTTAAGCTTTTTATCCTTTAAAAAAATTAAGTTTTTAAATGCTGTAAATTTTAAAACCACGATTTCGAATTAAAATTCTGAATTGAGTTCTGACATTCACAATATTTTACTCAAGATTTTTAATTTGAATTGAGTAAACTTATGTAAATTGAGCATTGCATTTGTTAGTTACTTATGCAAATAAAAGTACAGCATAAGTTGGTCCTTCATACTGTAATACTTTGCGTGAACGAATGAACAAAGTATTTTGTCTTTGTATTTTTAGAAAAATATAAATTTTTGATTGTAACTTTAGAATTGTTTCCTATATCACCCAAATTTTGGAGGGCATACGTACATTGCCTGTTATGCTTAAGATTTTAGGTACTTTTCAAGAATATTCGATATGAAACATAATTAAAAATTAGATTACATTAAAACCTGTAAAAAAAAATACTGTGAGTACTTACCACCACCTAAAGTTCTGACAATTACGTCTTGTGATGGTGGTCCACTCCCTGCAGAATTGAATGCTTTTACTATGATACTGTACTCTGTATCTTTTCTCAGACTGGTAATTATGTGTTCTTGAATTCCACCAGGGACGTAATCAACAGTCTTGAAGGAATAAGGATGGCTAGAATCCAAATTTATCTTGTAGCCGACATAATATCCTTTCAATTTCCCATTCCACTCGCTTTTTGGAGGTGGCTGTTAAAAGAAAGGGTTTTTTACATTTTAAAATAGAGTAAAAATCAATTCAATTGTACAAATAAAAACAATGTGATTATCTCACTTCTTGAATATAATATTCTAATTTTTAATATGTGTAGGCGTATTACAAAGTGCATTAAAAAAATGTAACATGTAAGAAAATGTGAGAAATTTGGTATTTCTTTTATTTTCTACGAATAACTTTTATATTATTTACATTCACTACTAATTTTTTTGTCAAATTTGTTTATGAATATTAAAAATCCATGCATGCCGTTTATTGATAAATATACATTTTTTAATTCAAGAATTTTATCAGCATCACCCGGAATTATTTCATTTGTTTCTTAAAACCATAAGAAATATACTCTTAAAAATATATTTATTGTTTATCAAAAGATAATTGCAAATGAAAAATACATATATATTTATAATTGATATAGCATGACTATAGAAATGATTTCATTTATAAGTATTTATGGTTAAAATATACGAAAAAGAAATCCATGCACTGTTTTACATACATTATCCCTACAATGTTTTATTAATTGAATTTAAGTACTCTTTCCTTAGTTTTCTTAATATTTATTTGTGTTCTAGAACATTTATAAAGTTACAATAAATGTATTCTCATCTTTTAGATTAAACGTTGATGTAACTTTATGGACAATAATTTATAACTTGATACATTATATTATACATGCGTTTTTTAAGAAACAAATATTTCTTGGTTTTCGTACTGAATTTTCAACAGTACCAATTTAAAAACGTGTTAGATCATGTAATACATGAGAATTCCCAAAAATTACAAAATCTTCACTTACATTTGTAATTTTTAATAGCTTAATGAAAAAATAAATAAGTTATTAAAAAATCTCATTCTCAAAATATCTTTTATTTTTATGCTTATAAAATAATTTTTCCTAAATTGAAAACAATACTATTCATGACAAGGAATTTATAGTATAATTTCTTTCTCACCTTCCATGTCACAAGAAGAGAAGCTGCACCTTTTACATCAACGTTAACATCCATTGGTGCTCCTGATGGTTCTATATGGAAGAGAAACGTTTCTTTTAAATTTATATAATACTTCTTACTTATATATGCAGATAATCAATAATTACTTACATATATTTATTTCACAATAAATTCAATCAATAAATAATAACTATTTTAAAATTTTAGATTATGCTGTCTTTCCACGAGAAAATGCTAAATTATTATACAGAGTTATTACAAATGAGTCATCAGGTTTTGACACGTTACTACGTGCGAAGTAGGAAATGTATAGGTTTCCATGGCAACTCAAACGAGAGGGCATTAACTATACTTTTGCGCTGCGTATGTGTCAGGTGTGTCTGATTGCCATGGTTGCTGCGCGAACGTCATTATGAAAATGGCGATTGGACAGCAGAAAGCGTTTTGTGTACTAGTATTTTCAAAGTGTGAATCACTTATAATCGTTCTGAAAGCATTCCGAAAGGCATATCAATGCAACGCAACAAAACATTCTGCGCTGGTACCGACAGTTTAAAGAAAACGGTTGTTTATATAAAGGCAAAAGTTCCGGCAGGCCAAGCGTTACTGAAGAAACAGTGAATCGGGTTAAAGAAAGTTTTTATCCGTTGTCCCAAAAAATGAACTGACGACGAATTGAAATTGAAATAATGCATTCGCGACCATGGACGTCAATCTTGTATACTTTCGCTTTATTTTCATGTGTAACTCATTGTTGTAACCCAATTATGTTCCGAAATAAACGCTTCGGAAACCCGGTGATTCTTTTGTAATAACCCTGTATAAAAAAAATTTCATGAGTTCAATTATTTTTTACTCTTTGTCAGTAAATATACTGTGTATGCTTTAATGCTTCAATTATATACCTAAGAAACACTTTTTTGGTACTTTTATTAACATAAATAGAACAATCTTATAGCTATTATTTGTTTTAAGAAAAAACAAATAACATAACCGGAAAAAAGTATGTAAAATTGTGAGAAAATATTTGCATATTGTTTAAATCTTTCAGTGGTAGCTTATATGGGGGAACAATGATTTTATCCCGACTTATCTCGGAAAAAAACATATTAAAAATTTTCACAACTCAATTCATGTTTAAGAGGAAGAAGAATTTATATTATTTATTTAACTCATTATATGTAATAATTACAACATAATCTCACATTATTTTTGACAAAAAAACAAAAAATTCATCGTTTTTTAAAGAAAAAAATGAAATATTTAAGTACAAAAGGATGTAAACAATATTTAAGATTCTATCAATAAAACAATGAATTTTGTAAAAGTATAGCTAGAGAGCATATATTTTAAAATAATAGTTTTAAGAAAATTCTGTCAGTATATCTTGAAGAAAAATGATGTAAAATTTTGTATTTTATACATTATTTTAATATTTCCTGACCTGAATTCTTTGATGTCCGATAAGAAAATTAATTAATAATAATCAATTAAATTTCTGTGTTGAATGATGATTTGAAATATAACAAAGATGCTTATAAAATGGAAATAATTGAATTTTTATCATTTGGAGTTACACTCTAATAAACAAATAACATTTTAAAAATCCGAATACATTAAGATAATTCTGATAATTATAATTAAAAATCATAGAAGTCAATTAATTAGATCTTTGAATGATTAATTTAGGAGAGTAATTTTATTTTTAACAATCATAAAAATATATTTTTTTAAGTTTTATTATTTATTGAAAAATTTCTATTGAAAGTTATTTCTCAATAAGGATGTTATAATCGTGCTTATATAAAGAAATAAATACAGATAAATGCACAAGATCTGAAATGTTTGTCTAATAAAATGAGCAATGTGTTATTATTAGTTAAATTTTATGGTGCAACTGTCCTATATATATTTATGAAATGTTTGTTTTTGAAAAGGGGACGATTTTCCTTGAAACTTATAAAGCATTACTTTCACATTTAATTTTAATAAATCTATTTGTTTCCAATAAAAGATGATATTTTCGAACCTTCTACTTTGCAAATGATTTATGTTTATCATCAACTGTCTTTTTCCTCATATTGAAGTAATTTTCTTTTTGTGTTAAGCATCAAATTGCCAGTTTATTAATAGAAAGCAAAGAATTAAATCTTAATTGAAAGGAGTACAGGAAATAAGGTTCATTTTTATTCCTTCCCTGTTTCATTGATAAGATCAAAACTTACACAATTTTTTCTAGATTGTTTTGGCTGTTTTAATTTATTTTAGCGTCTGTATTTACCATGGTAGATTTTTTTATGTAAATGTGTGCATTAAAAAGTGAAGATAATTTCCTTATTTTTTACGCTTCTTACTTTTACTATCATCCTTGTTAGTCTTATTTCTTTGTCAGTGATATAAATCGTTTTTACAAAATTTAATAAAAGATATTATTATTATAAATAGAAATCAGTATGATGCAGTTTTTTTAAGGCGATGAGAGATTTTAACATAGTAATTATATTAAATTTATATTTGAATGAAATTGGATATGGAATTTCCTGTTGCTTTTAGATTATGGTATTAAAAATGCTATAAAATATCAAAATAAATCTTTTTATCATATCTCAAAATAAAAGTAGGAATATTCATAAAATTAGGTCGCTTAACCAATTTCTACTACTTAAAATATAGTAAAAAGTATTTTCATAAAAAGACTAGGAACACAAAATGATCAGATACATTGGATATAGTAAATTTAACTCCATTAACAAAGTTTTTAAAATTAATAAGTTCTGGAATTTTATTTTTTGTATTAGATGTAATTAAAAAAAATACAACAAAATACATTTCAATAATTTATATATGTTTTTAATATAACTTGCAAGAATACGAAAAATATGCTTTAAAATATATATTTTAACTATTTTGTACAAGAAGAATTTAAACGAATATTTGCAGCTACCTTCCTCTCCCGTCGTGAATGATACTGTGTCCGACGGTTCTCCTCTTCCTACTGTATTTTCTGCTATTATAGCCAGTCCATAATTTACTCCGGGGTGCAAATCTTTAATTAAAGCTGAGGTCTGAGCACTTGTCACTACTTTTTCTTCCAATCGATGCCTTCCTCCTGATGCTGTTAAAAAAATACAATGATTGTAAGACGTGAGTTAGTGTGTTGATCATAAAAGCAATATTTTAATGCACGAATATGCGAGTAACAGAGGGAAAATTATACTTATTCTGGAAGTCGAAAAACACACTTATGATCTCTCACTACCCCCATCCCCACATACATAATTTAGTGAAATATTGAATTATCTACCGTAAAAAATAAATATTTAATTGATGAACAGATAAAAGTAATTCCTCTTCTAACAATCTTTTTTTAATTTATGTCATTAATGTTTTGTTAATTAACAGGTATGAAATTTTATTTGAAAACAAGGAGTGGAAGCTTTTAATGAAGTTTGAGAGATGTCTCTTTATAATATTTTTATAATTGGCATATGATTCAAGAACTGATTATTCATCATCGAGATTATCATTCATTCGAGAAAACTAGTCCAGAATACCCTTTTATGAGATAAAAGGGCATTCTGGATTAGAAATAACACTTTAAATGATTGGCACATTTGTTTCTTCAGGTGATTGACTCAAACTTTAATTATCAGAGTTGTATTTTCCTCTATATAAAAAGAAATACATATCATCACATCAGAGAGATCTATAAAATTTAAACTGCACAACGAATCATCTACACCGGAAATTATTTTATGTACTATATGAATTAATGTCATAGTATGTAACCCATTGTTATCACAACAAAGATACTTAAAGATAAGATCAGCATTATCTAGTTAATAGATGATTAGTTAAATATCCAGTTACCATACAAAAATTTGCAATATCTTTTCCAAAACAAAGAGATTAAAAATCCTTTTAAACAAGCACAGATTTACCAAAAATTTTTAAAAAATTTCAAATATTTAATAATCAAATGTGAAAGCATTGTTTCTTCAAATTCTACTCTGAAATTCAAATAATTTAATTGTTAGTTGAATGTCTTGACAATCAAATTAAAATAGCTTATAGAAAACTTTTTTCTAAAATTATTTTACAACACTATAATGATATTTTATTTAAATGCTGCAATTTATATTATTATTTTACTTACAACATACCATACACAAATCATATATATCATTTTGGTTATTCTTGATGTTAGAAAATATATGTTACGTTGTCCCTAATAAATATTAAATTCTAAATGCAACTTTATTAATTAAATTTATATTTACGCCTGAAAAGTTATTATACATTTCATGTAGTTAATTTTCTTTTTGTGAAATATTCAGTAATTTATTCAAAACAACGTAACTAAATTATTTGAAATTTTTTTCCCTATATTTTGTTCTATGAATAGTTTATTTGTAATTTTAATATATGGAATTACAATAATTAGATATTAAGCTTAATATCGTTATTGCAGAAGCTTTTGAAAATGTAAACAAATTATTCATTATATAAAAAAAAAAATTCCACTGTTCTTTTTTTTTTAATTCTATAAACTATCTCACTATCAATGATATTAACTGAAATACACAAAATATGTTTTAGATATCCGGTCTTTCATCTTTTCGACTGGACTTTTTAAAATGCGGTTTTATAATTCTTCTGCTTTTTTGGATATTTTTGAAATACCTCAACAAGCATGTTTAGAAATTAAATATATAATAATGACTTTATTTTTTTAAGTAAAGTTTTAATATTATTCTTTTTAAGTTTATTTCATTGTTTTATAAATATAAAAATAACTTTTTTTATGAATATAAACATTTGTTGCAAAAAAAATTCCACCAACATTTCATTATTAATGCTATGTGATTGATAAGGATTATGGTTTAGTTTCTTGTTCATGTAACATATAATAAAAGTAAACGAAGGAACAAGCTAATTATCCGCTTTCACTGGATACCGACCTCTGGTGACGGAAGTTCTAATGGCAGACAATATATGAGATTAATGAGGCAACAAAGCGTTTGCTTTTATTGGTTGTGTCAGCTACTTAGAAATTGTTTTAGATTACACGAAGTCTGCCCTGATTTCTAACTTCAAATTTGTATGGAAGCATGCAAAAAAAAAAAAAAAAAAAAAAAAAAAAAAAAAAAAAATAGCCTTTTATTGATAAAAAAAGTAGGTGTTAATTATTAAAATTAAAATACAATGCATGTTGTTAAAAATGCATTTTCTTTTTATTATAGTTATTACTTATTTATTCGTTTGTAATACGAATTCTGAAAAGGTAATTCAAGAGCAAAAAGGAAATTACGGAAAAACCTATGAAGAAATATTCGATCAGATTTAAGACCGTTTGAATAAAAAAATTCAAACAACTTATATTTATTATTAGTAATATATAACGTTTATACTGTGATAATAATTAAAAAATTGGAAATTGCACATCAACCATAGCAAATGAGGTCCGTTCGTACTATAGTTTTTTTTTTAAATATTCAGATCATGGTGTAATAGTATACATTACTTAAGATACAGTAGAGTATCCGAAATTTTTATCGTATTTCCGTAAATACTATCTGCTTTCTATTATACAGGAAGAAATTTTTATTAAATTTCAGTAAAGTATATCAATTTCATAAAATGTGAAATAGTTTAATATTATTAAACAATATCCTCCCATACCATTATGTAAGGGAATACTTTTATGCAGCCCTGTATAATATACCAACTATTCTTTTCACCATAGATTGTACAGAATATACATTTATGCATATATTTCGTAGATGCATATAAATTTTATTATGTTCAAACACCATTAAAATTCACTTGAAACTTTTTTCCCCATTGACTCTAACGTATCGGAATAAAATTGATTGTCCCTGTAATAAAACTATGTATCCGATTTTCATAAAATCCGAAATGACTCGATAAAATTACGCCACAATTATATATTTTAAATTTCAAATTATTCGGTTTGGCAGTTTTTGCTCGACGACTATAGGTGTTACATATTTACATAATTACGAAGCACCTAAAAAATTACGCCTGCATAAAATTGCCCGTTGAGCTTGGATAAATGTATGTGACATGGTTAAAAGACTGGTGCAATTAACTACTCATGCAAATTTTAACAATACAATCGGCTTTTACTTAAAAAGAAAAAATACAGTGTTTCAAAGTCATTTTAAAATCTGTATAAAAATATTAAGTAATCGCAAGTAGTGGTAATGATGCTTATCTTAACATTATAACATATTATCTAATCAAATGCATGAAATGGACAACTGAATCAGCAGAATGCTAAACTCATAATGACATCAGTAGAAGTGTTGAAAAACATAAAATTACATTGAACATTACAATGTCTTATTATTAATTTATTATTTTGTTTTTCTCATCGAATACAAGATGAGACTAAAGAACATTTTAATGAAATATATATCAATTGCATTGTTTGTTAATATTTTCATTTTTGTATGTAAAAATCTGCAATTTTTGCTGCATGGTCACTCCACCGCTTTTATAGAAAACGATTACCGGACGATATTATGGAGCATTCTCATTGGTCAGAAAAAGATACTCTGTAAAAGCGGTGGAGTGTCTATGCCAAAAAAAGTTGCAGATTTTTGACAGTGCAGAGAAAAAAAAATAATTTTAAGCTCTGTGTAGATAACTAATAAAATCAGTCTGCCGATAAAGCTGCGTGCCATTATCCTATCTTGTTAGGTTATAAATCGCAATCTCTCTTTTACATTATTATTGCAAAAATGTTGTAATTTTGTTTGCAGTATAATAGTTTAGGTCGAGTAGAATTTTATTTATTATAGCAGACTATCCTTAAAAATATATTACTAAAATACCTACCTGTTTTAAATAATATATGGGGTTAAACATAATAATTAAAAATTACTAAAATGTATAATATGAACTTTAAAAAGTTCATTGTTTTACTTGAAAAAGACTAAAATTGTAATAGCTTTTTAAGTAAAACAGTGAGATTATTAAAGTTAATATTAGTAATTTATGGTTAAATCAAAAGGGAAATATCGCATTATGTCATTATATTGCATCGTCTTATGAATTTATTTTATTTATCAAACATTCTAATTTTTTCTCATACAGTATTAAGTCAAAAATTTAAGAATAAAAATGCATATCAATGAATAAATATACATTTTATCCATATATTTCCTGTTAATTAACCATACGCATGCGTATAGTACATTTGCACTGTTACAATAGATACGTTATAATAGATGCTATATTTAACACATATAATTCCATATAATAATTCTCACAATATTTAAAAATATGCTACATACATTTAAGAAAAAGCAAAAACCTATTATATGATAATTTATCCATATGTAATAAGGTACCCTGGGGTAATAACGCCACGTTAAGGTTCTGCCAATTTTCACGGCTTAGTTTTAGATTGTATTTTTCAAACAAATATAGGATCTGATACAGCAACTCATTGACTATCTATATAAAATAAAATAATTTAACAGATATGTATTCATAAAATGTAATGGCGTTTTTTCTTGACCAATGCTATTTGGCGTTATTACCCACCTATATGGGTAATAACGCCATGCAAACAAAACTATGAAATAAGATGGAATAATTACGTGTAGATTGCCCAATTCTAAAAATACAAACTCTACAAACTTAAAAATTGACAAATTGCATTCTAAGCTATTGAAAATGTTCAATTTTTTGTGAAAGTGTAAGAAAAATAAAGGTGTGGTGTGGGGGGGAGGATGAGGCAAAAGAATATCAGACCGTGAGCTTTTTTTTGCTAAAAAAGAACCGCTTAAATAGAATTATTAGAAACATTGCACAGTTTTAACTGTGTTTATTTGAATCAGTATTTAGAATGTAGCTCGGCCACTGTAGGGAATCAACCGGAGTATTAATGCCAAGGATTGGCGTTCTTACCCCGTTATAGTTAATGCACTGTACATTTTAAATTACAAATTATCTCGAGAAGATATCCAAAATCTTCAACAACATTTTGAAAGTCCATGAAATGTACTACAAATTTATGTAATTAACAAAGTATTTCCGGATAAAAAAAATAGTCTTCACATCACAAAACATACCTTACAAATTTTAGATCAAGCGTTAATTTTAGTTGCTTGTAAAAACAATAAGACATAAAAATGAAATAAATTAACTTGAAGCTGTTTTTTGCGATTTATATGACTCAAAACCCTTTTGCGCAGAGCACATGTGTGTCATTTACCTGATTATTTCATAATTATGCAAAATATAAGCACTTGGCGTTATTACCCCGCCTGGCGTTATTACCCCAGGTTACCTTATATCGCAACTATGTACACTGCAATAAAATTATTATTTTTACGGTATAACACTGACACTCTATTTGAGAGTATTGTACCATAAAATTAACAATAATATACCCTGAAATATGCAGTTAAGTTGTAGCATACAATATAGTACTGCAATTATATTTATTAGACAGTATAGTATCACTTATTCACTGTATATTATTACTAATTTTACGGTATAATATTGATTATTTGATTTTTTGTAATTTTTTTTTTCAATATGGGTTTAAGAAAAAGAAAGCTATACTTTTAATTATTTCTTGTTAATTAATAAGAATCTTATTTGAATCTTATGTGTAATCTTATTTGTAAATTTAATTCGTTCACATTAATACAAACACATTAAGAAAATATGAGATCTTTATACCCGCATCTCTCCAGTATTGAAGAACATATTTTGTTATGGGGCTATTTCCTGTGTACGGTGGAGACCAAGTTACACTGACACTTCTGCTCCAAATTTCTTGCACTTTGAGATCCAGTGGTGTTGCTGGTACCTCTGATAAAAAAAATATTTGCATTAAAAAATTAAATTATTAAAAAACATCAAAAGAAAAATTTTAAATTTCGATTATTTGAAATTTTTAAATAAAAGTTATTAACACGAAAGAACTTCTGAATTTTTTTTTCATATTAATGATTGACTTAAGAATATATATTTACACAAATACTATACCAAAATTTTCTGATATTAATATCATGTAAGAAAACATTCGAAATATAAAATTGTCCAAAATTAAAGAATTAAAAAAAAAAAAATTCTGAAACGCACAAATCACAGATAATGCAAATATATTGTTAATATAAAAAATTACATACTTTTTGACTTTCGAATCTCATTTCATTCGTATCTTTCAGGAGTAAAATTACACTTATTTTTAATGTATCATAAGTTCTGAGAAGATTATTCTAATTGAATCAGATTTATTTCATAAAGAGGGAAATATCTGTTGTTATATATATAGTCAGTCTTTCTAAGCTTAATACAAACAAGGTTCTTAGCAAAAGAAAGGCAGATTCATCACTTTTGAGATGTTTTGAATCATTATTGTGCATAAAAGTAACAATTTCGTTATTTTACTTGATTAAGTAGCAGGTTTTAGTTAAAGAAAAAGAAAGATTTATAACATACTCGTGATGGAAATCTTGAACAATATGAAACTGAATTTAACATTTAAATGTCCTAAGGCTTCATAAAAAAGATCTCTTCTTCAATTTTCTCATAACAATAGAAGTAAAGAAATGAGAAGCATTAGAGGTACATTTGTGTACTTCTAATGTTTCTCATTTCTTTACTTTTTTAATGTGCACATTTTTTAATTATTTTCTTTATTAATGTTTAGATTTTTGCTATTGTCTTTTATTCACAAATCTCCAATTGGCAAGTTTTGGAACATTTTTATATAAAAAGTTTTGGATATTTAGGTTTTTTTTTCACTTTGTTCTATCTTTATTAGAAGAAAGTATTGGATTCGAAAGAAAAAGCTTTCAGCGGATTTGTACGTTTAACAGGTCAGAGATACAAAAAGAAGAAGAAAAAAAAAAAAAGCTTTTTGCAAAATTTCTGCCTGAGAGTCCGCAAGGCAACGACTATCTATCTGTATGTGACAAAAAAAATCAGCATTCTGTCTCAAGAACTGATGGATGGAATTGAATAAAAATTTGTATTCAGTTAATCCCTGATATAAATGAGTGCTGACTAGTTTTTGGTGTAAATTGCTCAACAGATGATGCTGCTACCCAGCATTTTTCACGTTTCTCGCAATAGCTCAATTTCCAGAACTAATGCACGGATTTTCATCTAACTTCAGATTCACTAAGTCTTTGAGTTATAAAAAAGAATTAAAAGTAAAAGTTGATTTGTGCGAAAATAGATCCAATAGCGAAAGATAAATTAGTTGGTGTATATACTATTCCTTTCAGAACTGATAGCTATAGAATAATGGAATACATAGAAATAACAAAAAGAAAACTCAAAGAAAGAATCAAAGATCTAAAAGCAGATTTTAAAAAAATTTGTCGTCAATCCAAAGCTGTCTCTCGTTTAAGTTTTAATCAGAATATCACACTAAATTTTAATCGTGAAAAAATCATATACCCAACCCTCAATTTTTAAGCATCCACTATCAGAGAAATCACACAAATCCTGTGTAAAAATAACCAAGTATAAAACGACACCCTGTCCCACAATATCCACAATAATATAGTTAAATATCCTGAAAATAATTCTTGAAAACTTTAGCAAAGTGACCTTATTGAAGTTTATGGTACGGCAGTTTATTATTTTCTTCTGCACAAATTGAACCTGAAACATTGCAACTTTAACTGTCGAACTACATATTTAAAATGAAAGTGAGGTATGAGAAAAATGTGATGTAATAAAATAAATGGAATTGCAATTAATTTTTATTTTCTCTCTTAAATTTAGTCTAAAAGACTACTACTTCTTATTTCAACTCTGACTGTGAGATTTCAAAATGAAGTGACGTATTTGTATAATTAACAGCAATTAAAACACACATACACACATAAATAACACCTGCATTCATCTGTTAAAAGGTATATACAATGTATATACAGACATATATACAATAAATACAATAAACTCAACTGGAGTGAAAAAATTACCCAGAGCCAGGAATCGAATCCGGAACCCCAACATATTAGTGAAGAGGTTAAGTGGTAGAGTAACAGCCTAGCACTCTCCGGTCTCGGGTTCGACTCCTGACTCTGGCTGTTTTTTCACTCCAGTTTTTTTATTGTATTTATTGTATGTATGTATATAGAATATTTGTTTATACCTTTAAACAGTAATTATTTTTTAACATACTCTTTGACAACTGGCTTGGGAAAATACAGTCCGAAAGTTCTAAGAAGTTTTAAACAAAATATATATTTCTAACTTGTATCATCTCTTATTATTTTAGTAAAACCGTGAGTTTTTAAAGATCATGTTGCATATTTCATGAGAATTAAATCTTTTTACAACAGGTGAAGTGTTTTTTTGTTGTTATTTACTATCTTTTTTAAGCGCTAAATTTATATTTTAAATTGCCAGAATTAAAAAAAAAAAAAAAAAAAAAAAAAAAAAAAAAAAAAAAAAAACTTACACGAATGTTAGTAGTTAATAACACAACTGATATGGCTGAAATGCATTTCATAATGAAATAGGGTAATTTTTGAACCATTTGTTGCGGTTAATAGAATAAACGACATAATTTTAAGATATTTGTATTAATGTATAGTATATCGAAAGTAAAAAAAGAAATATATATATATATATAAGATTCTTACCCATAACAAGTAGTTTGATATTTCTTTCATCTTTTCCATACGGGTTTTCCGTTAAGCATGTATAAAGTTGCCCATCCGTTCTGTCTGCTTCTCTTAACACTAATTCAGATTTTAAGCCTTTTGTTGTAAGTGTTTCAAAAATTTCATATCTGAAATAATAAATTTATAATTATTATAAAATTAATTTTGAATTGCAGTTATTTTTTCCAATAGCAGATTAAATTTCAGTATTTTCTAATTTAATTTAATACTTTTAATATTTTTTATTCATTTAACTTTATTAAAAGCATGAAACTCTCAAAAATCATTACCTTGGTCAGATAAAAGTTATAATGAAAAGACCATTCTCATGCTTTAAGAATTTTTTTTTCAATTGTATGTCTGAAATTCACACATACAATTATCTGTAATTTTTATGATAATGAACAAAGAAGAAAAATACATAGTAAGATATTTAAGGTAGTACGTGCCAAAAATTTACAATATGCTTTTGTTCACCTTTTATGTATGTTTAGATATTAACACATTCGCTGCCGCTTACGTTAAGATGTGATGATAGTTAATGCCAAATTGTAGAAGTGGTTTTTTCCCAGAAGCCGATTTACTTTTTATAACAAAGAATCAGTGAAAAAATTTCCCGCGCCAGCGCGTGACTGGCTACTGGGCATCACCCCATAAAACGCGCTGGCGCGTGAGTGGCCCCTTAACGTTGGCGCCTTATCACGCGCTGGCGCGTCTGTGGCAGTGAACGTGTTAAAAGTGAAGCAATGAAAATCACTTTAATGTAAAGTAACACTAAATTTTGTATTTTATGTTGAATTTTAGCTATTTCCTGAAATAACATTGATACACAATAATATTCTTATAATTTTTGTATTATCTATTTTTAGACATGCAATCAGATAGCTATTTTTAAAAGACTGATTTATATGTCGTCAACTTTTCTAGCGTCACCAGCATTTGTTTGTTTGGGCTTACAAACCAACGATGCGTAAAAAGTTATTTTCCTGTTTAATTGGCGAAATCATCACATGAAAAGATGACCTTCCGTACATGACAGCTATTGATGTCCTTAAATTATTTTATACTATGCACAGAGTTTACAAAAAAGTACAAGTTAAGGCGTCCTCAAATTTATTTTTACTGTAACATATATATTCTATTCAAAAAATGACCTCTTTCATTTCAAAATGCCAAATATATTCATGAATAATGTTTAGCAAAAATTCGCTATTTTTAAAAGAGTGAACTTATAATTCTTCGTTGCAAATACTTTTCTTTATATACATATGTATTTTTATTATTTACTACGAAAAAAAAAATGCTATGTATCCGCGTATATTTTCCTGCAAAAATAAATAATGAAGCTTAATTTATTTAATAAGAAATATTGTTTAAGTGTGATTATACCATTATGTAGCTAATAGTCATACTTACACACACGCAGTAATAAATTCTATTTTAAAAGAAATTGAAAATCGGAAAATTATTCTGTATAAACTTATAAATTAAAATTATTATAGCAAAGCAAAGTGGTGTTATTTTTTATAATGCGCTTAATTAAGAGAAGACTAAGTATAGGGGAAATAGGCGAGCTTTAACATATGTTTTTCATAATACTACCCGAATGATTTTGATGAAATTTGGAATCCATATTAACTGGATTATGATCAAGTCTTATAGCTGAGAGTTTGTGTCCTCAACTAAAACTTTTTATTTTAGAGCAATGACAATTTTTCTATTTTCAGAAATATTTTTTCTGAAATAAATTAATTTTTAATTTTCTGTCACTACGATCTTTTATTTATACTCCACCCCCAAAAAAATTTATTTAAATCGCTTGAGTACTTTAAGAGTTAATGTGACTTTTAGCTGAAAAGTTCAATTTTGCAGAAAGCTAAAAATTTACACACTTCTAACATGTGTGAAATTCTTTCACACTTTTATAAAACACATGAATTCAAGTATATATAAACATTTGGATAAAATTTAGTTGCATATAGCAGATGAGTATAAAATGTTACGGTAAAATAAAACAGAGTGGACGTGGTGTTTCAGCCATGTTTTCCCTTAACCCTTTTGGGTCCGAATCTTTTTTCAATTTTAATAAAAAAAGTTATTTTTTCGTTAATAACATTAACAATAGCTATCCGATAACAATAGCTAGCTGATTAGATTACGTTTAACGAATATTTCACTGTTTGAAAGATAACGAATGTAGCTGTTTTGCGTACTATTCAATTCATATTCTTACAAAAATCGGCCAATGAAGAGTTTTTGGAGATGTTCAGAAAACATTATATAACAGTAAGATTTAACTGATCTTACAAATTTATTATACTTTTTGCGCTTTATGACACATGATACTTTCAAGAAAGTAACTTTTATTTTAAATTTAAAAAATGAAATGTGAATTTAAGATAAAAGAATCGCAAACTACGCAAAGAGAAGCCTCCACCAAAATTAAGGTGTTTACTTAGTAAGCAAGTGGATCCTATAGGACATGATGATCTTGCTGGAGTTTATGAAATGCCTTATATTACATAATGGGGATTTAAATTATTACATAGGCATGACTGGGAGAAAGCTTGGTATTAGAAAAGGTTAGCATGAATCTGATGTTAAATTTGGACGTACCAACACTGCCTTATCTAGAACATATTTAAATGAGGGGATAAAAATATTTTTTAATGAAAACAAATTATGTTTCATATCTAATTGTTGTCCTAAGTCTATTATAAGAGAGTTCATTGAAATTTATAAGCGTAAAAATTTTGTTTGTAATGATACCGTTTCTTTTATTATTCCTAAGTTATGGTTAGAATTAATGAATAAATTCCTCGTGAGAGCTTGAATGGGATGAACTATGTTGGAAATTCTTTTAGATCATGGTCTATTTTAATTTAATTTTTTACAATAGAGCGTGTGATTTTTTGTTGTTGTTGTTGTTTATATCTCATTGTAGCGTGTCATTTGTATTGACCGTGAAAAGTTTTGAAATTTAATTTTTATTTTTATTATGATTATATATCTTATTAGACAGATCCGAAACATGTCAGTGTCATTTATTTTTAATTATTATAACACCTTTCTTAAGTAAAATAAAATTTATATTAAAATGCTTATATAAAAGGTGAATCTTTTAAAATCTGGTGATTTAAAAAATCTATTGGATTTAATAAAATTTTTATCATACGCAAAGAGAATTAAACAAATAATAATTATTATCGTTATCACTAAATGCCTGAACACCATATAATAAATGCATAGACATATACTAACATTACTGCAAGTAAACAGAAACAAAACAATTTGTTAAAAGAAAATAACATTCCATTAAAAGACGTGTACAATATTAATAGTACACCAGACCCGGAAAAATTAAACAAGTAACACACATACATTCCATTTATAGAGCTAATTTGTCTGTGTTCATTTTCAAAATTGCTATTTATAAAATTAAAATTTATTACCTTCCACCATTTATTTTTCTAAGTTCTTTCCCATCTCTCCTCCATATAATAGATAAGGGCTGATCACCTACTGCTTCACATCTTAAACTAGCACTGTCTCCTTTTTTCACGGTCAGGACTGTAAATTTGTCATCAAACCTCGCAGGAACTAGAATAAGAAAAATACGTTAGAACTATTCTTACACTAGACAGAGAAAAATAATAATACAGGGAATCATGCTTAATGTATTTGGCGATATTCGAAATATTTAACGGGAAGAAAAATTAACATAGTGTATTATAAAACTTTTTGATGTGGCTTTAGTAGTAAGTGTATTTTAATATTTGTTTCTTACCCATGAATTTATAAGTAGTTAATATTAGATGTAATTTCATATTGTATCAGTATATCTAAGGGGGGGTTACCATAAATAGGAAAGGGTTACCATCGCCAACAATCGCCAAGTTTGTCGCCAACTTGGCGATATATCGCCAAATTTGGCGACCAAAATTAGTCGCCAAAAGTGACGCCAACTTGGCGATATCTCTAATATTTCGCAAAGCTGCCATAGACATTCACTGAAAATAATAGACAAGTTTGCTTGATAACAGAGACAAAGTAACAAAAACTAATATTAGTAAAGAAATGGAGCTTAATAAGATTATTTACATTATTTTACAGTACAAACACTAACTATTTACAAAATTCGTAACAATATGGTAAATATGGTGTGTACTATGGTAGGGTCATATGGTAAATGTACTAGTTTTGTATGGTAAGTTTAAGTAAATAGTATTAGTAAGTAAAACACATATTGTATAAGTAATTACAATTTTTTTCTGATACGTAACGCTTCCGACGTAAGACTGTTAGAAGCTATTTTTTATAACCAGAATTTTGCTGAAATACAAAAGTATTAAATGAAAACAAGTATAACTTAAATATAAATGGCATTACATATTACAATGACAATAAATTTCGATTATATAAAAGCTAGGATTATAAAGCATGATGTTATGCAAATGTATGTAATATCAATGAGTGGTTTTACCACACACTGAAAAATACACTCAACTATTTCGTATAGCACGCGTACTTTGTTAAAACAAAATGATATAACAAAATGCTACACTGCATATAGATTATAGCAGTCAAATGTTTTCATGTGTGATTTGCATTTGATCTTAATTTAAAATTTCATCAATACTTTAAAAATAAACGAACACACATGCTAAAACGTTAAAATAAATATTCTTTTACATAAATCGAAACATAGAATAAAAATAATTAAATATCGAATAATAAAACAGATTCTGATTTGAATGATTAAAAATAATAATAAAAACAAATAACATTAAATCGATTGTGTTAATTATTATTAATTATAACAACAATATTAGTTACATTACATTTCTTAAAATTCATAATACACATGCAGAGCCAAAAATTTTAAAGGTTGACTTAATTTTGCCAATAAATAAGATCCCAATTTTGAAAAAAAAATTAAAATCGTCCATATGATATTCTATACCTAATTCTTAACTTTTATCTGTTATAGTAAATAAAAAATAAGAC